>CM052443.1:2433044-2758044 GCA_028533085.1 Varecia variegata | reverse complement strand
CTCAGTTGTTTTCGTAACCCATGCTGAAATTTAGGAACCTCAGGATTGGCAGAAGTGAAGGGGCCTCACACATCTTCCCCAGCAAACTGCACAAAGAAGAGTTTTGTTACATTTTAAAATCCAGTTGTTAATATTTACTACCAGAGAAGCTTTACGGAAGCATGAAAATGTCCGGGTGCAGGAAAGGTCCTTCTGCATTTAAACACTGTGCTCTATGTGTGGCTGCAGTTGGTAGTTGACAGTGACTTAAAAAAAAAAGATTAGTTTTTTTGTGTATGCCTATTTTCTAAGGAGATGCAGAAAATAGTGAATTGCATATAGATGAGTGACCTGAACCAACTCTCTTTTACATTTGAACTTCACTGGAGAGGTATGCTGTTAAATTTATATACTTAGAAAAACCCAGCAGTGTTGCTTACTGAGAACTGGAATAAATAGGCCTCCAGTTACCATTTTTAATGGTTATTGTCAGGCGAGGAAAAGAGAGGAGATCATTTCTAGAGAGATTTTTGAGCTCAGTTATGCTTTGGTACTTCCTCTATTCAATCACCTGCTTGGATTTTCTGGTTTGGGAATATCTGGATTGGATTTCTATTTTAATTAGCGTTAAACTGTTTATAGATTCCATTGTTGCACAGTAAAGTAAAACTAAAACATTAAGGTGGAATCACAACTGTGATGCTCTTTTCACTTCGCATTTCCTAGAAAGGCCTCTGTGCTAAGCCGTGTTTAACCTTTTCATGTTTCCAGGCTCTCATTTCTGGATTTGCTTTTGTTGTTCATCCACCACACTGCTGCAGCAGTAAGCAGTTTTCTTAGATGATAGACATTTTTTTTCTTTCTATGTCCATTGTGTCTTTCTGAAATTCTGCGCCAACACGAACAAGGATTTGTCTTTTGTTTTTAAAGGAAAAAAGTCAAGAATTGATCACATTAGGGTAGATTTTTACCATTTTTATTTTCTCTGCAAAATATAAGGCAGGATTTCCTCACTCTTGTGATAGCGGCGCATTCTGCAGGAAAATGGCCAAGTAGATTCCCTCCAAGCTCCTGGTCACAGGGCTGCTCCCAGCCTCTGTGCCCCAGCAGGGCCAGCACAAACCACCCACGGATTGAATCCAGCGTATTTCCAAATTTGAAATATAGGCATTTCTGCCTCAACTTGCTAGCTGCAATTTTAAAAGGTGTGTTCCATAGCTCCTTTCTGGAGAAAATTAGTATATGGTAAATATAGGTCAAGTACTTACATGCTTATAAATTCCACTCTAAAGCAAGCTCAGAGGTGTGGAGATATAGGAGAGAGTGATGGGCAGAGGCTGAATCGAATTTTAGAAAATTTGGTTGTAAAAAATATCCTCCGTTTTTAGTTAAAAGTAAAGTGCATCTTCAGCAAGATCATATGATGAAATAAATTAAATCAGCAGTGAAGGTCAGTATACATTCTGAGTTGGGAATGTGAACTTTTCAGAAACCTGTATTTATTACATTTTACTATTTTTAAAAGCCAGCTGCAAGATTCATAGCAAGAAATGGTATGACATACCAATGAATGCTGAACCCAAGTGAAGGCTCTTTTCAAAGTGGTTAATATGCCTTATTGGCAAGTCATCCCTGGTGCCTGTGTCATTGTTACAGCTGGCTTTAAAATATATGGATTTAAAACGCAAGTATTGTGACTAATATTTATTTCAAGTACAGAATGTGTCACAGCAGTGGGGCATCCTATTATTAATGCAGTAAACTGTGTAATACTCCATAAGAGCCTGCCCTGCTTCAGTTCTTAGCTACATGAAAATAACAGTAAAACATGTCTGGTTTTCGCTGCTCTGCTTTATTGTTACCTGGGAAGGTACTGGCTTTGAGAAGAGCCAAATACGGGCAATAATACGACCATAAACAATACCTTAACATTACGGTGCTGTGCATAAATCTCTTTGAACTGCCCCAAACTTTGAGAATATACATATATGTGTGTGTGTGTGTGTGTGTGTGTGTGTGTATGTATATGTATATTTTTTAAATTTTAAAATTGAGGGAAACTGCCATAACTCCAGAAAGTAATGGGAAATAAATATTCTAATAAATATTCAAAGTCAGCTAGGAGGTAATTCAGATTGTTAGTGCTCAGTGCATTGTCTGCATATGAAACACTAATGATATTAATGAAACTAGCACATTGGGGGTTTTAAAAGGAAGCAGTGTACAAAGGTCTGTGTTTTGTGGCTGCAGTTTGTGTAGTTATGTTGGAGGGGACAGGGCTACCTTGCAGCATCTTGTCTGTTCAGTTAGAAAAGTTTCCTTACTTTCTTTCAGCAGGTACTGCACATGTATTATTTGTCAATTTAAAATCAGTAATAAGAATTTATTTTAGAAAAAGGAAGCAGAAAGAATCTCATACCTAGGCGGAGGGTAGGTGCAGGGAGGTGGTTTTTAAGCTTGTCTTTTCCCCCCAATTTTCATTAACTGGAAGAATGATTGTCTCTAAAAGCTCTCAAGGAGGGCCAACTTGAAACTGCGATGTTCACAAAAGATCCTTGTCTCTTTTCTCCTCTCGACTCCTCCTTCCCTGTCTGTGCTGAGCTCCCGGGAAGCTGGGGGAGTGGGGCGGAGGCAGGGTCCAGGCCTGGACCCTCAGCCGCTCAGGTTCATTGCTGGGGACGGCCACCTGCTCCTCAGAGATCATGGGAGGGCGCGTTCCGTCCCTCCTTCCCTCTGGCTTACTCTGAGTTATTTAAAATGAGATGTTAACTGCTCTAGAGAGGCTATGTTTAAACCCAGGTCTCAAAGACACTCTCCTCCACCCCTCTATTTTTTTGTGGAGACAAATGCAAATCCAGTAGGTGACTTGTGCACATGGTAACCTAATCCCAAGGTTCTCCAGCAGTTTTCTGAAAGTAGGATCTTGTTGTGGTGTTTGGCTGGATTTCTGGGAGTGACTGGCTGAAGGCATTAGACTACTGAGAGTCTGGCTTTTCCCCAGCGGGTTTCTGCAAATTAATCACCCTGTGAGCTAAATTTGTTTATAGACATATTTGGAGTCGGGGAGACCCACAAGGGATGCACTCTCTTCATCTGCCCTAGAAACAGAGCACCTGCTCCGAGGATTCTGCGGCCCAGCTCCCTGTTCCTCCCAGCACCGCAGACCTGGGGATCTCATGATGGGTGGGGTGATCATGAAGATAATAATATATTTATTCCTCCGTTCTTCCTCTTGGGAATCCAAGGCACTCAGTTATCTCAACGAGAGAGGAGGCGGTCCAAGGGATTTAGGGATACGCAGAAATTTTATATATATAAATTCGTTTGTCTGTTTCTATAGCAATCGCTTCTTAAAAATAATTTAGTAGTTTAATACAAAAGCGGTAGATGGGTTTTTATGTGCTCGTATAGGGAAGATTTTTTTTAGTTTCACACATGTTCAGTTTTAATGGGTAATAATTACATCTTTGTATTTTGGTGTCAGGCTGGTTATGAGGCTTAATTCTGCAGGCAGTCTCCTCCTGGATTTGCTCCTCACTGCTGGTTTTGGAGAGAGGGAGTTGCAGGCCAGGATCCCCGTCTGTTTTTAAGACAAGTTAACATTTAGGCGGCTCCTTCAGTTCCATTTCTACAGACACAGTGGCTTTCCCGGTCTTTCTCCTCCAGGCCCTGGAATCGGATATACATATGGTTTTGAGGTTGGGACTTTTTTTGAAAGGTAGATTCCTTAAAGAAAAAAAAAAAATTCCTCCCCGCCCCCCGACCCCCACCCTCATCGTTTTCCCACCCCCTGCTCCAGCGTGGGGCTTGCAGGCCTGGCTCTCTGCAGCTCTGCCCGCATGTGCCGGGCAGCAGTAAAAATGAGGGCTAATCAATCTTTCAGAGGGAAGCAATGGGCACTGGAAGGCCACTACCCTGTGACTAAACACACCCCCTTTATGGAGTGTTGGTACTAATAAAGGACAGCTTATTACTGAGGCAGAGACCAAGCCCGGATGAGGTCAACCATGACTGACAGTCATCAGTCATTCTTAATGATACTTTTTCCCGTGCTTTCTAAGGGATTCTGAGCAGAGTGCAAATCATTCGGGGTCATTCATAGTTCATGTACCCACAGATGGCAAAGGTTTTGAAAGACTTCAGTTTAAACTTGTAAAAAAAGAAAAAAAAAAAAAGATCCTCACTTTTTTTTTGAAGGAAGGGAAAATACCCCAAAACAAAACATAGATTTTTTTTTTTTTTCTTATTGGAACGTTTTCATGTTCTTTCAACCTAATAGATGTTTTACACACTACAGTGCTTGTGCATTATTAAAAGAGACATAAATTTATGTTTTATGACGTCTGTCTTCTTTAATTATTACCTTTGATGTCTATTGGTGACTAAAGAGAGCTTAACAGGATTTCTTTCTCTTCTTAAATTTCGCATCGTGAAACTCAGCAGTCCCTGACAGATGTCTGTTCCTCACCTTCAGGATTATTTTATAAATCCCTTTCTGATGAGCGGAAGTGTCAAATCAAGGACAGGTCATAAAGTAAAAGTATAAACCTTTTAAAGAGAGACCTTGGTAATATATAAACATTCTGCACACTATCTGAATTTTTTATGGACTAAAGAAAAATTATATTTCAGCTGGAGGAAGGGAGAAGTTTAAACATCAGCCCGTATTTTAACGTATGATTCCTCCCCCATGTTCTTATTTATAGTCATCTAAGAAACCATTGGCTTTATCGGCTATTTTAAACATTTGGACTCGATTTGGAGCCTGCGTGTTAATTGTATGCGTTTAAATTTGGAAGGTTGACTTTGAACTGATTCTTGAGCGCTGCCTGGTGTATCGGGGAGGAACCCTGGATCGGGGGTAGAGGCCTGGGTCTTTGTTCTTTCATGATTTCTTTCCTTCACTTTCTCAAGCCTCAGTTTCCTTCTCTGTAAACAAAGGGTTTATATTACTAGAGAATTCCAAAAGCATTACTGTTCTACAACTGTACGATTCATTTAACCCGCCTAGTGGCACCCTGAGTTGGAGGAAGTTGCTGTCATGAAGCAACAGCTGTCCTTTAAAATTGGAAGCAAGCTGAAATCAACAGCTTCTGGTTGTTGTTGCCATTTCCACGTCAAGGTGTATGGAAATATGTCACTGGGCGTAAGACCCAGGAGTTGCGTGGGGGAGTTCTCGGGTGCGATGCGCATGATGGTGGGAACGCTGGGGCTCTAGGAAGTGCTTCCTGGGTTCAAGTTCACCTTTCATCATGGAGAAGTAGCCTGGAAACGTGCCTGTAGCTTTTTAAACAAAAACATTTTGAATTGAACTCAGTAAGCATTTCTTGAACATCTCCTGTTTGCAAGCAAGGCATGGTGCTAGGTGAGTCGAACTTGGAGCTCGTAGGGTGTTGGAGATGTGACTTCTGATGTTGGCTTCTGCCCAAGTGTAAACATGTCACCTGGGCCAACCTCGGTACTATTGCCCCACAAACTCGCGTACCATTTGGCACATCAGAAGTCCCCCACAACCTGAGCAGGTCTTTTGGACACCAGAAATTAGAACCCCACTGTCATGGAGACAAACTCCTGAGCATGCAGTGCCAGGGCTGAGGGCTGACCGGATCACACATGCTGAGCCTGGAGGGGAAGGTTTTCCTGAGGAGAGGTGTTGGGAATTTGCAGGCCACCCTGTCCACAGCAGACTGCACCCATCCTGGTGGTGGGTTTTACCTAATGTGCTTTATTACGAAGAACAGCAAGACAATTTTTGAGAATAGGTTCTCCTCGTTGATTTTTTTGTTGTTGTTGTTGAGTTGCATAGAACTCAGCCAAAAGAGAACCACTTGGTTGAGAGGCAGGTTTGCACTTGGCCCTTGTTTTTATCTCTGTGAATATCAAATGTCAGTTCTTTTGGTAGCATGTGAAGCTTAAATTATCATCTGTGCTAAACAATTAGTTTGGAAATAAGTGCTATCTCTAGGAAAATTCCCTTAGCAGGGATCAGATTTAAAAGATGTAGCTCAGTAGGTCTGGGGACAAAACTGGAAACATATTTTCGAGGCAAAATCTTATATATAAACATAAACATACGTCTGAAGTGCACAAATGCTTAAATATGCACAGCAAATAAGTCCTGATAGGAAAAAACAAAGTATTTGGCTGTAGCTGTTATGTTTAATTTTCCTGATGCAGTAAGTAGATATTCTGTGTGTGCAAAGAATGGGTCCCTTCCTGCTCCACACTCACCATACTCTGTGGTTCCAGAATCTTCTATTGGTTCCCAGTGGTGAGCCCACGGAGTCTTTGATTCCTTCCTGATTACCCTCTGGAAGACATCTATCAGACACTGCCTTATCTGTTTGTAAGGCAGCTCAGGCCCCAGATTTAAGTCATGGGTCTGGCTACAAGTTAGAGTGTGATTAATAATTGACTAATGTAGCTTTTATTTATCACAGGCTAGCACATTTCGCCATTACTGAGTTAATTTATGTTAAGTGTAAGCTGTCGTTCAATCTGTTTTTCAACTTTTTTTTTTTTTTTTTTAATCCTAAGTCTATCTTTCACTTTTTGAGAAACAAAATCCTTATACAGGGCACAGACTCACTCGGTGCCAAAAAGTTGATTTCCTTTTCACTGGAGCCATGCATCACCAGCCCTCCCAGCTGCAGTGTCAGCCTCTGACAGAATGACATGTGTCATTTATCAAAGGGGCCAGGCTGGGCCTTGGGAAACGCGGCTGACAAAGCCTGAGAGAGTTCATTTTGCAGTCCCTCCTACCCTCTGTGAGCCCCTTGCCAGGAAAGCCTGTGATGTTTCTGTCTTCAGAGCATTACTGTAAGTCCTTCACCCTTCACAGAATTAACCCTCCCCACCTCAGCCCGCAGCCACTGGAGGAGGTTCTGAGACCCAAAGGAGCAGCTGTTCCAAGGCTGGGAACAAACAAGCCCAGCTCTGCGGGGACACCCCACGGAGTTCCAGCTCCCCTCGAAAGAAAGTACGGTTCTGACCTTCCCGTCTCTCCCCACTTTTTCGAGGGCTGAAAGAATTAAAGCCCTAAAGGATCCTCATTGAGACAAGGTCAGAGACATAAAGAACCAGCAGTATCAAAACAAGTAGGTCCCCACTCCTCCCGGGCAGAAGTTTGGTCTTATGTTTTTCTTAGACTCTGCCTAATAAGTGTTTTACTCCAGGCTATTTTTGAAACCGCCTACTAAAACCTTAGAGATGTCTCTTCCTTTTCTCTGTTGCTTAGAATTTGTAACCAGCCCTGCCTGCATAAAGACAGTGACGAGGTCCGAGAATAAAAGTTGCTAAAAGGGATATTTTTGAGGTGGCTGAGAAAGGGCAGCTTTTGCCCCAGATTGTTTACTTTTTAGAAGAGTTCAGAAACCACTAGAAAACCACCAAAAAGTGAAAAGGGGGAAAAAGAAAAGAAAAAAAAAAATTAGCCAGAGAAGAGCATGTTGTTAAAATATAAAAGCATTTGGGTAAAATAAATGTTTTTTTTTTTTTTTTCCTTGAAGAGTAGAGTTCTGCATCTTAATCATGTGTGAGAATGTGGGAAAAGTTATTGTTTCTCGCATCCCTACCCTTTTGTACTGGGTCTAGTCCCTACCACGCTGAAGTTATTTACAGCATCAGATATCATTTAAAGAGATAGAGAAGGAGACTGTTGCCTCAGCCAGGAACTTTCCAGAAAGAAGTCCTATAAATTAGCTATCGCTCAGGAGTGGCTGTTTCCTAGGCAGAGCTGGCCCTTTCATTTGTCTACATAAGGCTAATTTATTTTTGCAGCCAGATGTGGGCTGACAGCCATCACTCAGAGCCTCCTTCCCCCACCGTCGGGAGGTCTGGAGACAGTCACGTTTCCCATTTTACAGAATCCCCATCAACATTATGGAAGATGGATGTATCTTTAAAGCAAAGATTGATTGTGGATATCGGAGTTATGGTGTCATTTATCATGGTGAATATTATTTAGACTTGGGTTGTACAAGGCTGTAACTTGAGACACAGCCAGGGGAGGGACAACCTGAAAACGCAGATCCGTGAACTTTAATGGATGGATGCTTTTTTCAAAGCTCAACTCACTATAGCGTGATTTACTTTTCTCACTGAGAGGAAACAAGCATCCCAGTCTTAAAGGGACAGCATGCTGAGTGTCCTGTTCAGTGGGTTCCACCCCGTGAGGCCGAGGACAGTCCGAGCCCTGGCAACGCTGCTTAGAAGGAGTGGGTGGTGGGGCAGACATGGCCACACCCGTGTGCACTAAATGCTGCTTTGCACGTGGGTCTCCTCCTCTTTACCCTTGTGGGACGCTGGTGACACTAGAAGTGGACAGGTACCCAGAGCTCACCAGCATCAGGGAAACAGTGAAGACGCTATTTATTTGAACCCAGCTAACCCCTCCTAAGTGCTACAGATTGCAGCCATTTGTATTTAGGAAGACAAATGAAGCCTAAACTCGTCCGTGTCAGGAGCAGGATGCTTTGGGGAGAACGCACAGTTATCCTCGAATGCCTAAAGGTAGTAGCATATGCAGTATAAGCAGTCTCGTCGGCCTAATTAATATCAGTCCTTTTCGTTTTGCGTCAGGGTGGCGTGGTTATTGACACTTGCTCAGCGGGGAGTTCTGAGGACGGGCGCCTGGTCCCCCTGCCTCTGTTCCTAGAAGATGGTGGAGCAGGACTAACTAGTGAATTTGTTCTTTCTTGGGGCGCAGGTCCCAGAGCTCGTGCATATGTGCAGACCCCAGGGTAAGCGGTGACCCACCTCGTTTCTGCTGCGTCGATACTGGTGCCTGGGGTGGAAGGATGAGCTGCCTAGTCCTGGCCCTGTGGCCCCAACTCATCTTGTTCGTTGTTTATGTTATTTTGTTTCATCTTTCCGTTTCAGGGGTGTGGGTGCACACTGTGGGTGGAGGAGCCCTCGGAGTGAGCGAGGGGCTGGCTGCGGTCAGACCTGGGCAGGGCAGGAGGGAGCACTGCCACCTCATGCTGCCCAGTGCTCAGTGACGCTCGGTCACCCGACCTGCGGGCCCTTCCCAGAGCCCAGCTCGGCTCTGATGCTCAGGGTGTGGCATGGCCTGCAGAGCCTACAAGTCTCCTTGGATTTTTTAAATATAGAAAGTTCCTTGGGATGGTCCCGTCTACTGAACAAAAAGTAACTCTTTCTTCCCAGCATTGGATGCTTCTCAGCTTTTGGAGCTCACCCGTTTCTAGTGTGAAAGCAAGCAGTGTATGCTTCAGAGCACCAGTCTCTGTTTATAAACTCGTTTACTGACTTGTGTGTGTCCCTGGTGGATGCTCGGGTCTGGGAGGGCAGGGCTGTCTTGTTCTTCCGCCATCAGCCTAGCACGGTGCCTGGTGCACAGGCAGAGCACCTCATGCTTGCTGGGTGACTGCATACCTCAAGGACAGGTAAGTGTGACAGTTGATTGCACTGAGCAGCCCCTGGGTGCTGGCAATGAGTGGTAGGAAGAAAATGAAAATGGGAATTTCTCTATTTCACAGTGCTAGCCCAAGTTGGGGGTTGGACTGGTTTTCCTGGGAGCTGCCTTCCTTCTAATATTAATCTAACCTTAAACAACAGAACCTAGTATAACAAAAAGAAATGGACAAAGAAAGACAGACGGTGAAAAAAATTGCTAGTGCCTGCTGTTGAATGTTAGATAAAAGCAGTAAAAAAAAAAAAAAATCTGGAAAAATAATCTGTTCCGTCATTATATAATCTACTTGTCGAAGTGCTCATAATGGTGGTGATGTTGGGTGTTTTAAAGGACAAATACCAAGATCTCTGCTCAATCTTATCATGGTTTATAGGTCTGTGTTTCCTTGCAAGTTAAAAGCACATTCTTGGCCTTTTAGGAACATACAAAATGTCTACCAACAGGAAGTAGTTTATCAAATTCATATGAATCATGGTGCCTATAATGTTGGCCGAGGTCAAATCATTACACTAAATATATTGTAACCGTTATTAACGCATGGGGTCCTCTGCCATCTTTGTGACGTGGGGCTGCCGTTTGCCGATGAGAAGCTGTTTGGTGGCGAGAGGTCCAGCAGCTCCCTGGTTTGGAGTGACAGACGGGCACCCCGGAGCGGACGTCTCTGGCGCACAGTACACTCACACGCACACACCTGACCAGGGGCCCAAGCGCCAGGAGATACAGAAAATGGGAAACAAAAACAAAAGTGCCTCAACTTAAGCAACCACAACTGTGCATCCATAAGGAGGCCGAATTTATCACGGCACATTATGGAGTGCAGCAAATGTCACGAAAACCATTGTTTTTTAATTTTTTTCTTGGAGAGTTTGAATGAGGTGATTTATGGTAGTTATTCATCTTAAGGGTCATCCATCAATTTTTAGCTGCGAGGCAATCAAACCAGCAGCTGTTTGCTTTGAATCAAGCTGAAAAGTTGTCAGTCACCACACGCAGGTATGACCTCAGTGGTTGCAAACATCATGTGTGCAAAATTAAAGAGATGTCGTGTTTCTTGCCCGATTCCCGCGACTTCCCTGTGATTTGTTGGTGTGGTGCTAGCCCTTCCTGGCCATTACAAGAAAAATAAGAACAAAGGAGTGCACGGAAAATTTCTGGGCAGGAAACTCAAAAATATCCTTTAAACAGTGTATTTCACCCACGTTCCACATTTGTGCTACACGGGATGGATGACTCGAGGAACTGCCACCAGATGATGGGAGGTGACCCACACGGCTTATAGTATTTAAATAAGGCAGTTTAAAAAACATCATTAGTTTCCTGGTGGGGAGAAAACCAAACCTCAGCATTTCTCAACTTGTGGCCTGGGTTGGGGGCCAGTCTGGCAGTGTTGTGGGGTTGACCACGGATGGAGTGAGATGAGATTTCTATCCAGGGGTGCGGGGTGGAAACTGCGTTGGGCCCTGACAGGCTCTGGGTGGAGGAGGTGCCCGTGGGTGCCTGGCCCTGAGCTTGGCACAGGGTGCTTGGCTGGTGCCCACGGCTGCCTCCGCTGGGATCTCAGGCCACTCCGCTCGGGCCGGTGTGGCCTTTGCTTGTCACCACGGTTCCTTCCAGAGGCCATTTGTGAGTCTCGGGTGTCCTTCCCCAGTGTGGGGCCTCCCCCCAGCCTTTGCATTTCTGTTTGCCAGCCCGGAACGTTTCGAGTCTCTTCAGCACTGTTGACATTAATAGGGCATTTCTGGTTGCCTGTTCCACGTTAGCTAATGTGTAAACAGTGTTTCCTGCCTGCACCCTGTAATTTTAGATATTCACAGGGCTTCAAAAATTATCCCTAGTAAGGAAAATAAGTGCACATGACACCTTATTTTTAATAATTTAGGTTGGATTTCTATCATTTTTATACTGTCAAGCAGGAATATGACTTTGTTTCTCAGTTGAGTTTTAATGTATCTACATAGGTAGTTTATGCCCATAAGGCCAAATTTTAGGTAACCGTATGTCATATACTAGGTAATTCAGGTGACCCGGATGATTTGATTTGCTTGAGTCTGCTGATGGACATTTAGACCATGTAGCTGCCAGGTGTTCGGCATGTATTTTGGGTATTCTCAAATAAGTTTAATTTGGGAATTAGATTTGCCTTATTCAACTTCTCATTGAATTTTTTTTCATTTATTCATTTGATAGGTATTTCTGAGTGTCAGAAACATTTTCTTCTAACAGATAGTTCTGCACGTTGGAAAAGAGAGGTTTTTGATCCAGGCTTCTCAGATGCCAGGTCTATTCCAGGACTCCAGGTAAAGGAAGCTGAGTGTGTCCCACTTCATTCACACTTCAAGGAAGGCCCCACAGTCCCTTGCCTGACATCCACGGGGCCAGATGTGTTTTGGAATTCAGAATTCTTCATATTTTTGAGAGGAAATTCAGTGCATGTGCTGTGTATTTTACAACATCCTCAGTTTAATGAAACATGATTTTTTTCCTATAGAGAAATAGATGGATATTCATATTATTTAGGGTAATAAAGAAAGACCAGAAGTAACCTCACGCCTGGTCTGGTCAGGTTTTATTGCCAGTGAGTTTATTTGCCAAAAACAGTCAGGAAAATTCTTTTAGTTCTCAGGGCTGCTGGTGGCAAAGGAATTGTGGGTCTGTGTTCATGCGCAAACCCATTTCACAGGCCTGCCTGTCCCTTCTTCTTTGGGGCTGGTGGCCTGCCTGAGACTAGCATTTGGGAACAGTTAATGACCTTGGCTGCAGCTTCAGCAGCTCTGGAATTCAGGGCTGGCCTCATATTTTACTCTGTTGTAGGAGTTTCCTCCCACACTCATGTGTACAAGTGATGTTACTTGTATCTCTAACTTCTCAAAGCCTATTTGGTTATCTCTTTAAAACATTGAACCGTAGAAATATATTTTACTCCTAATATTAAATATATTCTCATGTGTCTTGTACAGTCTTTTCTCTTTTTGGGGGAATCTGGACTTAGTATTGTAGTGCACTTAGGAAGGAAAAACTGAAAATTTCCCCTAACAGCGATCCCATGTGCTTCTGCCGATTTTCGTGGTGAATGTATAAACACAGTGACAAAGCTAAAAGGAGCACCCTGCCAATCATTTCAATGCTGTAAAAAGTACACTAAAATTTATACCAATCTTATGTATATTGGTTCTGGAAAACCAGTAGTTAACATTTGAAAATCACAGATGCGTTGGGATCGTTCCTTATTTCTCTTGGGGCTGGGGTATGGTACAAGTCAGCCCAGCGCATTAATATTGGAAATCTGTAGTAGCTCATGGCCTTGGAGAGTTTCAAGAACCCTGTACAGAGAATACCGATGCGTGGGTCTGATAGTGTCTTTGCTAGCGATCTTCCTTTGTGAGGGGTTATATTGTGCCTCCTTGTACTTTTCACCTGGAAAGACTGTTTCTTACTTGGAATTGTTGAAGTGCCCATAGCAGTGCTTTTTCTGTGAACATGGCACGTCTGCCCCACACCTGGTGGAGGATGCAGTTCACCAGGTGGGAAGACTTAACTTTATGCAGTTGGTTGGAGGATTAATTGATTGATTTTGAAAATGCTTTTATAAACCCTTTTCGGTGGCATGTAAGAGTGGCGAGTTATTTGTACCCATCTCTGTGTCCCTCTTTTGCTGTCTTCAGAGCTCTTTGAAATGGAAGGCCACGCTGGGGCCTCTGTTCTCTTTCATATTCTGTTTACTATCATTTAGAAGATGCTAATTTTAGGTGGGCCCCTCTCCACACAGAGAGGAGCTGAAATGTTTTCTGCAAGTTTGGGGGGAATCTTCTGCATGCCAACAGCTGCGCGGCAGTGACAGTGTGAGGGCTGGTCCCAGGGCTGGCTGCATCTGGAGCCAGAGCCCGTGGGCCTGAGCAGCGGGGCAGCCGGGGGGCCGTGTGTTCAGAACCACAGTGGTGGGTTCCCTGTGCACCTCCCTGGCCTCTCTCTTCCACTCCTTCCTTTCTTTTCCTTCCCTTGCAGCTTTCTCTCTGTCCACTTCTTTGTCTCTCCCTACCACCTCCTCCAGCAATTTCCAGTGACACTTTAGCTTTAGAAGTGTTGCTCGTAAAGTTTTTGCACGGTTTTAAACGTTATTTTGCAGTATTTTGCGCTCTTCAGAGGACAATTGCCCCCAAATCTAATAAGTCATAATAAATATAGTTCCGGAGAATGGGGTAGTGTCGACACGCTGGGAATAATAACTGCTTTGCCAGGGCTTTTGGGCGGTTATTTGGAAGGTTTTTTTTCCCCCATTAAGTTTTGCATCTTGTGTATATGAGATGGCCTTCATTATTGTGCTTTTATGCTACTTGGTTGTTTACCAACTCGAATTAAGGAAACCCATGTGGTTCTGGGTATTTCCATGAACTTTTCTGTTAAATATGACATATTCACAGACACACATATTTCTAAAAACTTAGTTCAAGGGTATCAGTAAAAATATTTTTCCTCTTCCCATTTGTTGTTCATAAAACACTCGAGGGAGAAATTGTTTCTGTGATATTTTAGATGGGTTTTACTATAAATTTTAGATATTGTGGTGTACTGCAATGCCTTTTATTGCATTTTCTCTGTAGACCCGGCACACTGAAAGATTTTGTCTATTGAAAAACTGCTTTTGATGAGTAATAATTATTAGTTTTTTTACTTTTTAGTAATAAAGGCATCGACCCCAGCACCCCGGGGTCCCCAGTGTTTGTGAGCAGTTAGCGTGTCACGCTGGCGTTGGAACGTGTTATACACACGTTATCTGCTGTACGTGAACACGCGGTTTCAATCATCATTGAGCTTTCTGAGCGTCGTAAATCAAGCTGCCTTAAATCCTTCTCGGAACAAGGTGGGGGTGTAAACAAGAAATAAATATTGACATTCAGCATATAATCCCTTTGGCTTCTTGACACACCGTGTTGGGTCTCTGACTCTCATTATTACCTTTCTGGAACCTTCCAGGGGGATGCCAGGTTGTACAGTGATGCTGTTGGGTAAAGAACACTAGGGCAGCTTTCATCTCAACACCAGAACTTCCTGCCTCTGTACCTTTGGAGACCTGTCCCTGCTCCCTCCAGGGTCTGTCCGATCGCTTCCTTCTCTTCTTGTCAGCTCTTCCACCTTCAGGTGGGACGACCTCTCCCTGCGTGGCAGCTTCGATTCAGGTTCTGTCGTCAGCCCTTGCATCCAGATGTGTCTCACAAGGAAGCTCTGTGTGACATGAAGTGTGCATGTGTCATGCTCTGAGAGCACTGGCACCACCTGGGGCCTGCTGGTGTCCAGGGTGTGGGTGCATCCCAGTCCTCCCATCTGACCTGCTGTGCGGGTCTCAGCTGTGCCTGCCCGTGACCTCCCAGGAGTCCTTACTGTAGGTGGACAGGGTTCTTTGGGCGGACCAACACTAACAGGTTCCCATTTCTTTAAGACACGCAGCTTCATGGCTGTGTCTTCCTCCTGCCTCTCATCTGGGAAAGGATAATAGTCAGACGAGACGATGGAAAGTCAGCTGTCAGGGTGTATCTCTTTTAATGATATTCGCAAAGTTGCATTTGTACCTTGACGTTGTGAGATTATAAAAAAAGTGTGTTTAAGGGATGAATTTAATTATTCATTTAAAAACTATCAAATGTGGCATTCTTCTGTTATGCTCTGTTTTCCAGCGTACCTTTGCGAAGTGCCAATATCTAATAATAATAATAGTAATAGTAGTAATAATAATAGCAGTAAAAATTTACTCTGGAATTTAAGCTCCTTGGGGACAGAGTTTTTGTCTGTCTAGTTCATTGCTATAGGTACAGTGCCTGGAAGACTAGGCAATGCTGCCTGGTAAGCAGGTGCTCGCTGAGTATTTGTGGAGTGGCTGAACTGGCTGTATTCCTGGCACACTTCACTTGTGTTATGCAATTTAATTTTCATAGTAATCCCATTATTATCTTCATTTATAGAGTGAGGACACAGGGTTCCCAGGGTTGTGGAACGGGCCATGTGATCCAGGGACTGGGGGACTTCATTGGCTTTGTATTAATAGCAAACCCACCTCTGTTTTTAGCACCTTGTCTGCTAAGATCATGGTCTTCGTCGTGTGAGTAGTTGATACTTCTGTATTAACATTTTATTTTATTTTTTTAATTAAAATTTCAAGGGTGCCTCAAAAGCATTCCTTAAGAAATCATACAATTATTTCACTATGAAAGAACATGGACACCTTGACCACACACTTGGTTTAATTTACAAAATTAAATGTTCATGAAACTATTGGTTATTTCAAAAAAAAATTCAATCGCGGTGTGGTGGTGTGCACCTGTCTAGTCCCACCTGCTTGGGAGGCAGGAGGATGGCTCGAGCCCAGGAGTTCAAGCCCAGCCTGAGCAATAGTTGAGACTCCATCTCTAAAACAATTTAAAAAATCCTCACTCCCTTGAACATATCGCCTGAGTAGATTAAAGTCCCAGATCTTTTTGTTTTTTTAATCGGACTTTAAGTGTCTTCTCTTAATGTCCCGCATGAGACATTCGCGTGTGTATTAGAAGGAATGTCCTCAAAGCAGTCAATGAGAAGACAACATGCCGTGGGCTCGAGAGGAACCCAGTGTGTTTCCCTGTTTGGGGAAAACCGTGTATTTCTTGACAGTTCTACATCTGTGGCAGGGTTGTTGTCGTTTGTTTCTCTGATTTTCTTTGTGATGTGTTAAGAATATGGAAAAATGGGATTAAAGTGTTTAATGCCCTCTCCTTGAGTCCAGTGGTAGAATTTATCCTTCAAAGATAAATTATGAACTTTTGACCTTAGGAAATATAAATATCCTTGGAGAGTTTAACATTTAAGAAAACACATTGTAGTTTTACCAAGCAAATCTAAACTTGTTTACTGCTTTCTTAAGTATGGAATTTTGTTTTTAAAGACTGCCCTCTCCTTCTCTCTCTTACACATAGTTTTTAGGGTGTCACTCTGTCCCTGAAAGTGATGTTTCTGCACATTTCAAAGATAGTGAGTTAGATTTTAAAGAGAAAAAGATATTGCTACATTTTTTTTTTTTTGGCCAAGTTTGGAATTTTTGTGAGCTGTTTAGATAACATGAAGTCTAGAACTTCAAGTGCCACAACCTTCCTAAGAAACTTCATGGTTTACAAACCATGTACACAGGTCCGGTGTACATCCGAGAGATTTCGTCACTTGTGTGCTGTGTCCTGTGGTGTGAGGCCCCACTCCAGATGTGAGTGTTTTCTCTTTTATCGTGAGATTCTTCAACAAGAGGATCCCCTTGCACGATGCTGTAACCATTACAAAACACAAACCTACTCAATTTCGTTCTTAAGAGTCACACAATAATTTTTAACCGCCAGTCAAACCTGCTATTTAGTTTAATGCACTCAGAACAGTGGCTCATTTACAGAGTGTTTTTCCTTGTTAAATGAAGTTTGGATGTAGGAAGATGGGATTCACTGTGCTGCGCTCCAGTGACACTGACTTGGGCACCTGCAGGACCCAAGTCCCAGGCAGGACCTTTGTGACACATCGTGGCCATGGGACGACTTCTCCTGTTGGCGCCTGCACTGACAGTCTTTCCGAATCTTCAGCAATAGGTACTGATGGAGCACACGCTGTCTGGGGACACTATCTCAAACAAAACACATTCCCTGTGGACGTGGGGCACCTCTCCAGGACGTGCCCTGTGTGGTTCTGCAGCACGTGAGCCTGTGGGTTCCAGAGCCTGCTCCTACAGTCTTGGGACATTCCTGGGATCAGAAGAGCTGTCCTGTCTTGGTCCCCACCCCTTCCTTTTAAAAGCAGAGCCCTGTCGTGAGTTTGCAGTTCAGAACACGTAGGGTTCGCTGGCCAGGGCCCGGCTCTCCTGCGTGCTGTGTTGCTGAATGGGCAGGTCAGACCCTGCCACTTGCACCCAGTGAGGAACCCCAGAGGTGTGTGGGCACCTGCCTGCCGGGACAGGGGGAGCCTGGGCCATGGGGCTGATGTGGACAAGACTGTGTCCGGGGACGGTGAGGACCACGCTGGCCACTTCATTCTATAATTGGGCTACTGATGTTTATTCCTGTTTGTTTATGGTTTTCTTACTGATTTCTTTGATTGCTTCCTCATTCAGTGATGCTCACAATCAATAAATAAAAATTAAAACTGGAGGGGAGTTTAGTGGTTAAATAGACCAATAAACAACAGACCTTTATTCTCTCCCAGTCCTGGAGGCCAGAAGTCTGAGGTCAAGGTGTCGACAGGGCTGTGCGCCCGCAGAAGACTGGGGAGGGTCCTTGCACGACTCTCAGGGGGCTCCCGGCAGAACCTTGGTGTTCCTGGGCTTGTGGCACGTCACTCCCGCCTGTCTTCACGCGGCTTCCTCCTTCTCTGTGTGTCCTCTCCTCTTGCTGCAAGGTCACCAGTCATTGGATTTTGGACCCATCCTGGTCTAGAGTGACCTCATCCCAACTTTACTAATTATATCTGCAAAGACCCTATTTCCAAATAAAGTCACATTTTGAGTTTCTGGGATGACATAAATTTTAGGGGACACTGTTCAACCCACAACAGATACCAAAGGAGAAAATTGTATTTTGTCTTATCATTTGGGCAACAGCTCTTATTGAAGATGTAAGGTAGAGGTTTAACCAACTCTGAATCATGTACATGCTGAGGATGGTTTGTAAATAGACCAACTGTTTGCTAAAATTTGGCTTGATAAAATTATTGATAACTGATAGTTATTGTTAATAATAGCCAACTAACAAAGCATCACCTTGACCACTTGGTGTTTTGAATGTGGCTATTGCTAGTCCCACGGTGACATATGAAGGAATTGATGGAGCCTAGTAGGGACTTGCTGTACCAACAGGGGTTTACTAATCAGCTGGAAGGAGCCTATGACCTTACCGAGTGGAGAGAGTTCTGTAAATTGCTTGTCTTGGAGAAACTTGCAATATCGTAATTCAGTGATACATCTTCACATAAATTGAAGTCGGCAAATGGGTGTATCATTTGTTATTTTGAATACGTTTCTGTGAAATTTGACAACTTTGTAGCAAAAGTTGTTTGACTTGGGTTATGGTATATCATCTTCAATTAAAATAGTAGATGGTATCTGCTACATCAGTTGTGGACACCGTATAGTTGAGAAATTTTCCTGCATAGGGTCCAACATGTATAGCACAAATGCCAGCAGAACTATCGTCATTAGAGTTGGTGACTAATTGCTACTTGGATTTCATGGCCATAATTCTTGGCTTTTCAGTAGCTTATACTTATTAATTCGTTTGAGGCAGATCTGTCCCTAATATCTATGGGTCCTGGGTCTTGAAATTCATCCCTTAATGTCACTTCCCAGTTCTGTCTTCCTCCAACCCACGAGGGGCCTGCCAGTGAGTGTGTGTCACTCTAACCTGCACGCCAGCTCCGGCTGCCCCTGGGGGGCACACAGAGGGCGCTGTGGTCCTGCAGGAGGACAGACCTGGGAGACATGGGGACAGGCCCTGTGAGGTCTGGAGGTGGCTCAGGGAGGTTCTGGGTACAGAGTACCTGGAACACACAGGGCTGCAGCCAGGCTTGGCAGGCACCTTTCCTTGGGGTTCTAAGGCCACTCAGGGTCAGTGCAGGTCGTGCAGGTTACCTGGACTGGCCCATTTCAACTCTGCCGGGACTTTTACCTTACCCCTGGGAAAGGGCGTCATTCATATACTAGGATGGTATGGCTCGGTTGGTTTCCAGTTCATTCTTCCAACAACCATTTTTGAGTGTCTGTCATGTGCAAGGCCTTCTACTAGGTATTTTGAGAAGTGCCACAATTAGTGGGATGGATCTTGCCTTCTGTGAGCTCATGTGTCTCATTGGGGAGAAAGATGTTCATGTATACCTCTCTTAATGAAGTGGAAAGTGATGTATGTTACAGGAAAATTCAAGATCACTCGTTACAGCGAATCAGAACCCAGAAAGTTGCCTCTTGCCCAGGAGGGTTGGGGTTAAGGGAAGCGAGGAGGTCGGGGACTTTGTCAAGTGGCTGACTTGAGTGCTGTTCGAAGGGTGAATAAAACGTGGGTTTGTTATCATCGGTAGCGTTGGAAAAGGCTCCTCGCCCTGCCACATTTGCAATGGCATTTGTCAGCAGACTCGTAGGAATAGCTGAGCAATGTTCAGATTTAGGAGAATCACAAACACTGGATATTTTCACCTGTAACGGACATCTTTTGACTTAGCAACCCTAAATTAGCCTGAAAGTCTAAAAGTTTTTTTTATTACTTTATGTGTACTTGTCCTTTTGAGTTTAAGTTGGATAGTTTTGCCTGTCCTCAAAATTATTAATAGGGTCTTGGTGCAGACTTTTCAGTTATAACCCAACACGGATGTTCCGGAAGGAACAGGGCTTATGGGAGAAACAGAGTGAGGGCCAGACTGTTCAGACCCCGTGCAACTTGGTAACACTACACAAAAAATCATAATAAAAATGACACGATAAATTTCTGGTAGATAAAGAAAGGCTGTAAGTATGGGGCTCTATGCTGGGAAAACCTTGTGGGAAGGGGATGAGGTTGGTGGGCTGAGACATCTGGTCAGGAAGCAGAAGGCAGGTCCAAGGCAGAGTGTGGCACCCAGGATGTCACGTCAGGCATGCTGGGTTTCCATGATCCCTAGGGAATTCTCACGGTGGTGAACTTGGCCATCGGTGGTCCTCACACTATCGCGTACAACACTCCTGTTCTGGAAAAACCACGTGTTAACCAACGAGCTGTTGCCCTGGACTGGTAGCAAACCTCAGTGGACCAGTGGCACCGCAGAGCCACCGTCTAGCAGGTGGGCTGGGGGCTTTCTCCAGGACGGCATGTGTTGTCAGGTCGGAACATTGGGATGGTGGGCCTTTTCTTTGCCAAGTTTGCTCTGCCGATCTTGGGTCTGTGCAACCCTTGCTTTTTCCTGGTAAGAAATGCTTCCGGGTGTTCTGCACCCTGAAGTGCCGTGTCGAGCTTCAGTTCCCAGTGTGTCCTGGAGGGTAAGTTTCCCTGTTGTAACTTGGAGACAGTGCATAGTAGTTACAAACGAAGTCTCAGTTTAGTAAGAGTTGGCTGAAAAAACAAAGAATATTTGACCTAATTCTTTTCAAAGATTTATAATCCAGCCCTAAATATGTGAAAGTTCCTCTCTCTCCTCTCTCTCTCCCCCCACCCCTGTGTCTCTTTCTCTGTCAGCCTGTCTTTCTCTTTGTCTCTCTCTCTCTTTCTGCCCACATCCCCCTGTCTCTCCCTCTCTCCCTGCTAACACTATAGAGGAGAACTCTTTTAAAAGTTAATGAAGGAGTTGCAGTGGAGTCCTATTAGATTTTCCTTCCATTAAATGCTTGCTACAGACTTTTAATGGATGTTTTAACTAGCATTGTTATCAAAAGGACTATTGCACAAATTAAAACCAGGCCTACAATCTGTGAAGAGAAACTGGATTTACTTCTTGCCTTTAGGTAACAAAGAGAAGAGCAGGGAGGAGGTGAATTCCACGTTGGTATTTTTAGGAGTTGCGTTCAGGAAAATAGGCAGCGCTACCTGAGCTATGGAAACAAATAGAGCCACGCGCTCCGCAGGTGTCTCTTTTAAAAGTGAAGCCATTTATAGGAATCCTTGGATTTTTAAGGGTATGTCAGTGTTAATTTTTAACTATTTAATTGGTATTGAAGATACCTTCTAAGTTTTTATGATACCGCATTGTGGTTCCATTTTTAAACATATGAAGCTCTACTGGAAAGGAAAGGTCAGGGCTTTCTGGAGGCTCTAGATGTGAGCTGTCTCCTTACGATAACCACGAGAATATAGAATTTTTAAAACTGCTGAATTTTTGGTTTCCAGTTTTATTATGATTGATTTTATTCTAGCAAATTTCTCCATTTGTCCCTATAACATTTGTTTAGTCAAATGACAGATTTTGTGATTCAAGTCTGGGAAGTTCTTGTCTCATTCAGGCAGGTACCAGAGGTGCGAGTGTTCTTGTATTTCCTCATCCGCAACTTTATTATGAAGAGTCACTGTTGTGTAATTTCTATCAAAAATTATTAATAATCATGACACTTAACAGAAGACATCAAGTTCTCTAAAGGCCACCCATTTTATGCACCATAACAGAAAAAGGTTGTGTTTTCTTGTGCTAAGTGTCATCCTGATTATTCTGAGTGTTACACCTTGGTTAGCACTTGTCTCCGACTTCCCCTGATACAATCCCTGCATCAAATACAGCGCCCCGGAAAGTGCCTCGCTCTCCCCAAAACATGTCCTCACTGCCTCTCCATGCACGTCGCTAGCCACTGAAGCCCCCTTACCTTGAAAGCACGTAGTAAACCAAGATGGGTGCTTCAGTTTTGCTGCTCTACACCAGACATTTTGAAAGGAAAGTCAAACACAGAGCGTTTGTTAGTTGGGCATTTCCTATTATAGACCAGCTCTAGTTCTTCAGAAGGAAACTGACTGAGATGCATGTGCTATCCGGGGCTGTCTCGCTGTGGCGTTTGCATCCCGTGGCGAAGGTGAGGAAGTCCCCTGAGTCTCACAGCGCGGAGGGTCCCCCCTCACCTCAGAGGAGTGGGGGTGAGAACAGGATCCCTGGGTCTCTGTTAAAGCCCTGAGGGGTGTCACTGGTTTCTATGGTGTTGGCACACAGACCTGGACGGGGTAGAGTGTGTGTGTGTGTGTGTGTGTGTGTGTGTGTGAGAGAGAAAGAGAGAGAGAGAGAAACAGAGAGAGGGAGGAAGGGCAGGGGTATATTCCTACATCAGGTTGATCAAAATGCACCCAGTGCAGAACTCGCGATCCCTTGATTGCCTGCAAGCTCAGAGCACACAGTGATACTGAAATGTCTCAGAGCAGATTTAATTTTATGAGCTGTATTATCCGAGAATACTAAGCCATGTAGATCATGCCCGAGTCATAGGGTTTAAAGGGGTGATGGCTTCGGTTCTCTGAGCAAGGGAAGAAAGCCTGTGGCCTTTTTTTTCTTTTAGGCACAAAGCTAGTTTAATTGAAAGAATAATTTGATTTGCTGCTGCTACAGCAGAAGAGCTTGAGATGTGGCAAATTTTCTCTCCTTTCACCCAAACTCAAGAATTTAATGCTAGCAGGTGAACTTCTGAAGGCTGCTATCAAGTATACAGAGACAATAACTGTCTTAAAAGCAGAATTTTGTCAATATTTTTTGCTGTGGGCCAAAGAACATTCACAATAATGGAGTACTAAAGCCCTGCTTGAAAATGCTGTAGAGTGAGAAGGAGTGGAGGATTTATTCCAAGTTCGAGCCTGCAGTGTTTTGGTGGTATATATGGCTTCTGAATAATCTTTTTGCTCTAGCAAATGGAAGTGCCCACATATAATTTTCGGTTCAGGAAGAGCATTTGGTAGACATTTCTGCCCAGGGTTGGTGACCTGGTACATAGTTTCTTTTCAATGGGCACATCAGCCTCCCACCTACTGCCCACTTCCCCAAACGCCAGTGTTTTCTGACAGATAAAACAGAATGGCCAGGAGCAGCTGTGCAGGCAGGGCCTTGGCGTGGCTGCCGTCCCAGCTTGGGGAAGGCCGTGCAGCCGCTGCCTTGGGAGAGGAGTCAACTCCCTTGAGGGCCAAGGTTCCAGCTCTCAGTGAGTGGAGTCCCTTTGCCCTTGGTTTTAAATATGCCACTTTGCCCGGCTTTTGCAGAAAGTTGGTTAAATAGCAAATTACACAACCCACAAAATGTAATGGCCTTTATGACTTAAAACAGATGTTAGATTCAGTCACACCAATTGCCTTGCCCCTTAAGTTATCTCACTTTGAAAAGAATTATTCCCTGAAATTTCATTTTGGAAAATATCTTTCCCCTCATTCTGCTTGTGAGAAGTGGTGCCTGCATTTTAAGGCTTTGCTAGTGAGGCAGTTTTCTGATACAGAGCTGAAGCCATTGCTGTGATTTTACCCGTGTTCCCCACAGTCAGTATAATTAGAAGGAAGACAGAGGAGCAGCCACACACACACGCGTGAGCCCACATACTCAC
This sequence comes from Varecia variegata, assembly GCA_028533085.1. NCBI lineage: Eukaryota > Metazoa > Chordata > Mammalia > Primates > Lemuridae > Varecia > Varecia variegata. The sequence goes on along the minus strand of CM052443.1, from coordinate 2,734,621 downwards.
ACACACAGCCGTGAAACACAGCTTTGTCCTTCTTTTGAAGTGTGAAAAATATCAGTGACCTTATCATGAAATGTACTTGTTGCTGTGTTTATTTGAAATGTTCAGGCTTTACTGTTTTTTATTTATTTCCTGTTTATTTTAATGGAAAAGGGTAATAACAAAAGATTGTATTTAGTCGGAGCCATAGTGCAGGCAAAGTGAAAGTAAATCCTAGGCTTCCGGTCGCATTTAAAAACCAGTCACGAAGCACCGTTTTCTAAAATATAAAGATAAGGGCTGTAGTCAAATAAATTCTTTTTGAGGAAGTTCAGAACAAGAGAAGCTATCGAGAACTATTTTTTGAGGATGTATATGAAATATAGATGCCAGCTCACAAAAATATTTCTCGCACTGTAAACGACGCATCCACCGGGCAGACAGGACTTTGCTCCTGTTCCCAGGCGACCTTAGGCTGTGGCTCGACCAGCGTTATCAGTGGCTGCAGTGACTGCGTCCCACCTCGAGTATGAGTCTTACTGGGTCCAGCTTGATAATTCTGCAGGTTTTCCATGAAGACTTTTTCCTTTCAGAAATACCATGTGATGAAGTTACATGTGGAATGTTACAGAGTGTATTCACCCTTAGGCTAGTCTAGAAAGCAGTGCATTTTGGTCCACGTATTTCTTTCATGCTCATCATCTTCATATGTGTATTTCAGGTATTGATTTGGGGTTGTTTAGATGTTTCTTCATCATTATATATAATCTAAAGGTTGTTAATTATCAGATTGAGTAATGCTGAATTCATAAATATGGAACTGAAAATATAAACATCTTTGTAAATACAGTTGACAGTTGACCCATATTAATGGAGGTTGAAGTGAAAGAGATTAGAAAAATCACAAATTATAAAAGAAACAAATTTTTTTTCTCATTTGGAATTAATTTTATACATATTATAGGAAACTAATGTTTCAGTTAACTATGACATACATATATGTTTACTTGCCTAATTATATTTTTCCTGATAATGATATATCATCTGTTTATCTAGTGTGTCCAACTTTGCAAGGTGTGATCATTTAATTATACTCTGTAGTGTGTGTGTGGTCTACGGAGTCTCGTGTAATCAAGCCTGGAATTTCTTTATAAACGGTTAAGAAATGGCAGCAGAAGTAAAGACTCAGAAATCTGGTGTGTTAATAAGCAAGTAGGGTCAGAAGCCAGCAGTCTTAGGGCAAGCCCCTTTTGCTTGGGAGGATGCCCATATATATGCTTTCTAACAGGGAGGGGACCCCTCCATGCCTGCCACTTACGGGAATGAGGGGAGAAGAAGAGGGCTCCCTGAAAGGCCCTGGGACTATGGCTCCACCCAGCTGTCACATAGGCAGAGTGCCCAGAGGTCCCCTCTGTGCCTGCCCATGGGCTCTTTAAGCAGTGGTCCCCAACCTTTTTGGCACCAGGGACTGGTTTCATGGAAGGCAATTTTTCCATGAACCGAGGAGAGGGGCATGGTTTCAGGATGATTCGAGCGCATTGCATTTGTTGTGCAGTCAAACCTCTCTGCTAATGATAATCTGTATTTGCAGCCACTCACCAGCGCTAGCATCACCCCCTCAGCTCCACCTCAGATCACCAGGCATTAGATTCTCGTAAGGAGCCGCAACCCAGATCCCTCCATGCGCAGTTTACAGTAGGGTTCCTGCTCCTATGAGAATCTAATGTCCCCGCTGATCTGATGGCAGGTGGAGCTTGTGTGGTGACCTGAGCCATGGGGAGCGGCTGTAAACACAGACGAAGCTTCGCTCCACTCACTGGCTGCTGCTGCTGACCTCCTGGGGGGCAGTTGGAGACCGCAGCTGTCAGGGGACAGTGCAGCGTCCATTTGGCACTGCCGTTTTCTCACACTGCAGGTCCTGCTTGTGCTGTCTCTGGACATTGTCCCTACAGCAGCCCCTCCACTGGCATTTGTCACCACCACCTACTAGCAGGGCAAATACCCATCTCACCCCAGAATCATCTTCCCGCAGCTCTTCCATGGTAATCCAGGGAACCAACACACAGTCCCAGAAAAGGTTACGAATGCGGGGTTCCTTGGCAGCACCCTTGGGAAACTGAGGCATCTGCCAGGGCCCCACCTTCTCCATCTTATCTCTGAAACGGGTCAGAAGCAGATTGCTCTGCCCCACGGGGGCCCTTCCTGCCCCTCCACTCTGCCTTTGCCCACTCCCTCCCTCCGTGCCCCCAACCCCAGTCCGGGACCTCCAAGAACCCCTCTTAGCGCTGAGTTCCGGGCTGTCTCAGCCTTTTCGCGGCCACTCTTGGGTTCTTCCCTTCCAGCACCATGGCCGGCCAGGTCCACCTCTGTTCCCGGACCCTGGTCTTGCACGAGGGCCGAAGCGAGGCAGCAGAAGTCGCAGACGACTTCCCTTTTCCTCCGCACTGCCCCGGACAGGGCCTGACACAAACTAGACCTCGGGATGTTTGGCGACTGAGTCGGTGAACGCATGGATCCATCAATCCCACCCATCCTTCAGCACCACCGTGTGAGTCCTTCCTTCCGGGAGCCGCAAGAAGGATGCGTGCACGCAAGGCCCTGGTCACCTGGGAAGTCCGGGCTTGGCTCATCTGGAGAGTGCCAGTTCCTGAGAGAGCTAGCGGATCTTTCCATTCCGGATGTTTCTCTGCCGAGTAAAGGCGACTTAGCATCAAACACGGTCACTTGGAGGCAACAGCAATGGTAGAATCGTGGCACTTGGGGATGGGAGACAATGGAGGCGGTCTTGGATGGGATTCCCCCAGCACATCACGGGGACTCGGACCCGGGTGGGCTGAGCACCTCACCCCTGCTCCCATCCCAGTGCCCATCTCAAGGATGCACCTGTCCCTGGGCCTGTTTGCAAGAAAGAGCCTCTCTGCAGTCAGAGCGTGACAGTTAATCCCACACACCGCAGGTTATTCAGACTGAACTCTGTTATGGTTATAGGGTCTTTTAAAAAAAGTTACTTTGCTGTTCTCAAAGGCCTTTCTTATTTTTAGGGTAAAGTCCATTACTGAAGAAACCATCTGTCTAGTTTGAGAAAAAATTATGGGGAAGTAACTTCTAAATTATCGAATATTTTTTCCTCTTTGTGAAATTGTTCATGTTATATGGAAAATTTAGAAACTATAGAAAAATACCCAAAAAGCATTATTCAAGATCATTCTACCCAGATGTCACTAGCGTGAACATTCTTAATTCCTTCAGGGCTTTTTTTTTTCTTTTCTGTCTCCACATATATGTTTTAAACAAAAATGGGATGCTGGTGGTATTTGTTACAGCTTAATTTTTCACTCACTAAATGGTAAACAGTTTTTTTTTTACATACTATTTTATACATTTTTACTATTATTTCTTGGTTTTTTTTTATTTGACTTTGCTTGTCATTTTGGTACCTACTGCAAACCTGTCTTCAAAATGTATCAAGGTATTTTTCCCCTTATGGTGCATGAAAACGTTCACATCCCTGAGCCATTGCCAATATGGGTATTTTTAATTCTGTGGTCTTTGCCAATGTAGTAACTCCGAAGTAGCATTGCTTTAGCTTGCATTGCCTGGATTGCAGGTGAGGGTGAATGATTTTTTCCACGTATTTTATTAGAAAAATGTATTTTTTCCTTTTTAGATTGTTTTTGCTCATGTTATTTTTTCATTTTTCTATTGCTTTGTTCATCTATTTCCTTATTCATTTGGAAAAGCTGTAATAAAGAGGTTAACTCATCTAGTATCTCTAAAGTTGCAGATAGTTCCCTTTGATTTTATATTATTAAATAGTTTGTGGTGTTTTTGCCACCTTCTTTTGTCTTTTAAGATTATGAGGGTGATACAAGTTTATGTTAGAAAAACTTGAACAAAGAAAAAGAAATTTAAAAATTAATGAAGCTTATTTGAAATCCCATCATCTAGAAATAACCGAAATTGATACTTTAGTGTATATTCTTCTGGATATCTCCCTATACATTCGTGTGTGTCTGTGTGTGTGTGTATTTGTCATTTTCAGTACATGCATAGCAGCCCATTTTATTGATTTGGTGAGTTATTGGAGAAATCAACCGTTGTTGGAAGTTCAGTTCTCTCCCCATTTCACAGCTGTAAGCAGCTGTGTAATCAACATCCTTGTATGTATATCTTGGCAATAGTCTCATCATTTCCTTGGTAAATTTCCATAAGTAGTATTACCGGTCAAGGGTTTTGGATGTTTTAAATTATTTCGGTGCATATACTGCCAACGGGTCTTCTGGAAAGGTTGTGCACATTTCCGATCCCACTAGCAGCATGCGTTTCTCTGGGTTACGGCATTTTTTTGAGGTATTGAGTTGTTTTTATGTAGTTTAATTGGTGCTTTCTTGCTTAGTTTCTGCTTTTAAAGTAATGCTTAAAGGTACCTTCCAATCCTCAAGATCATGTAAGTATTCAGTTTTATTTTCATGGATTCATTTTTTGATATTTAAATATTTAATATATCTGAAATTAATTTTGATATATGGTATGAGGTGGGCATCTAACTGTAGTTATTTTTCTGAAGAACCAGTTTTCCCAAAAAGTCTGTCCTTTCTCCATGGCATTCTAAATGCTACCTTCGTTGTACACACTATGTTCTTACATGTATTTTTGGGACTGTCTCTCAATTTTCACTTTGATTTCAATGAACAATCTGTCTCTTCCTTCCCTGTGTCCCTGTTTGAATTACTATGTCTATGTAATACATTTATTTAATAAAATAATTTTATAGCTTCCTACCCACCCTCGTGTCCATTACTCTTCTTTTTTTGATGAGTATTTTTTCTGTCTTCCTAGATGAACTTTAGAATCATTTTTGTCTGCTTAAAAAATAATACCTTAGGTGGTTTGACTGGAATGGTATTGAATTAATAAATTAATTCAGGAATATTCAGCATCTTTATTGTAGTAAATTTTCCCATCCTAAGAATAAAATTGATATATTTTCAAATTTATTCAAGTCTTATTTTATCTGCTACTATAAAATTTTGTGAGTTTATCTAATAGGTCCTTCATTTTTTAAATATTATCTCCTAGGTTATGGATTTGTTTCTGTAGTTTTTGCTCTAATGAAAAGGAGTTATTTTTCTATTATATTTTAACTTATTGGGATATTGGGATGCTGTTGATTTTTGATATCTTCCTATCTAGCTTTTAATATTAGCAGATGATCCTGTTTCCTTTTGTGTATGGTAGTTACAATCTAGATTTTAGGACTTTTATTTATTGTGACCTCTTTTGGCTTTCCTATTTTGAGAGAACACAGTAGCTCTTCAACATTGATGAATCCATGGAGAGTTTTTGGATGTTTTTTAAAGTCAAATATTAGTTGACAATGATGCCTCAAAGCATCCTCCGCAAACAAATCATCAATGATTAAAGAACAGCCCAGTCTGCTGCAGCATAGAAACAGTGTTACTCAGTGGAGGTTTGGGAAGCGGAGATTTTACTTGGCTGGCGTAGAATCAGGGAGATACTGGGATTATTTACCCTGAAAAGGAAACCATCTTCAAGTCTGTGAAGGCTGACTTTAAAAAGTGAAATCTTTTCAGAGTGAATTGGCAGGAAAAGGGGCTTACACACAATGAAACAGTGGAAAGGACTCTATGTGAGTATAAAAACGCCCACTAGATAGATGGTTTAGGCAGTAGGGAGACGATCTGAGTTTTAAAAGGTGTGTTAATAATGGAATCTTCATAATTTACTCACCATCTTCAGTTTTGGGGAAGGCCCTTTGAAGATGCCTTTCAGATATGCTGCTTTATGAAAGGCCTATCAGCTTTTCACATGACAGTTACTGGGGGGTGTGAATGAATCTTTAAAAACTTACAAAATCAAATGGGTTTGTATTTGTAGTGTTTATTTTTATTGTACATGCCTAATTTCTGTTGAATAATCTAGATGTCCTTTAGGCCCTGGCCCTGGGCCTGGGGTAGTGTCTATTACAATGTTTATGTGTTTTGGGTTGTTTGTTGTGTTTATTTTTAACCTAATATAAAATAATTCTCCTTTTATTCATGATTCTGTTTGGTTTTTAAATGAAAATTAGATTTTGGTTTGCTATATGAATACATTGCAAATTTAGAAGTTAAAGCAAAGAATTGACAGTCAGTCATGTTTTTGTTCAGCTTTTATAAGTATGTTATGTGTCTCTGAGAGTCACCTCGTTTCTTCCCTGTCTGTTAAAAAGGGAATCAGGATACCTACTGCTCTATGGGACTCTAGGATGATTTAATATGATAGTACATAAGTAAAGATTTCAGACATTAATAAAAATATATCTTTTGTGAAACACAGTAAAACCTCACCTCTGTAGGAACCAATTAATTACCATCTTTATTTTTCTAGAACAGAACTCAGAATCAGAAAGGATAAAAAGACATTGAGCATCAAAAGTCCATATACTGAATTAATTATTTACTCAGAGTATCTCCAGGTTCTCACTCACTGCTTAAATTTTATTTTTCTGTTACACGCAGTTCTAATATTCATGAATATCTGTTCTTCTAGGCTACAACAAATTCAAAGTAGCATCCCGGAAATAGGGGAAAGGCACACAAGTAACAGTGAGAAATGATAGCAGATGACCCAATAGTAAAGGAGAAGAAAGGAAAAAAAACTCTAGTAAAGGAGTAAGTAATGTGGAAATCACTGCAGTGTAGGCCTTTTATTGGAAATTGAATAGTTCTCTGCCCCTTTGTGGTCATCAGTGGTGGTTTACTGATATTATTTCTAGTTGTCAGGAAAATTTTTATTGTGTTCAATGTGCTTTAAATAGCATGGCAAAAGCATGTATATTTTTATGTAGATTTTCCAGTGTTAAACATGTTTTATAAGATTCTGTTTAAAAGGGTAAACCTTCAACTACCAAGAAAATTCAGCCTCCCCAAATGACTCCTCAATTGGGTTCTGAATAGTTGTGGCTTTACCTGATGACGTATGTTCAATAATTGATAGTATAGATTCTTTATTTTATGGAAACATCTTTGCATGTAATGTCTCAATGGTTAAACATAGTTTCTGCATCTGTTTTAATGTGTATATATTTTTTCGTTGAATTCACTGGAAACTATTTGATTCTGTTCTTCTGACATGTATATTTCCTTTCTTCCTGCTCTACCATCTGGGATGCTTTCTCTAATATTGCTTTTGGAAGAGGATAGCGCTCACTGTGTTGTTTCAGCATATGTGGGTCTGGCTGAATTCACGTCTGCCTGTTCACCTCTGCTTTTCATTTTCACACCTCTGTGGAGGTGGTGGGCTGCTCTTCCATGCCTGGTAGAGCTGTAGGAAATGTTACTTAAATGTGTGAATTTGACCACCAGGGTACATTTAGCTCAATAGGAAACAAATATGCTAAATACAGGTGACATGCTATTTATACTTATATATAATAATTTTTTATAGTCTAACTAAATTTTTTCCCCTAACATAGCTGGGGATACAATACAAGCCAATTGTCTCTTCTTAAAATATAACTGTTTTAGATTTTATATATGGTACAGTATCTAATAATAGTATTAGGAAAATGCCACTTACATTTTTTAGTATCTGTGTGATTTTCTTGATTATTAAAATATATATGTGTGACTAAACGTAAATGAAAGAATTAAAGTCCAGGTTTTTAACATTTCTAGGAAATTGCTTTTCACTGAACATAGCTGCCTGAATTGTTTGATTTCTATTAAAAACAGTGGAATTGTTGCAGTGATGCTGCAGTTACAAAAACAAAAGGTAACAAATAGACCACACTTTTGTGTGTGTATTTTACTTCTGGTACTTAGGAGGAGACTGAGCTAATGAAGAAAAATAACATTTGTACTTATGTCCTAGAAGAATGTCATAAGAGCTATTTATTGCTCACTAAAGAAATTAAATTACTTAATGAAGGTGAATTATTAATTTATTAGGAATTTAATTTGGGAGCTATTTTCATAGGGATATTGGCCAAGGCAAGAACGATAACACTTTAATGCATAAAGACACTCAAATGACTTTAAATAGGCAACTAAGTATACTTCAATGGAAACAGATATTTCTATGCTTTAAATAACAACAATTTTTCAAAAAAGACCTATTATCAATGCAACTATGCAATCAGTGAGGAAGCATGACTTCTTTAAAAGGAATTTATTTTCAAAAGTAGTATTGCTTATTATTGATAGGCATGTGTCATTACTTTATAAATTAGGTTCCATTTCTAAAATAATTGCAAAGCTGTTTTTGGAGGCAGGGTAGCTGTTCATTGTAAATTTTGAGTCAGTAAAACCTGGAAATCAGACAGATCAAAGTGTCCCAGGTCTGGTCATAGCAGACAAGTTGGGTCACAGAGGTTTCCGAATCACATGGCCCACGGCAGTTGTGTGTATATGTGTGTGTGGTTATTCTAGATCCTAAACTGAGTCATTTTCCCTGGCCTTAAAATAAGATATAATATCATTGTCTATACTGGATAATTCTTTCTGCTTTTTAGAATGCTACAAAATGGAGAAGGGAACGATTTCTTGATATGTATGTGTGAATTAGTGATTATAGGGAAAGCCAGAACTGGCAACTTAAGGGCAATTCACTGGAATCTTCTAGAAATATCTTTATGTAATCATAGTTTTAGTGATTTCTGAATTAGATGGAAGAAATGTGGGAAAAATACTATTTCTTCTTGGAATAAACTGTTTTTCTGTTAGAAAATTTTAGTGATTTTAGTCATTTTCATGATTATATGCAATATAAGGTCTTTGGGTAGTTTCTGAAGCAGCATTTGTTATGTAGGTACAGAAACATACCAACATTGTGCGTTTTACCTGCTCCTTGCCCAAAAATAAACCTCAGCTGGCTTTAGGAACCCAGAGGCACTTTTATGCTTGAAATTAAGACTGTTGTTTTTCTCTTTTAGCTGTGGTATTTCAGATGAAGTATTTTTACGTATGACAGACTTATGGAGAAATGCTGTTCTTTTAAAAATATTCAGACAACTTGATTTTATTGCCTTTTTGTCAGAAAATAGTGGTGATGTGTATCTATTGCCTCAAAGATGTATGTGAAACACCCTGTTGTATCTGCATCCCTGATGAAAAGGCCTGTACTTCTATTTGTTGCAGTTTTAGAGAACACAGCTAAAGAACTTTATCAAATTGACCTTCAACTGGGACATCATTAATGAACTCTAACCTCCTTCATTGACAGATCACTCAAGTCCCCAACTAGCCTGTGATTTCCTTTGTTTTGCAGTAATTCATTTAAAACATTTATCAAAAACTTCAATAGTGCCTAGAAGGTGCTAAACTTTTTTTTTCTTAAGTAATGGGTCCTTTTTATTGCTGTTCTGAGCAATGCTTCTTTTCATCATGTGACAAAAAGAAACACATAATTCTGCCCATGATTCAGAATCTTGGCTAGGACAAGGCAGAAGAAGTGAGAGTTTAACCTATTAATAACAGCAAGTATTTGAACTAATACAACTTTCTATGAGAAAATGTTTTGTAAGGGTTATTGATTATCTGAGAATATTTTGTAAATTACTAATGTATGAAATTTTTTATTTTTAAAAAATGTGGTCTTCAGTTGCTTAAGATGCTTGGTGTTAGCAGGAAAAAAAGGCCAGTATTGGCAGATAAATTAATGAAAGGTCTTTGCTTTTGACTCTGGGATATTCTTGATTTGGTATTCCTGTTGAGGAAGCATAATGTCAGAACACCTGGTCCCTGGTCAAATCTTTTTATGTTCTGCTCCTGCTCCTCATGGATTCAGACAACACTCTTACCTTGAGCTACATTGTGCCTGTTCCTGTGATGACAAAAGCTCCGCCCCTTCCCAGCTCTGTGACCTTAGGTGCATCACCTGCCTGTTTCTGGTCTGTAAAATGATAGGGTGGGTGTGAGGAGTAAGTGGCATAAGATAGCTGATATGCCTAGGACTGGGCACCCGGTGCTGCAGACGTGATGATTAGAAGGGGCATCCTGGGTATCCGTGCACACAGGATGCTGACTGGTGCCGGAAGAGAGGGATGCCCAGCCCCATGGAGCTGTGCTCCTGCAGGCACCCCGGACTGGTACTCTTCTGCCTGGGAGACGACTCTCTTTAAGCTGAGTGTGACATGGTGCGTCTGCAGCTTTATTGTGGTGTGTGGAGGCTAGGCCAATGACGCTTCCTCGGTGCTCCTCCATGGTCACAACACAGGCTTTGTTGGGATGTGCTGATGGACACAGCTGGAGCACACCATCAGGACCCCACCCCCAGGACATATATATATTGTACTGAAACAACAGCTCTAGCATATATAAGCTGTGGGTCACGTGGACCCATAAGCACTCATTTGCCAGACATGTTTCCAACTTGGAATCCCACATGTAATATGAGAACTGTTGCTTTCAATAAGTGCACATGTGCATTATTTGCTAGGAAGGTTAGATACTTTTAATATAAAATTATAAGTATTTGTATTCTTTATAAATATAAGGGATTTAGCTTTACCATTCTCATTAGGAAAAATAAAGACTTCTTTCCTTGGGCATAAAGATTTTTCTCCTAAAGCAGTGGCTTCCAGTAATAAACATATTTTCCATGGCAATATAGTATATAAGTGTGTGTCAGTGTATTGGAAGCAGACTTGACTTTATAGGTGAGGTTATCTTAAGTTTTCTATTATATTCTATTTCATTAAAAATGTTATTGAATTGATTTCATGACCCTCTAATGGGTTATAGCTCTCAGTTTAAGAAACACTGTCCTGGAGTATCCATCCAGGATGGCCCTCCCCACCTGGGCTCACAGTGAAAATTAGGGCAGGTGACCATGCCAGCCTCTGACAGATGACGATGATGGTGATGCTGCTGCTGACAGCAGCAGTGATGTTAGTGCCAGCCACTACTTACTCACATGTTAACTTACTGTTCTTTAAAATTATAAAACAATACATGCTCTTTAAAAATAGTAATACAAAATTGTATAAAGAATTGACATTTCATAATAAAAAAAAGGGTTAAAGTAAGTTTTTAATCTTTGCCCTTTCTCCATTTCATTTCCCCCTACCTCTAAGGTGACCCATAAAAACAGCCTGGTCTTTGTCTTCCTTACGTTTCTTTGTGCTCATACAGATATATAAAAACATATGTACATGTGTGTGGGTTTTATTTTCTATAAAATGGAATTAATTGCTGTGCAGTTTTGAGTTTCTCACTTAAGTCATGGTCATTGCTCCGGAGAGAGATTTCCCTCGGCTTCTCTCTAGCTGCAAACCTTTCTAGGGGTGACTGACCCACGCTTGCGTAGCCATTACACTAGGTCCCCTTATCCCCGGCAGTTTCACTTGCTATGGTTCCAGTTACCTGCTGGCAGTCAACCACAGTCCGAAAATATTAAATGGAAAATTCTAGAGAGAAACAACTCGTAAGTTTTAAATTGTGTGCTTTTCTGAGTGATGAAATCTCAAGCTGTCCTACTCGGTCCCACTCAGGATGTGAATCACCCCTTTATCCAGTTTATTCACACTGTAGACGCTCACTGCCTGTTAGTGACTTATAGCCCACTCAGTTATCAGATTGACGGGTCATGAGAGGGAGGGAGGGGTGAGCACAGTACAATAAGGTATTCTGAGAGCGAGCGAGAGAGACCACATTCACATAACTTTTATTACAGTATATTGTTATAATTGTTCTCTTTCATTATGATTGTTGTTAATCTCTTACTGTGCTTAATTTATAAATTAACCTTTATCATAGGTATGTATGTATAGAAAAAAACACAGTCTGTATAGGGCTCGGTGTTATCAGTGGTTTCAGGCATCCACTGGGCGTCTGGGAATGTGTTGCCTGTGGATGAGGGGGAACCACTGTACCTTCCTGGTGGATGTTCAGGCTGTTTCAGGTTGTGGGCCATCCCAAACAATGCCACTGGATATTACATGTGGGTGCTTTTATTTCCAAGTATATACTCCCAGTAGGGTATCCTCGGGTCAAAGAGTATGAATAATTTTAATTGCCAAATGGCTTTCCAGAAAGATTTGCTAGTTTCCACTTCTTGAGTGTGTGAAATGTTCCAGGCTCCATAGAGCCCTTTGTACTGATGCCTTTCAGGCCTCGTGCCAGCTCTGTGCTTCGTGGGCAGTTATCAGCCCACTGATTCAGACGTTCTCTTCCTAGGCAAATTCCTGCATGTGAATTAGTGAATGAATGAATGAATAAATGAATGCATGAATGAGGGCAGGCCCTACCTCTGAGAGGTCTTTTCAATGCCCTCTAGTCCAGCCTCTTAGCCTGTGGCTTCTCATATTTCGTTGGCCTTTGGTCATTAGCGTATGAATTCATTTCAACAAGCATTTATTTATATCTTCGTAGACAAGATAAAAATCTCTCCTGCTTTTGCATTTTTCCTAGCATTTGGCCTATAAGGATGATGCTTACAGCATTTTGTCTTGCATTAAAATGAGCCGAAGAGTTCCCTTTCACGTCCTACCTTTGAGTTCTATGAAGACAAAGACTGTCTTCATCTCGTATCCTTGCAGAAGTAGCTTGGTGCCAAGTGGCTGAAGCTCAGAAAATGGTTTTGGAATATGCAGAAGAGCACCAACAGGATCTCAGTGTCTGTGGACGAAGCCGTCTTTTTCCTTCTATTTTCTCATACCCCAGTACTGTGCATAAAGTTCATATTGTCTGCCCCACGTTGGAGAGACACAGGCGGCTGCTAATCTATTCATAAAGGTTTGCAGAGGACGGAGGCGGGGGTGGGCATGGCCCCCACCCCAGCTTTTTCACTGGGAGCTGCCCCGATACTCTTCCGTTTTGCCTTTGTGGCTCCTTCGCGTGACACTGATCTGAAACCCACGGCCGTTGGCTGAAGGCTCAGCTATGGGACCCAAACTTACAGCCATGGGACGTGAGGCACCCAGGGAGGCCTTACCTCCTCGTTTCAGGGCCCCGCAGGCAGCCTGACTTCCTGTCTCCGCAGTACCTCCGACCGCAGAGGAGAATGGACCGGAATCCCTCAGTGCATTTGAAGTGTGCTCCTTTCTCCGGGCACTGACCTGGGTCTGGAGGCTCCCTCTGCCTGTGACCCCGATGTCGCCAGCCTCAGAGGCTCCTCCCTGCGGGGCCTCGGCCTGAACGTTGCCCGGGCGCCACTGCTACCCAACCCGAGGATCTGGGGCAGGAAGGAGGAAGGCGCCCAGGAACCACCGCCGAACCACCGCCAAGCCCCGGCTGCGCGCATCCTGCCTGCGCTTCCCGCGCATGCTCCACGCTGCCCTCACGCGCTGAGGTCCGCTTCCGCCGGATGTGCCTCCCTGGTCCGGAACATTTCCGGGGCACAGAGGTGCCGCAGAGCGCACGGGCCTCCCCCGGAAGTGACGCAGGGCCATTTCCGCTCCCGATTCATTAGTCGAGTCCCATATCAAGGGGGCAGAGACCGAAAGTCTACTGTGTATTTGGAAGAAAAGACCCTGAATGAGAAACGTCCCCAGTGCTTGCTGCTGGTCAAGTAGAAAGACGGAGGGAGAGATGGAGAGAGAGAAGTGTGGCGCATTCTGGGACCATAAGCAAAAAAACTATTTCTTAAGAGATAACTCACTAAGGTTGCCAAAGAGAAGTTCCAGAAATGCTTTGATTAATGGTAACATCGTCACAAATTTTTGGCCTCTCATGGTGATTCTTTGGAAGGACAACAGTCATCTCTTTACAGAAAGGTGTTCTGTAAAGTGGCGGTCCCCAACCTTTTTGGCACCAGGGACTGCTTTCATGGAAGACAATTTTTTGGGGGGAGGGAGGGTGGTTTTAGGATGACTCAAGCACATTACATTTATTGTGCAGTCAAATCTCTCTGCTAATGATAATCTGTATTTGCAGCCGCTCCCCAGCACTAGCATCACCGCCTCAGCTCCACCTCAGATCACCAGGCAACAGATTCTCGTAAGGAGCCGCAACCTGGATCCCTCCATGTGCAGTTTACAGTAGGGTTCAAGCTCCTGTGAGAATCTAATGCTGCTGATGATCAGACAGGAGGCGGAGCTCAGGCAGTGATGCAAGCACTGGGGAGTGGCTATAAATACAGATGAAGCTTTGCTGGTGCTCGCGTCCTACTGTGCGCCCAGTTCCTAATGGCACAGACTGGTACCATTTGGCATCTGGCGGGTTGGGGACCACAGTTCTAAAGAATGTCGGGAGACTTGGCAGCTCGTACTGGTATCTTTAATACACAGCCTGACCCATCACCCATGACCATAAACTCAACCTCAGACAAGACATCCAGAGGTGAGGAAAACAGCAGCACGTGAACACAGCCACAGAGAGAGAAACTCACATGTACCTTTCAATGATTTACACAGGCTGTGAGTCCTGTGGTGGCTTTTTTCAAGGCCTGTGGTTCTATCTTGTTTAAAACATAACTTTTCATTTCATAGTTACATAGTGTATTCAGTTCTTAAATGACTGATAAGAGGAAGTCACAGTGCACTAAGAGTTGCTATCGTTATTTAAATGCTGCCGGATCTTTGGCTGAAATGAAAAGATTTGCTTTTTGTGATTTGAAATCAAAGGGGAGTTTTGACATGGGGATCTATGCTAATTTCCATACAAGATAACTTTATAAATTGACTTAATGTATAATGAACAAGCAAATAAGTAGGTATGGATCCCATGGGGTTTGGCCATCACTCGGGCCAAAGCCTTGAGGCTTTTGGTATTGAGAAGGAAGAGCCTTGCAGGATTGGCCTGTATTCTCTGGAGAGGGCAGAGGTTATGCTGGGCATGACTTTGGAGTGGGGCGTGAAGAACTGCTGTTTTCTATGAGATGGTGGCCTGAGAAAGCAGAGAGGCTCTCAGATCCAGCTGAGGGATGCAAAACTAGTCTCTGGGGCTTTGCTTTTTTGAGAGAAATTTACACTAAAATAAGAGCTCGGTGAAACAAACCTCTCTGATTTCTTAGTAAACATTCATTTCACCCCTCAAAGTTGGCCAGAAGATTCTGGTCACCGTAGACCTTAAGAAAGTACTTTCTCCTTCTGTGATATTGTTAAAAAACAAACAAACAAACAAGCAAGCAATCATGGCAGGAATGGTGAAGTAAAGGTAAGAACGTTGTACTGCATGACGTTGAGTCATATGAAAGACATTTGTATATGCTCTTCTATATTCTTCCTTTTATCCATTCAACAAATATTTGCTGAATGTGTGCCAAGCATTGTCACAGGTGCTACATGGGATATAGCCTATATAGACATAGAGAATGTAACTTCTAGGCTTATGAGAGAAATTGTCAGTTTTCCTTTTGGATAGGACCATTGCGTTTGTTCTTTTAAAACTGAGAAAACAGTATTTACTTGCATTTGGATTAAGCCTACATCCCAGCCTCAAGATTGGCCCTAGCAAATGCAGTCTTCAGTTTGGGGTGGAAGCAAGACCCTTCTCAGTTTCTACATGCTGCCGGCTGTCCCGAGACCATGCCTCTCTTTATGTAGTTCCTCTTCTCAGCATCTTTCCTACTCTTGCATTCTGGAATCCTTTTAGAACCTTCTGGGAGTTTTCCCCTTGAGAAGCCCTTCTTAGCATCCCCACCCCCTCCTGGGGGACTGGGAACTATTCTTCCATGGTACTCCCTGCAGTTTGACATTCCACCACCCAACTCATCACTGTGAGAACCCCACCGTGCCCACTGTCACAGCCTTCTGTGCCGTGTGCCTGGCATTGCGCTTCTGGCCTTCTGCAAGGTGCTCAAAGAATATTTTTGGGTTGGAATGGGTTTTAGAGATCTTCTGCTCCAGCTCTGCCATTTTCATAGATAAGGAAATGGAGACTCAGGCTGGGTTATGGACCTTGTTCAAGGTGTCCCAGGAACGTCTTTTGTATAATGGAGATAAGAGTCCAGTTTTCTGATTAGCAATCCACTGCTTTTCGTATTAAGCCATGCTACCTCTGCAGTCCATGTGGGGTGCTTTAGGAAGCTTCATACTATCATTATGCAGATTCATTAAGTATTTGATTAAATATGTTACTTGTGGTCATATCTTTTTTTTTTTTTAAAGTCAAGAGTGTGAAATCATTTGTCAGGAATGTAATCTATCAAGCTAACATTATTTCTATGGCGAACTCAGATTCAACTTTTATCACTTTGACTTACGACACCTTTTTGAGGACCAGGAAGTGCTGTAAGTGCAGGATCTACCTGCATTTCCATTTGTGTCACTGCCATTTTAATCATCTTCTGTCTCCTTTGTTCTTTCTCATTCTCTTGGAGAGATACACCCTTTTGTTTTGTGTTAAATATCAATATAAATAAGTTATCAATAATCAATATATTCTCTGACACTACATTGTATATTCTATAGATCCCTTTTCTCCAAAGAAAATGTTAGCATTTGTAACTCTCAACACAATTAAATTAATTTAAATGTGTACTTATCAGTTAAGGAAATGGTTTGCTTTAGTTATGGTGCCAAGAGACAATAACTGTGTCCAATATGTCTATGTTTCTTATTTCCAACTTGGCAATTAAATGTTAGAGATTGTGTTTTTTGTTAGTCGTGGTGTTTGTATCAACATTTCATACAGATATAATAATTTAGTGTGAAGGAAAATCAGTATTTCTCTGAGCTGATTTACATATGCATGTTAGATCCAGCTACACTATTTTTATGGTATTGAGGAAAAAAAAGGTGACCTTTTACCAAGTTTTTGATACTGGAAGATTCTGTGTTTTGAATTTGGAGGGTAGGAGGCTGCAGAGGAAAAGGAAAGAAGCAATTGTTGATTTATACCATGATGCTAGCAACAGTCAGGAATCTAAGATGCTTTTCAGCTATAATTGTATCTTTGCTCAAGGCTACTGTAGTTATACTACATTAAATTCCATTGTCAGTCAACTGCACGAGTTTCAAGGAGCTTAAGCTGATACTGACCATAGAGTAGTCCACAATATCCTTTGTGTTTCTTCTCCTGCTATAAAGCGCAGTGTTATATTATCGACTGGAGGTACTGCTTCACAAGATTATATAATTTCACTCATTTATAAGATTATAGTACAATAATCAGAAATATGTGTTATAAACTTAACTACCTAGCTGTCCTCTTAAAGTCCCTGGCTTTTGTTATGATTATTTTCCAAAAAGAAATTGAAAACAAAATGTCATCCAGTAAATACGTTCGTGAATGGCATAGATCTGAAACGGATAGTTTACCCTTAACAGGAATAGTAAAAGACACTACAGAAGCTTTCAGCTGGCTTCTATCAAAATAATTATCTTAGCAATTATCTCTGCCATTCAGTTAACTTTTGCATGCGGATGGTGTTTCTGTGCCTTTGTGTTCATCAACCTCACGCTTAGAGTTCTCCCAGGAACTATTATACTGACAGATTTTTTTTTTTTTTAAGTGTAGAGAAAAAGAGAAGAAAGAGAAAGGGCTATTTAAAAGGAATTGCACTCTGACGCATAGGTAGTTAGCAAATTATTTAGAGTCCAGGCCGATGCACTGTTAGGTGGGGCTCTTTGGCAGGGTCTCCCAGAGGCCAGCCAGGAGCACGGTACCAGCCCCCACTGCAGGCAGCCAGCGTGTTTAAGGGAAGGGGCTGTATTGATACCACGTTACAGAAACAAAGCAGGACAAGCTCGTCAGGACATGCATACTTAAATGTCTTTTAAAAAGTTTTATTCTTAAACTTTAGCCACAAATCTGTGTTTTGAGGGGTTTTTTGGTTTGTTTTTGAGATCAGGGGACAGACATGTCTAGTTTTGAACTCTAGGCATCTCTTGCTCAATTATACTTCAGTCAAAGATGTACCACACACAGCAAAATAAATTTCTACTTCCTATTTCTTCTTATTTTTCAGAAGAGTTCAACACACAAGAAGTATTATTAAAAGAGAGTTTTTTTTTTTTTTTTGCTTAAATGGATACATTAAATGTGCTTCTGTTTTAAAATGTTTTTATTTAATGGAGCAATTTTACATGCAGAATGTGATCCCACTTGTTCAAACCTTGGACTGTGGTGGAGAAATGTTTTGGAAAGCAGCCCACTTTGACCTCTTCTTTCCCTTTTAACTCTACATCTGTGATTTTAAAGCAGATTTTTTTTTTTTTAAGGAAAATTTGTCTTTCAGTGGGCTTGTTTTCCTGTAGTTCACCACCGAGGTGGGATCCCTTTGGCCCGTCATGCGTGTGTACTTGAGTACGTAGAAACACTTTAAGAAAAGTAAACTCTGTGCTTTTCTCCTGTCATCTTTGATTTGGGCTGCGTCCTGATGGTTGTTTGAAGCTAACATGAAATGCAGTGCCTGCCTGACCCATTTTAGCAACCCATTATCATAATTCCACTGTCATATGGCCACTGAGTTAATGTACTTACAAATGACAGAGAAAGTGTGTTACATGACCTTAGGGTTTTCAAAAATTAAATGACGTCGTAGGTCGTATTTCAAAGAATAGCTAAGGAGAATGATTTTCTTTCCTGCATAAAGTGTCACTATGCATAGCAACAGGATATTGTATTTCTTTTTTATTACACAAAAATGTGAAGCTTTTAAACTCCTAGATTCCCCACATAAAATTTAATATTGGGGTAGGGAATGAAACATCCAGTGGATAAATCTGCTTTCTCCCCATCTCGGCTCTCATGCTCTCTTGAGGAGACCTCTTCCCAACTCAGAAATACTGTGTAGTTCTTGTCTGATGATGAATTTAGCACTTTCCCCCCTTACATGAAGCTCATGAATTCCCACCTAAAAGGCAATAAAGTACTTATGTTTACTGAAATACACCTTGCTAGGATTGCTTAACAATAGGTCCTTTTTTCCTATGTGCTTCGGGAATAATTTTTATTTTTCAAAAGTATTCTTTGGAAAGAACTGAGTCTTCCAGCTTGAGGTTAAATAAGATCTGGAGGAAACTCTTAATTAAAGCAACTGATACTGGCATTTTATCAGCACACAGAGTCCTTGTTCCGCCCACCTGTTCTGGTGTCCTGAGACTAGACCACAGAGGCCCCCAGCCCTGGTGTGAGATGGGTGCTGTCCTGTCACATAGGGGTTACTGGAAGGGTGACAGACCATGGGGCATCATGCCCACGTGGTGCACAAGGACACTTGCAGACCAGTGCGAGGGCCTCACTCTGTCCTCACACTTAACTGTCAAAGTCGACTCACTTATCTGTTTTAGAATTCTCTTTCCAAGTTAGGAATACTTCAGGTTGAACAATAAGTCTTTGAAGGAGCTCTCAGGACTTAAATGCAATACTTTGATTTGTAGATTGTAGATAATACTGAGTCTCCATGTAACAACAGGAATTCAAAGAGTTCCTTTCCATTGTGTTCATGTGCAGATAAACACAGGGCCCTGTGTAATAAGGAGGCAGCTTTGGGTGATATCGAGCTGCTTATAAAGCTTGACCGGGGTTCCCAGAAACAGAAAATCCAACCTGGATGTAGAAGCAATAGTAATCAATGGGGTCCCCGGGAAGCACAACAGAGTGACAGGAGAAACCAGCCGTAGTCTTATATTCTGTTGAAACATAAGGATGTTGTTTGAAAGCCAAAAAGTGGCACTAAAATTGAACATCTTAAATTTTCTTTCGCTGCCACCTGCAGACTGCAATGGCTGGGGCTGGAGTCAAGAACTATAGTTGTGGGCCCCTATCGATCACCGGCAGGAGTCGCGCGCTGAGTCCTGGCGGGGACCCGCTGTGACTCCGTTCAGTGCAATTTGTAGCCTTACAAATGTCAGATCTTGTTAAGCCCCTGGCAGTATTGACATAAAGAATATTATTTAAAGTTACTAAAATTTGATGAAGCTTCTAAATTTAATCTGTGCTGTATTATGCACCAAAATTAAATTGCAGGGGAAAAAGATGTGGTTGCAATGTGTGCTTAGAAATGACTTGTCATAATGAAATTTCTTTTACCCAAACAATTAGAGCATTTTAAAAATTTTCTGACATAGCCAAAAAGTTTTTATTTTTGTATTAGATTTAATAGTTCTGGAAATTGCTTTTTTTTTTTTTTAATTTCAATGGACACAAATTGCAGGGCTCTATTTTTTCTTAAAATGAATGTATACCATGATTACAAAAATATTAAAATGTGTCCTGTGGGAGGAAATCTCATTTTGCATTGCAGCTCTGCCCATAATCCTGCAAAGGCTGCTCTGAAGCTGCCTTCTCCCTATTCGAATAAATGATGCCAACAGAAAGCACAAGTTGATGCTGTATGTTGGACACATAGGACGGTCAAAGAACAGGCAGACTGCATTTCATCCACAGACTGCTGAGTCAAGCGGCCACACTGTGTGGGCTGGGCGGCAAGGGCTTCTTGGGAGGTTTAGTGTGGAGTGAGAACCAGAGGTGGGATCAAAGCGGGGAGGCTGCTCACTGCTTCCAGAGCACAAACAGTGTCAGGGAGTCTCAGGTGGGTTCTGAAGTACACGGCGAGCCATGGGCTTTGTGGGTCCCTGAATTAGGGGGAGACATTAGGAGTGGAAAGGAGAAAGGAGGAAGAAGGAGTCTAGTTCTTTCTGCACTATAAAATGTTAGCCTCAATTTATTATAGAAATGAAGCTGGGTATAAGAAATGTTTCAAATGGGCACTTGCTTCTTAGAAGGGGGAGAGAGACCTTTTGTATGCATATTTAGTTCTGACACATGCTTGAGTAGGAGAAAGATGGTGAACATTTTGCACAAGTGGAAATGCATAAAATTGGGCATTCTAAAACAATAGCAGCACAGTATCCTGCATGACATTTTACATTGTCTTAGTGACACAGGGCAGACAGGAGTATACCTTATGACTGTAACTTCTAAATGAATCTCAGGGACAAGGTCAGAATCCCCCACCCCCCCTGCCCCTAGTCGGCTTCCTTAAGAAGAAGTGGGGACGAAGGGGGTTATTAGAACCATAAATCGCCTTTCCTGTCAGTCAAACGCTGAGAAACGCAGGACGTGATACTGGCCATTTTGGTGACAGAATATAAATCACTGAAGATTAAATTATTAGATAATTTGGAAACTTAACAGTTTGCATTTTGCACTTCCAATTGTTTTGCTGACTTGCACTTTTCTTGGCTGTCCGGGATTTTATTAACCGTCTTTAAGACATCTATCACCTCCTTCCTCTTCATTTTCCAATGGGCAAATTTTCCCAGGAAGGAGAGTTGCAATACTGATGCCTGCAGTCGCTGCTCCAAAAAGATTGCTGTATTTTCATTGACATGCAGTGCATTACCATAATTGGCTTTTCTACATGATAGGAGAGAGGAAATAATAATGTCATTTTATTTACAGCCAGAGTGTCGCTTTATGAGACTTCTCCAAGTTTCTGCCATGCTGTGTAGGTCAAATGACATCTTTTGATCAGTCCTGTCCAAAGACATCAAAGCTGAGTGGCATGTAATGGAGACCTAGTGACAAACCAAATCTAGGAAAGAAATAAGACTGCCAGTTTCCCATTAAACTGCCTGCTAAACAGCACAGCTTCCCCATGTCGGCTACGAAACCACTCTGACCACCTAAATCAGGGGAATGAAAGGAAGCTGAATTGGACATTACTACTGCAAATGACTGCAGTGATTGCCACGACTTCCCTCCCCCCTCCCCAAAAATCAGCAAGCAAACCATGCGAGTTAACAGTGAGGCTGCTCCATGCCCGTTCATTTTCCTCCTGCCACTTGCTGGTTTTCTGATCTGGTTTATTTAGGTTTGACATCAGCCAAATGGTGTAGCAGGATATCTCTGACAGATATTCTTACTGATTTAACAGGAGGCACAACTCAGGAAAGATGGATCTTCTGAGACAGGATTTCAGAGTGGTTGTTTTTCCCTTTTCCACCCCATTTTCTTCCCTTTATGATTCCAGGTGATGTGCTGTTCCTCTTCACAGCCAAATCATTAGGGCCTTCAGAACTTGTGGAGAACTGTGTTTGATTGACGACGGTGGGGTTTCACGTTGACTGCCACGTGGGCCGGGTGGCCAGCGTCTTGGAAATACGATGTTTTCAAAGAGAGATTGATAAAGGAAGTTACTTCTACTCTAATCCAGCAGGGTTCCCCTCCCCACGTGATTGGGTCACCTGGAACTTTGTCTCATGTGTATGAAAAAAGCCATATCCTTGATGCATTTGTCTGCATCAGTTTGCTATGGGTTAAATTTAGTGTCTGCTCATTATTTCATTCATTATTCCAGCCAGTAGTTATTGAACATCTACTTTGTTCCAGGCACCCTGCCACCTTCCAGGATCAAGGTCTGCTAGGATGTGGTTCCATGCCCAGGGAGCCTGGCCCAGTAGGAAGGCCCCGCACGATCACCTCCCCTGCGCTACGACAGAGTGGCCACAGGGTGTGGAGGACACGCAGGTGGGGAGGGTCCCGGAGGCGGTCCAGGTGGTGATGCTGGAGCTGCTGTATGGTCGGGCACCTGTTCAGGGGACAGAGAGGTGACTTTGGAAGGATCCTGGGTTGGTGTGGTTGGAAACAGACTTCTTTTGGTCCCCTCCTTTTTTATTGTAGTAAAATAAACATAACATAAAATTTTATATCTTAACTATTATTAAATGTACGGTTCAGTGGCATTCAGTGTATTCATATTGTTGTGTAGCAATCATCACCATCCATCCCCAGAACCTTTCAGTCTTCCCAAACTGAATCTCCGTACCCATTAAACAATAACCCCTGTCCCCAGCTCCCCGCAGCCCCCGGCGGGCCGTTCTCCTTTCTGTCTCTCTGACGGAGCCTGGGTCGGCGTGGCTGGAAACAGATTCTGACGGGGCTTTGTAGCCAACCCATAAATAAATGGCAGTCCCGAAAATACTCTCCTCTGTAGCCTGTCGTGGCGGGTACATATGACCACAACTTTTAGACCGAACTACCCAAGATCAATTGTGTTGATCTTCACGTAGGCAAAGACCTGGTTTTACAAACAGCCCATTCTGAAACGAGAATGAACTTTAAACTCGCGCCACTTACCATTGCTGATGGAGATGGCCCGTGGTGGCCGTCCGGTTTCATGCCAGGAAGCTGGGCCCGGACTGGCCCATCTGGGGAAAGCGCCTGCCGCGTATGCCGCGTATCGTACTGACGGTGCGGCTGGAGCACCGCACTTCACCTCTTTGCCTTAGTGTCCTCACAAGGCGACGGAGAGCAATGGCAGGATTTCCCCGTACGGTGCTGGTGAGGAGCTGACGCGGTGAGTGCGCGTGGCACACGCGAGGTGGTGCCTGGTCGGTAGTGTTTACTGAGCCCTTACTCTGTTATCGTTCAGTGACATTGTAATGCGAAACATAATGCTGGCTGAGCAGATATTCTATGGGTATGCAATGTTTACCCAAGAACAAATAAGTTATTTCTCTCAAAATAACAGTATTAGTCCTCCCAAATAGATTACTAGCGTACTGGAAAAAATCCTTCTCTCTGTCTAGGTGGGTCATTATCCAACAATATATAGTATTCCCATTTGAGATTGGATTTCAGTGTTGCCACAGGAAAAAAAAAACATGCTTCTGATGGTGGTCGTGGGCTTTTTACCCTTTCTACAGAGAATCTGTTTACATGTGTGTACTTTTTTTTTCTTTCAGGCTACTGTTGTAAGTATTTGAGAAATGTTAACGTCAAACACACTTTTTTCCTACACCTGACTTGGCTTTAATAACTTCCACTTCTGATCCACTCCCATATGTCGTTTAGACTTTTTAGTGTGTGTTTTATTTCTTCATACCAATGAATATTTTCTTTCCCCTTTTTTCTCATTAAGCTAGGTGTGCTTAGCATTTCTGTCCAAGCATTTCCACGAAGGCAGAAGGGACAAGGGGAAGCTGGACATTACACTGTCTGAGTCAGAAAGGCTTTCCTGTGGAAACAGGCGGATAGAGTTTGTTTTGTTTCCTATGCCCCATGAATGAATCTTTTAAAGCCTTTCCTAGAAATTGTGATGCCTGAACCTCTGCGTTCTCCAAGAGCCCCACCTGTAGTGAGCATCTAGGGATGGCATCAAGGGGTGGACTCAGGGACTCCAAAGGTCCTGAAAAAATTAGAGAAAATGTCCTGAAAGTAGCAATTGTTGTTTATGCGAAATTTTTGAAAATGAAAGTAGTGACTAGTTTAAGGGTCCTGAGTGCCCCCCAGTTACGTGGAGCATCTCTCCAGCCTCTGCTTGGCCTATGAGGGAAGCGTGACGGGAAGAAAGCTTGAGGCTTGAACCTGGACTGTGACTTCAGTGCCGCCTTCCGTCTTTTTAGCTGGGAAACTTTGGCTTCGCTCAGGGATGCAAATGAAGAGTGAAATCCATCCACCTGCTGAATTCACTTCTCTAGGTGCCCCAGGCATCCTGGGCCCGCAGCCTTCCCGAGCCCGTCCCTGGTGTGCTCAATAATGCAGCAGGAGTTTGCTCCACCAAAGTGTCACCTGTCTAGGTGAGTTGTGCCCGTGCCTATCTGAAGTGACAGCCATCTTTGAGTGCCAGCGTCTCTAACTGACTTCCCTTTTATCATTCATGTTGGGAAGGTAACATTTTCGACAAGGTTGTTTCCTCTTCCTGTCTTCTTTCCTCTGCCTCTCCCCCTTCCCTCTCCCGGGTCCCCTCCCCATTCTCTTAACACACCTGATCAAAACACTATCACTGACAAAGGTTTCTCTCTCCAAATTAAATGAGTCCAAGTAGCCTGGGAATTTTCATGAAGAAAGAAAGTGAAATGCTGATGTGCGAAGTTAATGAATCTGGTAACAGAGAGAACATTATTGAGTGGGATAATATGATCTAACCGCCTTCCTGCTCCTCACGCTTCCTGTAAAGAATGTATGGAAGTCAGTTATGTGGCGTGATTCTAACATCTGTCCTACCCCATAATGGTAATTTGTATAAGTAATGGAAACAGGTTAAATACTTCCATTCTAATGTTGCCAACAGGGATGAAAATGAACATTTCAATGAAATCATCTCGACAGAGCAGAGAGGGGAGGGGGCCTAGACTGATTCCTCTCCACTCCCTTTGGTGATGGGAGCCCTAATGAGAATGCTCGGTGTACAGTTTATCAGATGGAAGGGGAGAGCCAGCGAGTCTCAGAGATTCGAATCGCGGCAGAGCTGGGCTGGTTCGCGAGGCACCTCGGTCTCCTCTGCAGACCTTGGCTAATAGCATGCTCTTTCCATCCTGAGGGCAACGAGAGGGAGAGGGATGAGTGGGGCCAGAGCTCCACGTGTTCCTCTCTAATGGGCTGGCTGCAAGGCTCATCTCCAGCTGGACACAGCCACAGGGGGATCGCATTACGTGTCTCAGGACCCTGTCTGAAACTTGGAGGAAGGAGAACTTGCATTTCTTATGAATAATCTGCTTCTAGAATGGCCTTCTTTTTGCCCAGAAAGTCACTTTACTTTCTTAAGTTGTTCATGCGAAGAAGAACCATTTTATTTGAATTGCTAGTGCTATTTAAACAGTGTTTTAAAATTGGAACTCAGTTCCTTGCCACTGTCTGCCCCACCCTGCACACGTTGCTCTATTTCCAGAGGAAATATCGGATCTCCTGGCAGGAGGAGTCCTCACCTAGGCCAAGTGCCCTATAATATCATTGTAAATTCAAGTATGTTAGTGTGGATGGTTCAACGTATTTTCAGTACTGTACTCACACTTTATATTTTCCAATATCACTGCCTTTCTACTATGTAGACTATATTACCTTATATCCAGATGAGTTAAAAATGGAAACATTTAGTCAGCTGGCCTGTTATATTAAATGCCAACATCTGAATGATTCCAAATATCCCAATTTGGGGGCATGGGGAAAACTGAGCCCCTTTCACTGAAAGAACACGTCTTTCACTTTTCATCAGGGTGTTCTGCCGTCAGGTGGGAGCGGATACGGGTGTGCACTTGTTACATTGTGCGAGTGGGTATTTGGAGTACCCAGGTTGGTATCTGCTAATTTTTCGGGATAGATTTAAAGCTGACTTTTGGAAAGCAGAGCATGTTCGGGGAAGCCTTTCTTCTATTGTTGCTCCAGCTCTTTCAGCAGAGCACCCACACTTGTGTTCATCTGTGCGAGGAACAATGGCAACGCCGAGGCGGAGTTCTGGGAGCTCTCCCCTCTTATGGAATATAAAACAGGGCGGCTCAGAAAACTCCTTCGTTTTGTGCATAATTGGGGTGCAGATGAAGATGCAGGTTCGGGGGGAACATAAACCTAATTGCTCAGAGCCAGTGTTATTAGGACTCGAGGGAATTTGGAACTTTACTACATTTAGCCATTAAAAAACAAATACAGCTGTCACTTCTCACCATCCTTAAACTGACTATTGACTAGAGCAAGGCTTGTTTTCTTTAAAGAAACAAAGATGTTTTAAACAATGTTGGGCTGCGAATTGAGAAATACAGTTTTTATCTAATTTGCTGAAGATACGATGCTTATGCCTCATTATGTAATTACAATTTGAGATGAAAATATTTTCTCAGACAATATGTGTGTATTCACATCGTGAACTGTCAGGGCACACATTGCTGGTGTCGCATTAAGCTCTAACAGGGACCGTATACATTGCCTTATGTCCACTTGCATTAGAATGCACAGAATTGCATGTTGCTCAGGATGACAGCACATCTTTAGGGACACATTGGCATCCAGAAGGCACTTTTTATGACAAAAAAAAAATATTAACAAGATTTAATTAAAAAATGAAGTCTAACCGTAAGATCCAGTTGTCTCATTCTCATTGTGGGAGTGGAAGGGCCTATGTGTTTTTAAATATTTTATTCACGCACACGCACACATGCACATGGCACACACTGTGAACACAGTCACACACGCACGCCTGCCCGCACGGGCATGCCTGTGAAGGGGCAGCACCTTCTCCTGCACGCTGGTGCTGGTCTGTGCAGACGGTTTCCTGGAGGTTCGTGAGGCCACTGTGTGTCCCCTGACGGCAGGAAGTGCCCTACGTGTTCACACCGTCACCTTCTGCACCAGCATGCTAGGCTCAGCCAGGGCGGGGGAGTGATGGCAATGCTGTTTTGACACAAAAAGAAATAGCAAAAATGATGATTTGGAGTCTTTGTTTTATTTGATGGGGGAAAATGTCATTTATTTCTATAAGTAACTGTAAAAGAAGAATTTTATACTACAGTTACGTTCCCGAGCATCCCCATTCATCAGCCTTCCGCGGGGTGGGGGGTGGCAGGGCTGGCTGATGACGCCGAGACGAGCCTCTCGTGGAGAAACTGCAATGGCGGTGACACCCTGTTCTGCGATCCGGTGGCCTCTCTTGTAAAAATCTTTTAGGCTAAAATACTGTATTCATTCACCTTATGAAATATATTGTTCTCATAGTTTTGTCACTAGAAATAAACGTTTCTGGAAATACTGTAATATATTCCAGTACATTTGTACCCATAAGAGCTAAAGATTTTTAGAAAATTGTAACTTGTAATGAAAACAAAAGATTTTTGGAAAACCATAGCTTGTAATGAAAACAAAGGATCACTACAAATAACTGCTCTAGCTAAACTCATACATTTTTGTGTCTCTCTTTCTCTCTGTTTCTTTCTCTGTCAGCCAAGGTAAAATTTTTTTTTTTAAAAAGCATCTTGGAAAGCAATTATGAGAATTCACTGATAATAGTAAAAACAAGCCTAATTATATGATAAAGATTTACATTTTCTGTGGTGAGAGTGTGGATATAACTTTTGATTCAGATACCAAATATTGTTGTTAAGGGATTTATGTAAGTCAGGTATTGTGTGGCCTCGTGTTTGGTTTCCAGTCATGTTGGATGTGTTAGCTCATGTGCATCACATGCATGGGTAACTCGTATGCAGCCACAGCAGATACAAAGATAAAAATCCTCCTAGCTTTGTGCTAGAAGTCGGTCTCTCATCAGTACCTGCATGTGTCCTTGGTATATGTCCCCGGAACTGGCTGACATCCCTACCCTGATTGCCTGAAGACTGGCATTCCCGTTGCTTTTCTTTATCCTGTGTGTTTATGAGAAGAAGCTGCTGGGTTTTAAAATGGAGACATAAGCCCTGGGTGGGTTTTGGGGACTGTGAAAGACCCCTTCTCTCCTCCATCTCCTCCCTCATCTTCTGAGACCCTTAACAAATGCTACAGAAGTTCACATTTTAAAAATAAGCTTCGTGTTGAAGTATTGCTGGGGCAGGGCACGTGGGGTGGTATAAAGGTGACCTTCGTTATTGGTTCTTTGTGCTGGCACACGGCACGTGGAGAGTGAATAGGTGCGTACTCCGAGTTACGTTCCTTTATGTGCATTTGAGCTGTTGGAAGGGGTGTTGCACGCACAGGTCTCCCCTCTGCGTTTCTAAATGTGTCCCATCAGGGCGAGTCCTACCCTCCTGACATGAGTCCTCTCCAGTTGCTGGTGGTCCGACAGTACTGGGCTGGAACCTGGCCTTTGGGGTCTGCTCTGCTGATCTTGGGTTTATAGACCCAGGCTCCTCAGACGGCTCAGGGTGGGGTTTATCCTTCCCCAAACGTGGCAGATGACTGAGACCATCCAGTTTTCTGGTGCTCGACGTTGTGTGCGCACAGCCTGGGGAGGACTCGCTCAGTTTGTGGAACAAGAGAACGTTTCCACCGTATATTAACATACACTGTGGTGGTAACGGACATCCACGTGTTCTCTCGGGTACGTGCAAAAGTTATTTATTTTTTGCTCTTCTCGCTTCGTTTTAACTTTTCTTTTAGTTTTTCAAGATTCTCATATATTTTTCCTCTTTTTTTCTTCCCGACACCACTGAAAATCAAAGAGAGTTTTTCATCTTTTTAATCATGGCTTAAGCTCTGATTTGTGCGATCCTACTTGTCAGGTGACATTGGTGTAACATGCCACGAACTCTGGACAAAAGATTAATACCTGAAGTGCTTATTGGGAAGAGCAGGAGGGGTCTTGAAATGAGGTTTCTGATTCCTCACTTAACTTGAAATTGAATTCTGGGGCAGTGAGAGAAAGAAGCAATTGTATTTATTTTAGGGCACTTACCTGTGAATTCCTAATTAAAATTATAATTAGGAAAAACCTAATTATTTTAGGTCATTTTATTTACAGACTCTGCAATTCTTAAAAATGATTTCTACTGGGTTTTAAGTAAATAAATAGTTCTGTTATAAGTCAAATGTTTAAGCAAACCATTAATTGTATATTAGCCATTGATATTGGCAATGAGAATTTGCCAGAGTGATAGAAAAATTTTTGTTTCCATCACATCAGAGCAGAAGCGGCCTTTCAGCTTTGCTTGGCAGGGTGTCAGCCTTCCTGCAAGAAATCAGAACTGCGTTAGTAAATTAACGGATATCTTGCTGTATGTTCATGTTCTTCTCTGCCTATATATGCTTTCTCTCTTTCTCTGCATTTTTTGTATCCCAGTATATTCTAACTTTCATCAAAACCACCTGCTTTCCCCATAACGAAGGTGAAGTTACTTTACCAGTGATCAATTATAAATTTAGAAGAAAGTGTGTTTTATAAGATTCTACAACAAATTGAAGCTATACATTTATCACTTAGGTGTGTGTAAGCCCCTTTGTGAATTGGCCCCTTGGAGTAAATGTGTTTTGATATAATGGCCATCTGTTCATGGATATCACATTTGCCAGTCTAAAAAATAGTTTCACGTAGATAAACATGTAATTTGGTATGATTATGTAGTTTCACCAGGTGACAATACAATAGCGAATTTTGGTGTTTACTGTAAGGTAGTCACCAGGCAGGGACTGAAGACCTGCGTTTTGTATTTGTCACTTTTGAATATTCATTTTCCTCTCTCACAGCCCCGCTCCGTTACCGTGCTAATGAGGAAAAGAGCTCGGACAAAGTTTCCAGACCTTATTGTTGTCGTTGGTGGCCACCACTCCCCAGCAGGCCTTGGCAGAGCTGTTAAGGAGGAAAGCATCTCTGCCTGGTGTGGGTTTCCCACCCTCTCCCTTCCTTCCTCTGTTCCTTGGCAGATGTTCTAGTAATCGGCGAGACCACTGCAGGACAGGCAGAGCAAGAAGGAACGAGACGGGCCGGGGTAACGCACTGGCCCACGTTCAGGTCTGCCCGGCCCTGCCGTCTATACAGTGCGTGGGACTGACACTGGACCAGCTTTACTGGGACAGGCTTATCATTATCTCATTGCTGTTGTTCGTATTCCTGGGGCCTTGGGACAAAGCCTGTGGGGCAGGGGGGTAAGGTGAGGCTGGCATCAGGCACAGAATGAATCTGGAATATTCCCTAGGGCTCTCTCCCACCCACCTCTGTCCCTGGGGCAGTTGAATCCTTTTCACCCATGAAAGGCTGTGGCTGTCCCACAGACCACGTGTCCGTGGTCACGAGATCTTCAGAGGAAGAGGTGACCCTGACCACCTTGGCTCAAGGGCCGCTGGGTGGGGTGGCAGGAGAATGGGCAGTGTGTGGACCGAGGCGGGTGCGGGGGGCTCAGAGGGGCGGTTTTGGGCTGAGGGGAGAAGCTGTCCAGGGGTGCGGGGTACAGGACAGGCTGCCCGCCAGCTGTCTCTCTCCGGTTTGTGCTTCCTCACATCTCTCGTAAATTAGAGAGGGAAAGTTAACTAATTAAACAGGTACAATGAGCTGAAAGAACATGGTAGAATAGTCAAATAGCTGAAAAATACAAGATCCTCAGGATTAAATAAACTGGACGAGTATATGCTAGCGGTGTAAATGCTAGAAGGCTGAAAAGTGAGAGGACAGAAGTGAACGAACCGCGGCAGCTGAGGCCACAGCACGGTGAGCGCTGGGCGTGGGCTGAGTCCCCGCAGGGAAGGTCCCGACCCCGGGGCCACCTGCCCCCGATCTTGGGACTCTGCTGCCCCTCCGGCAGGAAGGTTGCAGGGAGGAGAGCAGCCTGGCTGGCCGTGGGGTTCGGGAGGAAGACGGGAGGGGGCCGATGTGGAGGTCAGGAGCCACTGGGGCAGACGAGGGCAGCACAGGGTGCCAGCCACCCATAGCTCATTTGTTCCGGAAGGGGTGTGCACTGGCTAATCCATGTTTGTTGAACTGAAAACACCGAAGAAGATTTTGAAAATACAGATATTTATTAAGAACTACTTCACTCAATAATAAATAAGCCTTGTATTCATCTAGGAAAAAAACCCACCATTAACATTCTTTGAAAAGGATTTTTCCATTGTGCTGTGTATACAATTTCGTCTTCTGCTTTTTTCATTTAATGACTTCCCCCATGTCATTAAAGCATACTTTTTAATGTTTGAATGATATTGTATTCTAGGAATAAACCACAGTTCACTTTACCCCTTATTGTTGAAGATTTAGGTGGTGGCAGATTTTATGTGGCCTAAGAGCACATCTTGTATAAAGGACATCCTTGTGCATGAAGCTTTTTCTGTGTTTCGTATTATCTTCTTAGGCTGCACGTCCAAAAATAAAATTACTGGGCCAAAGGATATCAACGTTTTAAAATCTCTCTCCTTTCACTCGTTTTTCTTTGAAATTCTCTCATTTATAATGCTGTGTCTGGCACATAAAAGGTATTTTAAATACTTGGTACAGAATTACTTTTGATCATTAATTCATTCAAAAGCATTTATTCCACGTCTTTCCTGGCATTTAGATGTTAACGAGACAAAAGAAAATAACTTAGTCCGGAAGGTGGCAAAGGGGACAGACCTGGGATCGGGAGTCACGGGGCCTGAATTCAAATCACGCTTCCGTCATTTGTTTTCTGCGCAACTTTGGGGAAGTTGGTCAAGTTCTCCCAGACTCAGTTTTCTCACCTGCCAAACAGGCATTTGGGTGAAACTTACCTCGAAGGTGGTGGGAGTTACAGGAGGCAATGGGACAAAACGTCAGCCCAGAGCCACACAGCCAGCCAGGGCTCAGCTTCAGTTGAATGAAAGACTTCACAGTTTGATGAAGAGGACAGACAGGTTAGCACCTCTGAATTCTTCCGGGACTGGTGAATTTCTCTGAGGGGATTAAGAGAGGTGTCATAAGGAGGTGACATCTGAGCCTCCCAAGGGATGAGGGATGAGCAGCTTACACAGGCAGAGACTGGGGGGAGGGGTGGTGTCCAGACGGCACGCGCCCTGGGCGCAGGGCTGCCTGGGGCCTGGTGGATGGGCCGCCTAGGAAGCCTGCAGAGGATGTGGAACTTTTAACAGAGACTTGAGCTCAGGGATGTGAGAGCAGAGTGTCTGGGGAAGCTGGAGGGAGGCCGTCCAGGACAGGTGCGGGGAGGAGGCAGTGGAGGGAGGCCGTCCAGGACAGGTGCGGGGAGGAGGCAGTGGAGGGAGGCCGTCCAGGATGGACACACTGGGCAAGGGTGAGGTTGGCTGCAGGACCAAGGAGCCAGGAGGCCTCGAGGATGGTGCCGTGTTTCTGACTTGGACAATAGTTTGGGGTGACTCAGAACAATGAATCAGGAGATTCCAAGTGGGAGAAAGTGAGCGGAATCTTTGAGGAGGGTCATGTTGGAGAGAGTGGCAGGCGGTCGTGTTGGTGGTGCGGAGTGGCTGGTGTCGGGATGGTGCACACTCGGGGTCCTGCAGCTCTGGAGGGGCCTGACGCCCTCTCCCTGCAGAGAGCTCTGCCCTGCTCTAGACACCCGCCACAGCCTTCGGTGTCGTCATTGCAACCACAGAGCAGGCACCTCGTGGCCAAGCCAGTGCGACCGGGCAGCCTTGTTTGAAGGTGATGAGTCTGACCAGTGGTCCTTCAAGTGGGGTCCCTGTGCTCAGGGTTCCAGCTGTGGACTCTCAGGTCTGGACCATCCTAAACTTTCAATAATCACGAGCAAAATGAAAACGTGACTAAACTTGGCAATTACCTTTTGCCACAGGTCCTAGAATCTTCTAGAGCGTTACCTAGATGCTGACGCCTGTAGTTAAAGCCCAAGGTCATGCACTATGGATTGTTTTTCACACCAGCAGTGAGGTATTAAGGGAACTGCAGTTCCTGGCTTTGTTAGTGCCCTGCTCTTCCGTGTCCCGCTGTGAAGCGCGAGAACACGTGTGCTCAGACGACTGTGTGCCCGCTCCCCGAGGTGGGGTCCAGGCTGGAGTGCAAGTGTCCTGAAGGGCTCGAGCTGAAAGATTCAGTTGTCTCTCATCTGCGTGTGTGTGCGTGTGTGTGCGTGTGTGTAGGCACGTGATGGTGCGTGCGCCCGTGAGTGCTGGCTGCCGCCAGAACCCGAAGCCGTGCAGGTATGATGCTCTCACCTTGCTCCCACCCGCCCCGGCATCCTCCTCCTGAGCAGCCAAGATGTTCTCTATCCCTCGTATCAACCCTCCCCGAGACATGCGTGTTCTTTGCCACGTTCCCTTAGGATCTGGCTCTGATAATGTGATAATGAACGATGATATTTAATGAGACACCCCTCTCAGGTCATATCAATGCATTTTAATAGGAGCTTTCTGGAAAACATCTTAACCCAAAATTTCCCAAGTTGTTCACCTAGTTATTTGGTCAAAAAAAGAAAAATAAGTAGAAGTACGTTGGTCAACAACATTTAGGAGGTGGTTCGTGCAATAATTTCCTCTTGGGAATTAACAAGACATGTCACGTAGCCCAACATGCAGACGTCCTGCAGTACAGAAGCCAGGGTTTCATCCGACGGTTCAGACGCCCCCCTTGCGGCCGCTGTCCGTCTCCTCTGGGTCCCTCTGGGAGAGGCCGCCTTCCACCCAGAAGTCACTCTGCTTGTGTGGCAGGCCGTAGGAGGCCTGTGGGGCATGCACTGTTGGCCTTTTTTAATTAAAAAAATTGTGATAAAATATTTACAACATAAAAGTTAGCATTTTAACCATTTGAAGTGTATAGTTCAGTGGCATTAAGAACATTCACATTGTTGTGCAGCCATCACCACCATCCTTCTCCAGAGCTTTCTCCATCTTCCAAAACCTAAACTACCCACTCAGCAACAACTCCCCACTCCTGCCCCCGGCCCCGACAACCACTGCTGCACCTTCTGTTTCTAAGAACCTGACTGCTCCAGGGACCCCACATAAAAGGAATTGTACAATATTTGCCCTTTTGTGACTGGCGTATTCACTTTGCATAATGTCCTCAGGGTCCATCCATATGGTGGCACATGTCAGAGTCCCCTTCCTTTCTAAGGCTGGATGGTCTTCCACCGTGTGGATGGACCACACTTTGTTCCTCTGCCTGTGGACGCACATGCAGTTTCCACCTTTGGCTGTGGGGAATGGTGCTGCTTCGGACATCAGCGTATAGCTGTGGCCCTTTGTCACCTGTCTGGCAGCCCTGTGTGGGTGGCACTTTGCTTTCTCCAGGAGGGAGATTGGTGGTACTGTGTTGTGTTCTTTTTAGTGAAGACCAGAGCATTTTCACTGCTTGCTATTAAGGAGCATTTTTATTTATGGGAGCCATATAATATTGCCTGTGAAATATCTTGCCCTAAAAATTGATAACCATGTCCCGCCTGATGGGTGTTTACAAATATTTGCCATGTGGAAGCCATGGGAGACTCACACCATGTCACTGTCACTTATGGAAGGGACAGCCTTTGGGAGGAGTCCTTGTGGGGTGGGGGCTGGCTCCAGTGGACGAACTGACACCTGTCAGAAAGGGGCAGATGACCGGCCCTTCAGCTTGGGCTCCTTTGTCGAAATGTGTTCACGTAGGAGAGGGAAACTGTCTTTCTGAAACCTAGCCCCTGCTGTAGAGTTGCAGAGTGGGCAGATACGTAAAGTTGAGGTAGCCTTGTAGCCTGGGAGCTCGACTGAAAAACATCTTTTTAAAGATCATCTAACTGCTGGGGAGGCCGTGTCCTTGAAGATGATTTACCTCTTCTAACTGCATTTCATTTTTCTCTCCTAGCTTACGTTCCCGAGGAAGAGTTGAAGGCGGCAGCAATAGATGAAGAGCGCGTGGAGGACGATGGGCTGCCTTTGGACATTCAGGAAAGCGAGTACATGTGCGACGAGGAGGCGGAGATCAAAGAGGCCCAGAGCTACCAGAACTCCCCGGTCAGCACTGCGACCAATCAGGACGCCGGCTACGGGTCGCCTTTCAGCGAAAGCAGCGACCAGCTAGCCCATTTCAAAAGCTCTTCCTCCAGAGAGGAGAAGGAGGACCCACCGTGCGCGGATGGCGTCTCCTACCCCCAGGACAGCTTGGCGCAAATCAAAGCCGTGTATGCAAACCTGTTCTCGGAGTCTTGCTGGTCCAGCTTAGCTCTGGATTTAAAGAAGTCCAGTTCGACCACCAGCAGCAACGATGTCAGCCGGAAGGAGAGCGCCACCCCCGCCCCCACGCCCCCCACCTGCACGGCCAGCGCGGCCAGCACCACCGCGAGCACACCCAGCACCAGCTGCAGCACCAGCACCAGCCACGCCAGCACCACCAGTAGCAGCAGCAGCTCCGGCTACGACTGGCACCAGGCCGCCCTGGCCAAGACACTGCAGCAGACGCCCTCGTACGGGCTGCTCCCCGAGCCCAGCCTGTTCAGCACCGTGCAGCTCTACCGGCAGAACAACAAGCTGTACGGCTCCGTGTTCACCGGCGCCAGTAAGTTCCGGTGCAAAGACTGCAGTGCGGCGTATGACACGCTGGTGGAGCTGACGGTGCACATGAACGAGACGGGGCACTACCGCGATGACAACAGGGACAAGGACTCAGAGAAGACCAAGCGGTGGTCCAAGCCCAGGAAGCGCTCGCTGATGGAGATGGAGGGGAAGGAGGACGCCCAGAAGGTGCTGAAGTGCATGTACTGCGGACACTCCTTCGAGTCCTTGCAGGACCTCAGCGTCCACATGATCAAAACCAAGCATTACCAGAAAGTGCCTCTGAAGGAGCCAGTGCCAGCCATCACCAAACTGGTCCCTTCTACCAAAAAGCGAGCACTGCAGGACCTGGCGCCCCCTGGCTCTCCCGAGCCGGCGGGCCTGGCGGCAGAAGTGGCACTGAGCGAGTCGGCCAAGGACCAGAAGGCAGCAAACCCGTACGTCACGCCCAATAACCGGTACGGCTACCAGAACGGTGCCAGTTACACCTGGCAGTTCGAGGCCCGCAAGGCACAGATCCTCAAGTGCATGGAGTGTGGCAGCTCCCACGACACCTTGCAGCAGCTCACCGCCCACATGATGGTCACCGGCCATTTCTTAAAAGTGACGACCTCGGCCTCCAAGAAAGGGAAGCAGCTGGTGCTGGACCCCGTGGTGGAAGAGAAGATCCAGTCCATCCCCCTGCCGCCCACGACGCACACCCGGCTGCCTGCCTCCAGCATCAAAAAGCAGCCGGACTCCCCCGCGGGGTCCACGACTTCCGAGGAGAAGAAAGAGCCGGAGAAGGAGAAGGCGCCGGTGGCCGGTGACGCGGACAAGATCAAGGAGGAGAGTGAGGACACCCCGGAGAAGTTTGAGCCCACCACACTTTACCCGTACCTGCGCGAGGAGGACCTGGACGACAGCCCCAAGGGGGGCGTCGACATTCTCAAGTCCCTCGAGAACACCGTCTCCACGGCCATCAGCAAAGCCCAGAACGGTGCGCCCTCGTGGGGCGGCTACCCCAGCATCCACGCCGCCTACCAGCTGCCGAGTGCCGTGAAGCCGCTGCAGGCGGCCGTGCAGAGCGTGCAGGTGCAGCCGTCCTACGCCGGCGGCGTGAAGTCGCTGAGCTCCGCAGAGCACGGCGCCCTCCTGCACTCCCCGGGGAGCCTCACGCCCCCGCCGCACAAGAGCAACGTGTCTGCCATGGAGGAGCTGGTGGAGAAGGTCACCGGCAAGGTCAGCGTCAAGAAGGAGGAGAGACCCCCTGAGAAGGAGAAGAGCCCCCCAGCCAAGGCTGTGTCGCCCGTGGCAAAAGAGAATAAAGATTTTCCTAAAACGGAGGAAATCAGCGGCAAACATCAGAAGAAGGGCCCCGATGCTGAGGCCGGGAAGGCCAAAAAGGAGGGTCCGGTGGATGCTCACACCCCGAATGGCACAGAGCCTCTCAAAGCCAAGGTCACCAATGGCTGTAACAACCTGGGCATCATCACAGACCACTCGCCGGAACCTTCCTTCATCAACCCCCTGAGCGCTCTGCAGTCCATCATGAACACCCACCTGGGCAAGGTGTCCAAGCCCATGAGCCCCTCCCTGGACCCGCTGGCCATGCTGTACAAGATCAGCAACAGCATGCTGGACAAGCCGGTCTACCCTCCCGCCCCGGCGAAGCCGGCCGATGCCATCGACCGCTACTACTACGAGAACAGCGATCAGCCCATCGACTTGACCAAGTCCAAGAACAAGCCCCTGGTTTCCAGCGTGGCCGATTCCGTGGCGTCGCCCCTGCGGGAGAGCGCCCTCATGGACATCTCCGACATGGTGAAAAACCTCACGGGCCGTCTGACCCCCAAGTCCTCGACGCCCTCCACGGTGTCGGAGAAGTCGGACGCCGACGGCAGCAGCTTCGAGGAGGCGCTGGACGAGCTGTCGCCGGTGCACAAGCGGAAGGGGCGGCAGTCCAACTGGAACCCGCAGCACCTGCTCATCCTGCAGGCGCAGTTTGCGTCCAGCCTGCGGGAGACCGCGGAGGGCAAGTACATCCTGTCGGACCTGGGCCCGCAGGAGCGCGTGCACATCTCCAAGTTCACCGGCCTCTCCATGACCACCATCAGCCACTGGCTGGCCAACGTGAAGTACCAGCTGAGGAGGACAGGGGGGACGAAGTTCCTGAAGAACCTGGACACAGGGCATCCTGTTTTCTTTTGCAACGATTGTGCCTCTCAATTCAGAACTGCTTCCACGTACATAAGTCATCTGGAGACGCACTTAGGCTTCAGCCTGAAGGATCTCTCCAAGCTGCCACTCAATCAGATTCAAGAACAGCAGAATGTTTCCAAAGTCCTCGCAAACAAAACTGTGGGCTCACTGGGGGCTGCCGAGGAGGACCTGGGCTCCACATTCCAGTGTAAACTCTGCAACCGGACTTTCGCGAGCAAGCATGCGGTCAAACTGCACCTTAGTAAGACCCACGGCAAGTCCCCCGAGGACCACCTGATCTACGTGACCGAGCTGGAGAAGCAGTAGCGTCCAGGAACGCAAGTGACCGTGGAACATTGCACTAGACGGCGTCGTCGTACTGCACTAGGCCTGGCCTGAGCCTCTAAAGTCAGTCTTTCCTTTGTTGCTGAACTGCCTATCTGGACCTTGGTTTTCTTACACATATTTTGTAGTTATATTTATATGCTCTTTGTCTGATCTGTGCATGTTATTTTTCTTTTTCCGTGAGTCAAAGTCTGACCTTTATTTTCAACATCTGTTCTTGGTGTTAAGCTATCTTCTGTAGGAAATAGTGGGGCACACTGCTCAGAGACGTTATTTAGCAGTAAAGAAAGACACAAATAACAATGATAAAAAGACATCCTAAAATTACGAAGTTGCCATGACAATAAAGGTCATAGAACCTGGTAGTGTCAAATTTAACCCTTTGAGGACTGTAATCGCATTTCTGTGCCTTTCACTCGAGAGAAAAAAAAAAAAAAAGAAAAAAGAAAAAAAGGCTTAAAGGCATTTCATTCAGATCAAAAGCTGTGTCAGACACAAAACTTATTTAATAATTAAAAAATGAGCTTTTATATTCAGAACTGGTGTGTGAGGGAAACATGCATGCAGCTGTCGGAAGATAGGAAGCTGTCTAGGACTCCGGGGTTAGGAAGCTGCCACTTCACGTGTTTAAAACAAAAACAAAACAAAAAAACATAAACAACAGCAACAACAAATACCCCAGTCGCCACTATGCCCAAACCCTCTGGATGCTGAAAATTGCCACTTTTGGCAAAAAAAAGTATGCAAGCTATTATTTAAAAATGTGTAAAAATGCTATTTCTTTTTTCCTGTAAGATACTGCGGTTTATAGTTATTTACAAATGTAAGCTTTGGTACAAGCTGACCTTTCTATAGCGTGCTGCATTGGTAAATGAAAAAAAAATGGGGCAAACGTTGGAGTCCTTTCCTTGTAAATTGCCAGCATCAGCTTAAAAACTCCTGTATGTTACATATCGTACCATTTTAATCTATTCAACTTTCTTTGTACCTTCTGGCTGTATGCTTTCTCTTTTAACTTTTTATATTGTCATTTTATATTAAATTTCTGTGTATATAATGTAAAACCACAATTTTTGAATAAAATTTAGTTCCTGCAGCTTGATTTAAATAGAGAAATTTTACTGGCACCTGCATCTCTCCAGATGCATGTACTCAGAGGAACTATCAGACAGAAATAAATAATAAAAACAAAGCAAGCAATGCACTATTCATTATACCTTTTGATGTTCTATCATTAATATTGTACAGTACATTTTGGTTCACACAATTAAATCCACTGTTTTCTCAAATGTAAAATAAACCCACATGCAGTTCTTGATTTACACAGATTGTCATGTCGTCATTATTTTGCCTTTGAGATGTTATTTCAGCAACAAGAGGTATTGCTTATGCAATCAACCAACAAAAATTCTATTCAGAATCATCATTTTATGATTTGTGTGCTGACATCCTTCATTCAAATAAGTGTTACATTTTTAAAATGATAATTAAAATTTTTAACTCCACTAGGTGCCAAGGATTGTCAAGTTTAGCCACTGAGTGATGGTGTCTTGTACAAGGATGGGCTCAGACGCTTCCTTCAGAGAATCCTTTGCATGACTTAAAAATACCTGTAACACACCTGTGTGCATGTCTGGGGACTTGATGTGGGTAGGAGGGTGGGTCTTGCTCCAGTAACAAAGACCCTGAAGACCTTGGAATTAGTTCTGTGTGGCTCCAAAGAGGAAAACCTGATATCTGAGCTTTCAAAAATGTACAATTTTTGGAAAAAAAAAATAACACACAAAAAACCTGGCTGTTCTCTTTTATTCAGTGTTTGAGATGAGTTTTCTTCCTGCAGGTTATTCTAGAGCGCTGAGGGCTCTACTGAGAACGCCAGGACGCTTGTCACGTAAGCGCTCAACCCCCACCCCGAGGGGACCTCCACCCCCGAGAGCCCAGGGCCACCGTTCAGTAAATATTGGGGGAAACAGTGACATCGAGACCCTCGGGCCTCACTTTTTCCCCCCAGAAGCACTTACTGACATGAGCAGGAAAATTTACTTTTCCACCTTTTGCTTGAATTTTCATAAAATTATATCCTGAGAAAGGTTAGAGCTCATACTGCTCTGTTCAGAAGCAGCTAAGCAATTGTGATATTTTAATTATTTCCCTCGCATTGGCCCGTGACAGCGAGGATTGTTCTGTTTCCATTAATGATCTGAGGAGGAGGAGCCGGCCAGGTGGGTCGTATTTACAGTCTTTTGTGCTAATACCGCAGAGTGCCGGGGAGGTTTGCGAAATTTTTCTGACTTTTTTCATT
The DNA here is from genome assembly GCA_028533085.1 of Varecia variegata. Lineage (NCBI taxonomy): Eukaryota > Metazoa > Chordata > Mammalia > Primates > Lemuridae > Varecia > Varecia variegata. The sequence continues at coordinate 2,694,328 of CM052443.1, read as the reverse complement.
GGTAAATAGCTGTGTCCTTTAGGAGCTTCAGCCATTTAGACGTTTCAGTTCAATTACCGGGTGATTATGTACTTTGGGCTCAAGGGGTGACAGAAGAATAACAATCGGGCTTAGGGCAGTGGCCTGGGGTCTTTGCATGATAATCCCTTGAAGTTGTATTTATTTTACCACAGACCCGCAAACGTGTGATGATGTGATTTCACCCTATAGCAAAAGGGTTAAATGGAAGTGGGAAGTGGGGGCTCCCTGGGAGGGGTTGCTGGGCAGCCCCACCTGGAGCCTTGAAGTGTTTTGAAAGCTGCTTGCGACCTGAGTTCCCGTCATCAAGGGACGGACACAGAATTTGGGTTTCCTTTCTAATTTTTTTTTCTTTCTAATTCATCAGCCATATCGCTATGCTGTCATCAACCCTAATTCCCCAGCCAAGGGATAGAAGGCGAGGCTGTCTTAGCAGTACTGATGAGGACGATAATGAATGTGGTGATCTTGGTTAATATTTGTCAAGTGCTTCCTAAGTGCCTGGGACTATTCCAAGTGCTTTACACATGTGAACTCATCCCTATGCCCTGGGCTTTCTCACTCCCATCCCGGTTTGCAGGTGAGGAGCCCGGGACAGCAAGGTCAAAGAATGTGCCTGAGGCCACGTTTCCAGAAGGACAGAACTTGGGCTTTGAGCCCAAAAAGCATTTGCTGAGGGGTCCATGCTCTGAATCACTCCCTTTGCAGGCCTGTGATCTGCCCCGGGGGAGGGTTTCTGATTTCACCCCGCGAAGCAGCCAGGGGGTCTTCCGTGGGCGGGGAGCTGGAGCCCAGCATCAGGTCGGAGCTGTGGGCCCCACGAGGGTAGCCCCCCCACCACGCCCTCCTTGGAAGATGAAATGTGACGCCTCTATCCTCTGCTGGATCTTAAAAATAAGTAGAAGTGATATTTGTTATGAGTTTGTAGCAATTTTAATTGAAAGCAGGTATACCTAGTAATATGGAAACTCAATTTGTAGGGCTACAAATAGATTGAATAATCCAGGGAACAAACTGGATACCCACATTTGAGGATTTATTTACTTCAAACAAGTCTCTGCTTCCTTTATCTGTGTTTGGGTGAACATGTCCTTTACGTCCTGTGCTTCTGTGTGCCCCAGCAAGTGACTCCACATGTGGCATTAGGTCCTCTCTGTTCCCGAGTCTTCCCCTGGCCCCAGGGAAAGGAGCTTCATCTTCTGTAGTGTGAGGACACATGGCCCGAGTACCTGGAGAGAGGTGGCCGCCTGTTCCACCTTGCGGGAGTCTGGGAAGAGGCTGGGGAGAAGGCAAGCGACTTCTTAGTCCAGCGGTTTGGTTTGGTTAGGCTGTCACTGTGTACATGCGACAATAACCCTATTTTGCATTCATATTTGCAGCTTGAGACTTAGATTTAATAATGAATCAAGTATTTTTTTTTCAAATGTAGAATTTTAAAAAGCTTGGAATATTTCTTAGAATGTGGGTTGGGGGAGGATGTTGCTTGATATTTAGTCAATATTTGAAGAAAGATAAAGCCTCTGAAATAAGGGTGGACAGGAGTTGACAGAAGCAAACCCAGCTGTTAGGCAGTGTACATAAAAAGTGATTAAAAACTTTAAGATTTCTGTTTCTACATTTCCACAGTTGATAATCATTAAAAAGCTGTAAACCTTAGTCTAAAGCACATCTAAACTACTTCCAAATTTTCAGAAACCTGTACATACCAATAAAGGTTTCTGCTTTTTTCCAAGGTAAAATTTCTTGTTATTGGCTTTATGATAATTTCTTGGAAGATGGTGGACACCACTGGAAGCCAATTACTGAATTGTAAACTTAAAAGATACCAAAGAGTAAAATCTCTTTTGGAGAAAATTTGTACTGTTTACCTAACTTTTATTCTTACAATAAAAGTGATGCATAATCATTGCAGGAATCTTGGAAAACAAAACAAAAAACTTAAAGAAGGAAATAAAAATTAACTATTGTTTTCATCTAGAGAAAAATCACTGTTAATATTTTAGTCCTAACATTTATTTTTCCCTGTTGTTACAAAATAGCAATCATATTCCACATACTTTAGTTACCTTGCTTTCTTTACCTGACATTAGATAATGTATATTTTCTCATTTCAACAAATATCAGGGATTTTTAATCTTATTGGGATGTACTATAATTTATTTAATCAATTCTCTATTAAAATTTTAAAAAGCAACATTTAGATTTTTTCCAAATTTTCACTATTACAAATATAAGTACAAAAAACATTCCACTCAATATTTTTGTGAATATTTTTTATTTTCTTGAAACAAATACCTAGAATTGAAATTTCTGTATGATAGTGTGATTTGATACATGTGGCCAAGTTGCCCACAAGAAAACTCCTACGAGTTTACCCCCATTTGCATAAGAATGACATTTCTACACACCTTTGCTTTGTGAATACAGGGTTTAATGGTTTTGTTTTTATTTTTAAGTTTTTGGCCATTTTCACTAACTGGCCGATGTAATCTTGATGTTTTCATTTATAATATATATTTTTTTCATTTTTAAGAGACAGGGTCTCCATCTGTCACCAGGGTGGAGTGCAGTGGCAGGATCATACCTTACTGCAGCCTTGAACTCCTGGGCTCAAGTGATCCTCCTGCCTCAGCTTCCCAAGTAGCTGGGACTACAGGTGCACAACCATGCCCGGCTAATTTTTTTTTTTTTTTTTTTGTAGAGATGGGGTTTCGCTATGTTGCCCAGGCTGGTCTCAAGCAATCCTCCTGCTTCGGCCTCCCAAAGGGCTAGCATTACAGGTGTGAGCCTAATTTATAATATTTTCAATGTTTATTTTCCATGTATGTTATTTAAATAAAAGATCGTTTAAGAACATGTGTGATTTTTGTAGTTTACATGAATTATGATTTCATTTAAACTCAGGTGTTCAAGATACGTATTTTACAGACAACACAACAACAAAGAGGAGACAAAGGACTTAACCAAGACCCTGTGTCTCCCTGTGGACATAGGACTAGAACCTGACACCTGCTCTACCATTTGTGTCCATGGGGCTGCGTCTCAGTAAAATGCTCCCGTGACTTTAAGACAATAACGTACTTTTGTACTGTCTTCAAATTCCCCGGCTTGCTAATAGGGAGAAAAGTTTCAAATTGCATGATGTCTGTTACTAATTTACAGCCAGGATTGATTAGTGAAACAAAGATAATCTCAAAGTAGTCACTGCCCTAGTAAGACGAGACTGAGCACCTAGAGTGGACTTACTCTAATATTAACGTAAAAACACCAGGATGAGACCTAGAGCACAGGGGCGCGACCACTCCAAAAATCTAGATCAGAAACATCTCCCACGGTTGGGCTAAAGTTCAAAGCTGCTGCTACCAGAGACCTCAATGCCTTTGACCCAGATTTCCAAAAGACACATGCCGAGGTCAATGGCAAAGGGTGAGGATGAGGAGGAAACCTGTTCCCTAGAGTAAGATTAGGAAGCTTGAAGAGCATGTGAGATTCGTTCTCTTTCATAAAGAGCAGCGAGTGTTTTAACAAACAGCCATTTAGAAGTTGACCCATAACTAGTCCAGTCATTTTTCTTACATCACCCCAAAATATTTACAATTTGATCTGACTGGAGGAAAGGTGGTCTGATGACACGTGACAGTGTATTTTACTTTGAACAGACAGTAGAAACAGTGGGCTCACATATTAGATCACATTATGTTAAAATATTTGCAATATGGCACACATAAATAGAAACTCAAAAAGTAGTTTTCTGGTTGGAGAGAATGCAGTGCTTAAAGATGAATTTAAAAGGAGGTCTTTAAGATGGAAGCATTCTAAACAAAACTGAAATTCCAGGGATATTTTTCCTTGAAAGCTTGTTTGATCAAAAACTACACTAGTGGCAAGGAACTGGGGACAGTTACATTGGGAACACCAGTTTCTAAAATATGTAAATATGAAGGAAAATCCCATTCTACATAAGTGGAACCATTAGTCAAACTCTTCCAGTCAACTCTTATGCAACTGGATTTCCTAGGGGCTCTTACAAAGCATTGATCAGTCCCAAGATTAAAACATTTTTCTCCTTTCAGTAAATTTTTCCTCTTCCAATACATTTTTATGAATTTATGTATGTTTTCAGAGTAATATTTCCAGCTTTCTCTAACTGAAACTAAGAACTTCCATTTCTCTTTGTAGAACAACAAAATATGTGGGTGTGTAGTAATTGCTATTAACAGTAAAACTAAGAAAGATGGGAATTTTTGAATCCTCATGACCTACGTACTTTAAAATTATATATTGAATCATATTTCTAAGCCATAGCTTTCTGATACATATCTCAGGCCTCTATGCCCCATTATATTGATTAATGATTGATCAATTAATCATGACACTTCTAAATTTCAACCTTCGACTCTTTAATGTCATTAAAATGATGGAAAGTAAATATTTAGTTATGTTTTGACTTGTTAACTAAAAGAGACGGGAGTGCCCTAAACACGTGCATTTCATTTATAATACATTTATTTATAAATTAGCAAAATTCAATTTCCACTTTCAAAGGAATTTATTGATATTTTCCTCTTGGATATTCCTGTTCTTATTGTTTTAGAGCCATGAAATTAACAAATCATTAACTTGGATATGCAAAATTCCAGGACAGTGAGCTCAAATATTGGTCTTATTTAACAGAATCTTGGGTTTTTGCATCATTGAACAGCATCATAAATGACCACATCTCAAAACTGGACTCCAGACATACTGATTGGGACAAATTCCATTTACCCTCATTCCTTTCATCAATTAGTAAAAACCAATGGCATTAAAATCTGAAATAATGTGCAAGCAGAAATCTGATGGAAAGGACTTTGTTCCAATTTCTGATTACTATGAAAAATAGTTTTTAAATCAGACAGCATTTAAAATGGCATTGTTTTACATGGTGATTGTTTTCTTAAATATAATCTAAATATTTGTCTTTAAGTTCTGGTTAGATAGTCGAAACCTAACAATATGTCACATCGTATGTGCTGTCATGGAAGTATCGTAATGTCACAAAATCCTCCTAGCAAGACAAGGAAAGCTGCATAGAGGTGCCGCAAATTCCCGTCCCCGGAACTTCTCAGAGGAAAACAACAGGCTTATGAAAACGGAGTCACAAAGTTACTTTCTCTAGATGACTTCTCATTTTTCTTAAAACTTCAGTTTCAATCAAAGCATCCCCCCTTTTTGGGAGACACTCAGACTTTTGAATTCCTCGTCACCCACAACCAGGGCTCCCCTTTTCAACGAGGAATCGCGTCTCAGGAATAGAAAGTCCAATGCTTCGAATACCGGTTTGGGTGCCATTCCTCTTGCCAGTGGTTTCCTGCGAGGAGAATAAACTGGTGGTGTGGTTTCGACATGAATCGCTGCGATAACCTCTTTTGCAGGTGGGACTGGCGAGCCCTTGCTCCATGCACTTCTGGCGGGCAGCGCCCTGGCTACTTCGCTCTGTGCACGGCAAGGCGCCATCCCGCCTCTGCCCGACGGCAAATCTGGCCTTTCATAAGCCCGAACTCCTCAAAGACAAAATAAACACTTTTCTCCTGTAGCAATAATATTTAGCCTTCTCACTCACCTTCCAAGGGTTTCCTTCTTGAAAATGCCCACTTCCCAGAACCCTTCAGGTTGGGCAAGCGCTTCAGCATCCCAGAGAAATCGGGAGGAGGGAGCCACGGGAGCACGGGCAGAGCCTGTGCCGTGGGCTCTGTCCACGGTGTCGCACCCGTGGGCAGGGCAGGAGGACTCGCTGTGTGTCTCAGAGTAAAGAATAACGGTAGGAAAGCAGAGACTCCGGGGAGGGGAGGGGCAGGCCCTGTGCAGATTAGACGAGCTGGAGAATGGTTTTGTGGGGGACTGTGTTAGTGGTTTCCGCTGTGATTCTCAAAGGTCAGGGCCATTCTGACACCTGTGTTAAGACAGATGAAGAACAGGTCACTCCACCTTAAGGGAAGAGAGTGACCGAGAGGATTAGACCACTAGTCCAATGAAGCAGCTGGCGAAATGCAACAAGTGTAGCCATATGCATTGTGTATGCACCTAACCAAGGCCATGCACTGAGTGGACGTAACTAAAACAAAGCAGCTGGAGGCAGGACAGGAGCAGGGCTGAAGGTGACAGGTGGGTGGGGCCCAGTTACAACAGTCGTGGATGGTTCAGAGATTTCATGTGGTGAGGAAAACACATCACAAAAAGAAAATTGGAGTGTGGCCTTTCTAGGGTTAAAGATCCTTAAGCTTTAGAGAGAACGTATAAAAGAAAATTTCTTTCTGAAATAATTTATGGAAATGCCGTGCTCCCTTTGAAGGCTCCATGTCACTGTGTGGCACTGCGCAATGTTCTCTTTCTTCACCTGTCAGGCAAAGACCACCTCGAAGAGTCTCACTGCTGATTACTAGTTAATTGTCATTAATAAGTGACAACTGACATTATGGGGGCTTAATGCAGAGAGAACAGAAAAGAGCCACAGATATTCTAATGAGCTGACTCCTACGTGCCCTCTATTGTTGTCGAAAATGAGGAGCTGTCGTCATTGTTCAGGAGATGGGCTTCAATTGCTCTGGAAAATATTCTCTTTTAATTTCTTTATGCATAGATAATTCCTGGTACTCTGTATTTCTCCCTCCCACCCCCCTCCTTCGAGCGTGCACACACACACACACACACACACACACCTGCGCACAAGCACACGTCCTCACTCTCCCCGGGGAGCCTGCTGACAACTCCCAGCTCGAGGAGTGCCGTAACTTATTCCTAGACCAGGAAGTTGTCTACTCTTAAAAAGCTTATATTTGCAGAGCAGATAGCAGAGAAAGGCCATTTCATGTCATAGTTGGCTTGGGTGGGACGGAGGTGGAGAGGTCCAGAGCTGAGTGATGAAGGCAGCAGAAGGAGAGGACCCATTTCAGGACGGAAGATCCACCAGCCATAGCCGGAAGCTGAAAGTGACGATCAGGACACATGAACACACGTCACACGTCACAGCCAGTTTGCCCGGGGGGAGCGTGACTCTTCCCAGCCCTCGAGCTTTAAAACAATTAGAACCACAAAAAATCCCCACAGAATCTTCCAGAATAGAAGCCAGAAACGAGGGGAAATGATTCCGTAGGTATTCGACTTTGAGCTGCCTCAGGTAAACTTTATCCAAACAGAATTTGCTCGTTAAAATCTTTACTCATCGGGAAGACTGAAGCAGGAGCTCTGAGGTCTGTCCTGTGCGTGTGTGCGTGTGTGTTGTGTGCACACACGATCACGAGACTTTATTCTGCTATTAGAATAGAAAATACAGCAAAAAATACACGACAACGTCTCCCCGTTGCCCTCCAACCTCCCCAGCCTCCTGCCCGGCCTCTGGCGACACCATTGTCCGTTCTACGTCTGCGCGTTCCGCGCTTGGAGTCCACAGACGAGTGAGACCTCACGGTATCTGTCTGCGTGCCCGGCTTGTTTCACTCGGCACGATGTCCTCTGTGTTCATCCACGTGACTGCGAGTGACAGTTCCTGCTTCGTGAAGGCCGAATAGTATTCCAGTGTGTCTAGGTGCCGCATCTTGAAAAATAGGTGATGGATATGTTAATTAGCCTGATTTGATCATTCCACAATGCGTACATGTAACGGGACATCACAGTGTGCCCCATAAATATATACAATTATTTGTCGATTAAACATAAAATGAAACTTTAAAAGAAAAGAAAAAAAAAGTACAAGCAAAATAATTTCTGAGTCGACACAAGCCACCTACCCGTATTCCGCACCTGTCTGTGGGGAGGAGGCGAGGTGTGAGGGTGCAGCAGCACTTACCATCAGCTCTGATACTGAAGGTTTCCAAACAGGACCATGGCAGGATATTCTTGGAGGGAGCTCGGGCTGAAGCCATAGGAATAAGATGTGTTGTTTTTCAAGTGCCAACACCTCCTAACAACAATTTTTCGTGCTATCAGATCATTTCACACCGTGCCATTCCACCTTCTCTCAAGTCTTATCACACAAATGCAGTTTCGAGCTTGATATTTGATGGCTGTGCTGCCTAGGAGAGAAATCCTGTCTTGCTCCTTAAAACTCCGCTGCGGCAGGCATTCGGCGTGCGACGGCGAGCCCTCTGCCCGTGCTTATTTCTGTGGAACGATGGGTTTTGGAACAGCAGCAACATTTTGAATTGCAGTGAGCCGAGGGGTCCGGCCGCACCCACTCAGAGCCAGTCTCGACTTCCAGATGATCCCAACAGGCCAGAAAGGGACGGCAAGAGGCGACCGTCCTCGCCTTTGGACCAGCTTGTGGGCAGCCGAATCGCACTGTGGACACATGCCGTGTTCTCAACTAAAAACGTTTACGTTCTGTGCATGTGTGCTGGTGTGGAACCACATCTGAAGCATTGCACACTTGTCCTTGAGTTTTTGGACTTAAGTTCTCAGCTTTGTGTTTAGATTTGGTTTGTTTTGTTAGAAAATGCTGGCGATTGGTCCCAGCTTGGTATCATGCATAACTGTTATTAGCACGGCACCAACATGCTCACCTAAGTTTTGCACAGAAGTGTGGAAAAGGACATGCTGAGCCTGTACCGGGCACTAGCTTGCCACCCCCCGTGGACACTGACCTGTCGTGAATCAGGACGTTCCAGGCACTGTGCTGGTGTGGAGAGAACACGGGGTTCAGACGCTGAGGCCGGGACCATTTGTCGAACCTCGGTTGCTTTATGCATCGAAATTATAAAAACCTATGGAATGTGCCTCACTCTGTGCTCCAGGTGTGTGTGGGGCCTAACACACTGCAGTTGTCATCACTGTCACTAGTCTCGCTCCATCAGTTACAAAGACACCTTAGCAGACAGTTCTCCCTTTCTCATTTCTGGTTCACAAAAATGTCATGAAAGACATTTTGAAATGCCTAAGTTGGTAAACAGGCAAGTGCACGGGTAGATCCATGAGATTAATCATATATTTACTATATTTACATCCTAAGTTGTAAGAATAAACATTAGCTGCTGGGGGGGTTGGACTGTATTGGGGTGTCCTTCTCCTTTACCACCACATTGTAGCTCCATGAAAGTCTGATTTTGCAGCACCTAAACTGTGAGCGTTAGTAAAGTCTGTGAGAAGGAGAAAGGGTCTAGGCAAGGAGAAAGTCAGTCGTGGAAGGTGAGGGTTGCCTGCCAAGGCAGGAACAGAGGGACACCTTGTCAGAATCCGGAGTCGAGATGTCCTTCAACCTACTCGCTGCACAGGTTTCCGAGAGATGTGCAGAGAGGTCACTCGCCTGGGAGCAGTGAGGTCACTCTAGCACTCCAGCCATGGCCCGCACTGGGCTGGCCAGGGGTTGAGCTTGGAGTGCCCCAGGGCCCCGAGCCCTCCTTGGGCCTCAACAGAAGAGGGTGGAAACCCCTAACCCTTGACCAAGAGCCCCGTGGGAGTCTTGCTGGGTTCTGGGGGGCTGGGGGACTGGGGTGTGAAGCCTCCCAGAGAACAGGCATCCCCAGAACCCCAGGGGCTGGGGTCTCCCTCTTCCATTCAGCAACAGTCCCTCGGAAACCCAATCATTGTACCCCAAATCCAACTGCTCTCCTTGGGTCGCAATGAGGATGGGGGGAGGGAAAGCCCATGGGTCCCCTTGAGTTTAGAAGGTGCAGCCAACAGGTGGCCGAGCAGTCTCCGGCAGGGGCCACCTGACTTAGATGATCAAGGAAACATTAGGTCATAGTCTGGGACTGTTTCAGTTGTTTTATTCTCGGTGTTTTGGTGATGTTCAGTTTACATTCAGAAACATGCGTCCTGTGGTTATTCCATTTGGAGTCTTCTTCCAGACCACAGGTCTGCTGCACCCACCCTCCTGGCCTCATCAGCTGTTAGCATCCAGGTGCCTTCAGCTGCGCGAGTCGCTGCTCATCCACCTTAGCTTATGAGCTCCTGTCCTGATTCAGGTCATCTTTTGGCTCCACCAGCCTCAGGGCACAAGGGGGCCTCTTCCCAGCTCTGGCCCAGATCAGTCTCTTGTGTTGTTGGAATGACATTCTCAGCAACAAGAGGCCGCCCCCAGTCCCTCCACAACACGGCAGTTTGCCTCTGCGAGGCCGCAGGTGGGAGAACGTCTCTGTGAATTCTAGTCTCTTTTAAGGGCTCCCTGAGTAGGTCAGGCCTGTGAAGGATGATTTCCTTTCGATTAACTCAAAGTTGACAGCCGGAAGACCTTGGTCACATCTGCAAAATCCCATCCCCTTTGCCAAATAAGGGAACTTACTCATGGGAGCAACATCCCGTCACAGTTCTCGGTCCTGGGTGTGTGACTACGGGGATTACGTGCAGCCAGTACCCCGGGTGGGGCTGTCGGGCCCTGGTAGAAGCCCCTTCCACACCTCACAGGGCCCCGACGGCCGAGCTCCCCTGGTGAGTGAGAGCAAGTCCAGTGCCCTCCATGGCTCTCATGACGTCCCCGGCCGTTTGCCCCTCTCTGCCGCCCCACCACCCCTCCCAGCCCCTCGAGGTGCTCGAGACACTGTAGCCTGGCTTCAGCCCATGGTAAGTGCTCAACGAACAGGAGCTATAATTATTTGCAAAAATGACGCTGACATTCTGTGCTGGTGCCACTGATGATCTGTGGCAGTAAGGGTCCTGTCTGAAAGTTGGGTTGTCCCTGTGAGCAGAGACATAGGTCAGGTCAGGATGCCAAAGGGGAGGCCGCCGTGGGCTCTATCGAAGGCTGAAAATCAGCGTCAAGAGAGAAGTCACTGAGCTGCACCACGTCCCACGACTGCGACTGGCCTTCAGTGTGGGGAAGGTCCTGTTGGCCAAGGTGATTTGAGGACAAGGGGAGAGTAACATGTTTCCAAAATAAGCTTTGAAGAGACAGTCGATCAGCTTGCATTTGGCCCAAAATGCTCTGCAATTCTTCTAGTGCATGGCTTGAAAACATCTTTAAAAAGGTACACAGGCATCTTCTCTGCAGATAATTGTTGGTTCACAGAGCATTTATAATTACATTTAGCTAAATAAATGTGATACTGTTACATCTGATGTTGGTTACAATCAACACATTTGGTGAACAACATGAGAACGTTGCACTGCACACGTGTTTCGGCGACGGCCAGCGCGGGGCTGATCAGAACCTGCGCTGAGATGCCAGCGCCGCCTCCTAGCTCTTCTTCCAAAGCTCCCCTGGCACGGCCCGCGCAGCTCGGCCGGGTGGCGTGAGGCCGGACGGTGGGAAATACCTGCTGAGCACCACGTCCCCATGCTGCCCTGCGCCCTTGTCTCCAAGACGAGCCCCTCACAGCCCCGCACCGAAAGGAGTTGTTTGTTCAGTGTTATTATTTCTACCAGTGGAGAACTGGCAATAATGAGCTTCTCTTTGTTAAGACACCGATTTTTGTCAAGATATTTAAAAAAGTGTTTGCGTGGGGGAGACTGAGGTGGGAAACTGCGAGGAGGATGCTTCTGTGCTGGAGGGGCGTGGGGAGGATCTCAAAGCAGAAGCTTCCTTCAGCTTCTTTCTGTTCCGTGGCTGGTGTTTTGATTAGCCTGTGCTTTAGGCTATCATTAGCGTCTTTTGGGGGAAAGTATTCAGTCCATAAATATGAAAATAAGCCCATAATTGACCCTTGGACTGAATTTGTTTCCATTAGATTTTGCCATGAAAACGGCACCTATTGGGCGCGCTGCGAGGCAGGCTGATGGTGTACCCTCGCCCGGCAACAAAGACCCTCCTGGCAGGGCTGTGCGTCAGGAAGGAGAGAGGGCGGCAGGGAGGGAGGAGAGAGGGACGAGCGGTTTTTTTCCTCAGCTGAAAGCACAATTGGATACAACTGAGACGTGCCTGCTGAGTGTATACCCCTAATGCTAAGTAATCTGATGGCCTTGGCTGAGCCAGTCACTAAGCCCTACCCGGTGTGGTCAGGGTCCCTCTAGGCACACTTGGGGCAGGTGGGGAAGGTTAATGTCCTGGAGTCCCCGACTGCTGGAGGATGCAAAATAACAAGACAGGAGCACCGAGGCCTGGCTGGCGCTGTGCTGGCGCAGGGCGTGTTCTCTGCAGAGAACTCGCCAGTCCCCAGCCTTCCCGGAAAGGCTCTGCACCGCGGCCCGGCCCGGCCTGGTGTGCGATGTTCCAGCTGTTGTCTCGGCTTGCAGCCACAGCTGTGGAGTTCTGCTGCACAACCAAAAGGCTTTATTCTTTTTCTTCCCTTTTTAATTTTGCTCTTTCAGGAATTCCCACCACTGACTGCAGAGAACATATGGCATTCAATTGCATTAGGATCATTTGTGCACTTAGCTAGAATGGGGCGCACAGCGAGGAAGAAACAATCACTTCAAGGCACGGGGTGCAGAGCGTCTGCGGCCTGCAGTTCAGATGTACCCTTCCTCAAACGGATCAACCGTGGTTCAGAGCTGGTAGGGAAGCTGTTGGAGAAGATTGAACCCGCCGGGACTCTGGACTCCTGAATGCGTGAGGGCCTCACGGAAGCAGCCTCTCCTGCAAGCAGCAAGGTGGGAGTTGCAGACCGCCACCCCGCCACGCCCCAATATGCCTCTGCTTTACACGTCACGGCATAGATTTCCTTCCAGTTCTTTCGACCAGGAAAAAAAATACAGAAGAGGATTTCTTTAGGACAAGAGGAACATTCCTGGTTTTTTTTTCCCCAAACCCAATCTCCCCTCTCTTCCTTCTCTCAGGATCTCCCCAACCATCTTTACATGCAAATGTTTTGTTCTGCGTCAAAAATGCTGCCTTAGTGAACTCTTTAACTCCAACCCACTGGCGCTGAAAATCCCCTTAGAGCCGTGTCTGAAACGGGCGTCCCTCAGACTGAGAACCTGTGCAGTGACACGTGAACCAAGAAAGTGTTCCCTGCCCAGTGTCTTTGAGAAAGGCCGGGCTAAACACGGCTAAACAGACTTCTTTAGGGCAGGATTCAGTACACGCTGTGACTTTCAAGAGTGAATGTGGTCTATAATATTTCACAAAATTTTATTTGTTTTGTGGCAAAATGTAATGGCATAAAATGTACCACTTAGCCATTTTTAAATATGCAGGTCAGTGGTACTAAACACACTCACAATGTTGCACAACCATCACCTCTATCCATTTCCAGAACGTTTTCATCTTCCCAAACAACACCTCCCCTCGTCCCCATCTTCCTAGCCCCTAGAATCCACCATTCTACTTCCTGTCTCTGTGAATTTGACTTTGCTAGACACCTTTGTCCTCTTACGGGACTGGCTTATTTCACTAGTAAAATGCCCTCAAGTTTCAGCCACAGGGTAGCATGCGTCAGAATTCCCTTCCTTTTTAAGGCTGAATGATTCTCCATTGTGTGTATATAGCACGCTTTGTTTATCCATTTTCCTTCAATGGACATTGGGTTGTTTCTCTCATTTGGCTCTTGTGAATAATGCTGTTATGAACATTGGTGTACAAGTATCCGTTTGAGTCCTTGCTTTTAATGTTTTGGGGAAGATACCTAGAAGTGGAATTGCTGGATTATCTGGTAATTCTGTTTAACTTTTTGAGGAACTGCCAAATTTTTCCACAGTGGCTGCACAATTTTTCATTCCCATTTAGCAATGTACAAGGATTTCAAGTTCTCCACATCCTTATAAGTACTTGTTATTTTTCACTGTTTTTGATAACAGCCATCAAATGGGTGTGAAGTGGTACGTAATTATGGTTTTCCTTTGCATTTACCTGATGACTAGTGATGTTGAGAGTCTTTTCATATATGTCTTGGCCATTTGTGTATCTTCTTTGAAGAAATGTCTATTCACGTTCTTTGCCCATTTTTTGAGTTGGGTTGTTTGGTTTTTTTGTTGTTGAGTTGTGGGAGTTCTTTATATATTCTGGATATTCATTGCTTATCAGGTCTGATTTGTGAGTATTTTCTCCCATTCTGTGAATTGTCTATTCACTCTCTTAAGAGCATTCATTGATGCACAAAAGTTTTTAATTTTGATGAAGTCCAATTTATCTAGTTTTTCTTTTGCTACCTGTGCGTTTAGTGTAATATCTAAGAATCATTGCTAAATCCAATATCATAAAATTTTTCCTCCATGTTCTCCTAAGAGCTTTATAGTTTTGACTCTTATGTTTAGGTCTGTGATCCATTTTGAGTTAACTTTATATATGGTGAAAGGTAGGGGTTATTCTTTTGCAGGTAGATACCACTGATACTAGTACCATTTGTTGAAGAGACTGTCTTTTCCTCATTGAGTGGTCTTAGAGTCCTTGTTAAAAATTATTTGACCGTATATTAGAGGATTTATTTCTGGGCTCTGTATTCAATTCCATTGGTCTATATATCTATTTATCTATGGGACAATACTATACTGTTTTGGTAACAGTAGCTCTGTAGTAAGCTTTGAAATCAGGAACAAAAGTCCTCTAACTCTGTCCTTCTTTTTTCAAAATTGTTCTGCCTATCCTCCAATTTTTTGATTATTAATGGTCTTTTTTATCCTGGCCTTATTAACATCTTTCAGAGAAAACACTTCATAGAACCACAGTTTGGGCAACTTTTCTTGAAACTATGCTTTTTTCTGCTTAGGTATAATTTGTCCTTTCAAAGTTCTTAAGAAAACTGTTTACCTCCTTTCATTCAAGTAACACATAAAAAAATGATGGTACAGACTGTTGAAATGTAGGTAAGTTGAACTTTATTTTTGTCTCTGAAAACTCATTACTATGTAAAAAGTTGAGTCTCTTGTCAACCTTGGGTCAAGTGGTTTAACTTTTCTGTGCCTTCCTGCCCCCAGTTGTGAGGCTGGATGGCAGTCTGTTCAGGATGTTGTGACAATTAATGAAACAGAATCTGTTAAATGCCTTGAATACTTTGAGAGAAAAGTGTCATGAACATTCAAGGAAAAGTACTATCACAACTCCTGAATTAGTGCAAACATAAATTTTCCCAGATGATTTTATGGAATATTACAGATGGCACATTCCACTTTCTAGAAATCCTGAGATTACCTGAAATCTAGGACAAGCACTCTTACTATAATTTATATTATGAAATTTTGTTATGAAAAAAGTACCATCTAAAGAAAATCAAGCATGAATTGCTTATACTGCAATCTAGACACTGAGAATTCCAGGGCAAGTTTAGGCTACAGGGCTGAGGTGTGGAAGAGTATATCATTTTTTTAAGTCAACTTGGATACCTAGCTCTCTCCTTAATATTTTAATTTTTTAAAGTTATATATATACATATATACACACACACACACACATACACACACACATAATTTAAAAAAAAACAACAAATGTTTCATAAGGCTTATTATGGAGGAAAAAAACAGTCTCTCAATCACTCCTTCAGTTTCCTCATCCCAATGACAATGATTTTAAGTTCTAGATGTTATTTAATGACTTCCTACTATAAATGGAAGCATTGCTACCTTACTTATGCCTCTCTTCCCTCCCCACCACATATATGTGTTCCTTGCCACCATTCCCCCAAGGGAGTTGCATGGTTTGATCAACAGTCCATTTTTACACTCCTATGATTTGGACAATATTATTTACAGCTGAGCCATATAGTGTACTAGAATTGCCCTTCTTTTCTTGTACATTTTTTTTCTTCTTTTTGGTATATATGGTATATATACACACACATTTGGTTTAAATTTCTGTATTCTTGATTTGACCCAAAAGGATTTGGTACAGCTCCCTCTGCAGTGTCTTTCCTGGGACACCTGCCCCACCAGCTGCCCTACCTGCCCCAGCCGCGCAGGCCCAACCCGACTGCCCTGAGTCGCTGCCCTCCACACCCTCCCCTAGAGGTCCAGTTCCCTTTATTGCTTCATAAATGACTTTTACTATTGGTCTGATTGATTCTGGAATCTGGATTGAAATAAAATCCATACATGGAAATTGATTGATTTGGCCCTTAAATATCTTTTAATCCATACATTGCCCTCTCCCCTGCACCTTTTTGTTTTCTTTGCAAAGTGTTCAATGAGGAAACTGGGTAGTTTGTCCTTAGAGTTTCCTGCAGTCTGGATTTTGTGATTATATCTCGATGGTGTCCTCTGACGAGTTACTTTGTCCCTTATAGTTCCTGTGACTGGGTAGATGGATTCAGAGTTTGAATAAGATTGAAGTTTTTTTTATGCCTATGAAAAGAAATATATAGTCTGTCTTTTCCCCTTTGCATAAAAATCTGTGATTGCTTCTTCAACAGACTTTCAAATAATTGTCCTTATTTCAGATCTGCTTTCACACCGACCCCCGGGGGGTCCTGGCCGGTTGGTGGGGGGTGGTCTGTGTTGCAACTCAGCCAGCTCCAGGCTGTCCCCACCACTGGCTCACGCCAGTGTTCTTGGGTCTGCTAAGTCCATTGTCATTGTTGCTTCTGTGTCACAGCTTCCCATGTTCTGCTGCTGATGTCTCTCCCTTCTCTTTGTCCTGGTGGGCTATGGACCCCCCGTTGTTATTTCACTGCCCTCCTCCTGCACTGGAGTGGTTTCAGTAGGGAGCAGATGTGAGTGTGTGGGCTCAGCCACAGTCTTTACTAGGAGCTGCTGCTGCTTCTCCATCGGAGTTCCCACGATGCTCAGCACCTCCCGAAGCAGCCGAGAACACCTGGGCAGATGTGCCCGAGGTGGCACCCTCTTTCCGCCAGCCCTGCCTCTAGCTGCTCAGACTGGGGTCACCTCCCTCCCTTCCAGGAGCTCATGCAGCACCTGGAAGAAGACATCTTCAATGCTGCCTCCCAGTTTAAGGAGAATTCTATTTTCTCTTCAGTGGCCACCGTCTACTTTCCGGTCCCTTTGTACAAGTCTCTAGTTCTCTTGATTTTTTTCCCAGCCAACCATTTAAAGATCATAGACCTTTTCCTGGCAAATTCAGAGGGTTTTTTTCCCTACATCTAATCATGACTGTAACCCTAACTCTGACCCTAACCAGGGCACGTGGCCAAGGGTTTTCCCATTTACGGTTTACTTGGGCATTACGTTCACTTATCTGTCATTTTCTCTCCTAGAAACCTTTACATACAAGTAAGCTTTGTGCTGAATCATTATGTTGATGCTAATTTTGGAGACAGTGAAATATTTCTCGATCTTGACACGTGTCATCAGAGTAGTCATTCGTACTTTGCCGGTAGAGGTTGGGCTCTGGTCGTAGGTTCTCCAACCAACCTGATTTCTCTCATTCACCAATTTCATATACTGTGAAGTTCCACTGGAGTTAACACCCCCAAACACTGATAAGAAATATTTTATTTACTTTGCTGGTAATTTGTATTTCTTTCTGCCTTAACTATGCAATCTTAGAAATACTACGCAAGCATTTGTCATTATGAAGTTTCCATAAAGTTCTTCTGCTAAAAGTTCCCCCAAGATTTAGAAAGTAAACACACTATCAACTGGTATCAGAAAAGCTCACACTCTCAAGTGGAAAAGGCTAACATAGTGCCCTCCTCTCCAGTTTACTGTTGCTGTATAAGACTTCCATAATTAAGGTTAGAACCTAGCTTGAGTTTTCAGTACTTTTCCACCTTTTCTTTAACAGAATTGATCTAAAAAGTGTCATTGGGAAAAGAAATATAGAAAGACTACTAGAATAATTTTCTTCCAGGAATGGGGAATGGGGGGTTAGCGATATTTAGGAGTCTCACACACACACACACACACACACACACACACACACACGATTTATTCACAAGGGGCACTGAGTGAGACGTTAACACACAATTTCTATTAACAGTAATGAGAATTGTGTAAGTGAGTCTCCATTCACAGCACTGGAAATTTACCCCTTAGGGTCCACATAAATTTGAGCTGTTGACCATGTGAAATGTTCTTTTGTGGGCAATAAGGCATCGAGAAGCAGCTACATGTTTTCCTAAACCTGGCCACCCACCAGGATATGCCGGCATAACGCTTCAGCTTTTCTTCCTGGAATCCAAATACAGTGTACACCTTGCTGACGGGGTACAGGCAACCCTACAGCTCTCCAGCTTTCTGCAAAAGCCATGGAACAGCTGCATTTTTGTTGGGAAATCTGACCCTGACACTATGATTTCCTCCTTTTGGGTGTTTGGATTAGAAATCTTCAAGCTAATAGAGAACACGAATTCTACTCCTCTATTTCTATATTTGGTGCAGCATTTACAGCATAGGGCTTGAAAATGAAGTTTCTTGCCACAGGTAAGCAGTCTTTCTTCCCTACACCCAACTCCAATACACATGTGCGCGCACACACACACACAAGCACACACACACACATGCACACGCACGCTGGCCAATGGCTGGGTGGAGTGCTGGTCTTAGGGATTTCTTCCCTTTCTTTAGTTTATGTAAATGCAGAGTTGCACCATTTAGTTTCTAACATATATTATATATAATATATATAATGGAATAGTATTCAGCCATCAAAAGACTGGAATCGTGTCATTGGCAGCGGCAGGGGTGAGGCTGGAGGGCGTTAGGCTGAGGGAAACAGCAAGCAGCAAGTGCTCTGGGCTCTACAGCAGCTGGCGCGGGAGTGGGCGGGGAGTAGAACGGGGGTGACCAGCTCTGGGGAGGGCGGGCAGGGGACGGGCAGAGATTGGTCACCAGGCACAAAGTTACCGTAGTAGGAGGAGTAAGTTCCAGGTTCCACTGCACCGTGGGGTGACTATGGCTACAGTATTGTATTATAGGATATATTTCAAGGGAACTAGAAGTGAGGATTTTCATGTTCACATCACAAAGGAGCGATAAACGTAAGAGGTGATGGATATGCTAAACACCCTGATTTTTACCCATTATATACATGTATCAAAACACCGCATTGAGCCCTATAAATCTGTACAATTATTATGCATCCATTAAAACAAAATAAAAAAAGATTTTAGAAACACCTAAAAAATGCAAATATCAGCAAACAGGCGGCAGCTCTGCGGTGTTTCCCAGCCCACCACAGCATCACCGTCACGGTGACCCACGTCACCTACTGCTACAGTCTCAATGTGTCCCCCAAAGTTCACGTGTTGCAGATGCAATCCCCAGTGCAGTGGTGCTGGGAGGGGGACTTTGGGGACAGGTGTCGTCCTGAGGGCTCCATCCCGCAAATGGATCAGTGTCGCTGTGGAAGGCTGTGCGGGGGGGCTGCTCTCTCCTGCTCGTCTGCCCTGGGAGGACACCGCGCTCCTCCCCTCTGAAGGATGCGGCATCAAGGTGCCATCTGGGACACAGAGAGCAGTCCCCTGGGACACTAACCTGCTGGCACCTTGATCTTGGACTTCCCAGCCTCCAGAACAGGGAGAAACAAATTTCTGTTAATTATACATTATCCAGCCTGTGGCACTCTGCTTTGTGGCACACAATGGGGCCACACACCTCTGCAGCGATTCAGGGCGCTTCCTCCCTAAACAGAGTTCACCCAAACACAGCACCTCGCTTTGGCTTTGGAGACTTTGCTTCTCAATCAATATTCAACAGGTAATTATTAATCAACAGAGACTATCGTTAATTATAAATGTTTTGACCACAGTTTGTGCATCTGTGCAGGCAGGGGCTGTGGTGTTCGTGCACGTATGTCTGGCTCGTGCTGGGCCCTCTGTACATGCATGAGTGATGAAAGAACGGCCAATGTCACCGATGTCACCCGGATGCTCTTACCACATTCTGAGAGCCCAGAACCAAAGGCTGAGTTGACGTTGGCCCCAGAAGCCACATTGCAACCGGTTTCTTGGTGGCATAAATTTTCGCGTGCAGGTGGAATCCTCGTCCACTTGGCCTCACTGCGTGTGCAAGTCTTCTAAGCAGGGAGTGACTGCCGGGTGCTTCTGGGCTTGGAGTCGTCTCCCTGAGCGGGACACGCCCTCCATCATTCTCCCCGTCTGTGCAGGGAGACAGGTTTGGGGCGTCGGTGGTTTTGATGAACTTTACATAAAGACTTCAGGATCTCAAACCAAATTTGGCTTAATTCCAGTTTAAGGTATTTCATACTATTTGTTTAGTGTAGTTTGATTTGCAAATTTTACTTTAGAAAATGAAGAAAAGAAGGATAGTAACTGATTCAATTTAACCTTTCGCAAACCGTTTGGTTGGAAGTGACATTGTTGTCTTATCTGTCATAGACGTGAGGGAGTGGAACCCGGGTGGGGGTCAGACAGCCACGGACTCCCCAGACCCGCTGAGGGCGGCACTCCGGAGCTGTCCCCGAATGGTGGCAGATGTCCACTCTCCGACGATGACATTTCTTCCCACCCTGCTACGTGGCCTGGGATTGGAAGGTCTGGTTCTTCGAGTTCTTCAGATAAAACAAACAAATAAGAGTTGAGCGGGAAACAATAGGCTGTTTCCCCTAGGTTTTAGGCACTGGGCCTTCCCTGCGTCCAGTGGGGAAAGGCCCTTCCTGTCCCTCCTCCCTGGCCGGGTCTCTGTGTCCCGAGCAAGGCCAGAGGGAAGCACCAGCCACGTCCAACAAGTTTATAAACTCCTGTCGGTAGGGATTTACTTTTTTAAATTTATTTTTTAACAGCTTTATTGAGGTTTTGAGTTACCAAAGAAACCTGCCCCTATTTAATGCGTATTTGATGAGTCTGGACACATTGGAGCACTCAGGATACCATTGCCAGTCAAGGGACGAGTGACAGCCACATGCCCATAGTTTCTCCCTCTCTCTCTCTGTGGGACAAACACTTAACGTGAGATCAGCCCTCTTCAACTTTGAGGTGCACAATACTGTATTATTTTATCAGTCTCTAGTATGCCCTCAAATAGACTTCGTATTTTAAAATCTGTTCTTGAAATATTTTTTATTAATATTCGTCGGAAAAAAACGATTCAATAGGGTTTATGGTGGAAAATAAATCTTCTTCCGACTTGCATGTCCCAGCTACTCCTTAGCCTGAGGAGGCAGCCGCTGTTAGCAATTTCTGGCATGGCCTAAATAGGCTCTTACGATCCTTGTAGACATCCCTCTCCCCCAGCAGGCCAGAAATGCCCCCACCTGCTCACGCGGCGGCTCTCCCGTGCGCAGCTGAGAAGACTCACGGTTCTCCCGGGGGGCGAATGACACGTCACCCCTGTGTGCCGTAGGCTGCAGGCCGGCCACTGTGCTCGGCCGCCGAAAGGCTCCTGGACGTCCCTTAACAGCCCTGTGAGCTAGGAGCCGTGCACAGCCCTGCGACAGATGCGCGACGGCGCAGGCCCTCAGCTGCGCGGGAGAGTTCATCAGCTCTGCCTGGCCCTGGCTCCAAGCACGTCCTCGCAGGAATGTCACGGGAGCTCCAGAGAAGATCAGGTCGCGCGTGCCAACTGGTACTACAGCGCCTGTGTAGACGGTGGCTTCGAAGTAATCCTTCTATTTTGACTGAAAAAAAATTTCATATTAATGTGACGTCTTATATTCACGGTCTGGCTCTGCGTCGAGCTTTAAGACTCAATGGAATTGGAGGTCTCAGAAGAAATGGCCAATCGCGGAACACGAGCCCAATTACAGGGAGTGACAGTTCCGGGGGATGGCAGCTGAAGTGGCCTGACTCCGCTTCCGCTCGGGGCTGCGGCCGAGGGGCCCGGGTGCTGCTCTGTGCCTGTAGCTCCACTGCTGTCACGGCCCGGGTTACCCTCGCACTGGCCTCGCGTCTGTAGAAAGAGAGTGAGAGAATGTCTCGTTACTTGGCTTAAATTCAAACAAAATTCTGCTATCTGCTGTCGGAACAGAGACTGCTTTGGCTGTGTGACTTTTGCGAGGTGGAGACGGCTGGCTTGGTGTGAAGACAGCAGGTCTTGGGGGATGACGTGAGTCCCATTGCCCGCAGACTCTCTACAAACAAGTCCACACCGGGCAAACCCCACAAATCAGTAACAGAATAGCCTGTGTTCTTCCATGTGATATTCTAAAAACGGAGCGGGGTCTCTTAGGGGCTCTTCTCAAGCACACCTGGGCATGAGGAATTGCAGGTCATTCTTTGCAGGTGCTCCATCAGAACTCTTCCGCCATCCATCAACGTATTGACTCCCCTTGAATTCTGCTGGAGTAATTAATTTTTAAGTTGGGTTTTGGACTACTGCGTTATAAATGTGTCCATCCATCCATCCATCCTTCCATCCATCCGTTTATAATCAAATAATCACACGGCTAGATGGGTAATTATGTGAGTGATGAATGTTACCAAGGAGAGAGGCAGCGCGCTGCCGTGGGAACCGACGCAGGGCACTTTGTGAGGTCTCCCTGAGGAAGCGATGATTGAGCTGAGATTTTGGGGTTGAGAAGGTAAACAACAGATATCTAATCAACATGTTCACTTCCCTTCCCGGCCTCTTTGACCCCCCACTTGTTCGAATGCAACTGAAGGGTGACCATAGCGGGGCCCTGCCCTGGTGACAGACAAGGCCACTGCCTGGGCACTGGGGAAGCCGAGGCTCACCAGGGAGGCTGCACACAGCCCTGCTCCAGGGCCAACAGCGGTGGGAAGTGACCCCAAGGAGGGCACACTCCCACTCTAGGGACAGGGGCTCGTGTGTGCGCAGCATGCGTGTGCACGTGTGTGCCTGTGTGGCGGGTTGCTGGTTTGCTCCATGTGTTTTCTATTGGCTCTGACTTTCCAAATATTTGCCTCCATTCTTATGATAGTTGCTACCGTTATTCAGTTTACTTCCAACATTCCTGGTTTATTCTTTCCCCTTTGTCTGGAATTCTTTTCCACCACTCTGCTTAGTTCATCCCTACTCACCCTTCAAGCCGGAGTTTCGGCACCAACTCCGCCTAGGAGACTTGCAAGGGATGGGTTAGAGCCAGGGCCCTGGGCTTCCAGAACATCCTGTGTGCATCTCGGGGCCTCGTGGAGAGCAGAGATGGTGCATCCCAAGTGCTTTAGGGCTCCGGGGCACGCTGCAGGTGTGCTGTGAACTTTTGCTGAAGGAATGAATGCATGACGTGTGTTTGGCATCAGGAATACAATTCGGAAGGTAGCAGGGCTTCGGTAGGGCTAATAGCCGAGGTCTTTGGTGATAAAAGTTAAAGAGAAACAGAACAACAAAACAAAGCAAAAACATGAAACCCGTGTTCTGAGATTTGCTACCACGCTAATATTACTCCTTATTTTTATGGAGATGACAGTTGTAACCACGGCTAATGGTACCTATCGAAACTTACTCTAAAAGGAGAGTGACCCAACAGCAGAGATGCAAGTTTGCAGTAGAGTCTCAGTTTACAAGATTTTGGGAATTCGGGGAAGATTTCGTATTTATCTGTGCTTTAAAGGAAACCAAGTGGCAACAGGCCGTTGGCCCCAGGCCTCCTGCTGGGACCCAGCCTCCTGGGCCGGCCTGCTGCTCACTCTCGGAACCCCCTCCCAAATTTCCACGTCCCTCGGACAGGAGGCCTGCCTTGTCATGTGGTCCCTGGCGCCTTTCTCACCAGCTGCTAAAGGTCTCTCCAAAATTATTATTGTTTCCAACAATCAAACTCCGGCAAAGATTCCTAAGAAAACGATCTCTTCCGGGTCCCGGGACCTGTGGTCAACGTCCCTCCTTTGGGTAAATCTGAGCACAGGGTGCGGGGACTTTGTTAACCAACCCGAAACCTGAAAGGGACATCTGGTTGGGTTCTGCACGGCACTGACACCTCTAGGGCTTATTTATTTATCGCAAAGACAAAGGAAATACCATGTTTGATTGCTAGATGCTGTTTGCTATGTGTTGCTTAAACACGCGCACACATATACACACACGTACGTGATTACGACTGTGTATTTTTTCTACCAGCAGATGATTAATCTCTCTCCCTCACTCCAAGATCCTTCTAGCTGGGCAGATATTACCCCCATTTCATAGATGAGGAAGCCAAAGTGCGGGGAGGTGAAGAAGCTTGCTGAGGTTGCCTGGCTTGTCATTGTGGGCCAGGACACCAGGGCTGATACTTTTGACTTTAAAGTCGGGGCTTTGATCTCTGTCCCTCTGCTTCCAGCACCCCTGGGTGATGTCAAGCCTCCCCTGTCATTAGGTAAAAAAGAAAAAAAAGTTAAGAGTCATAAGTCCGTGTTACTATTGTCCTGAGCCAAGCATAATTAAACATTGTCCACTGGAAGAGGAGCTGCCAGGCCCCAGCATTCCCCAGGCCACCACGCAGGGCCACGCAGGCCGACTCTGCACAGTTCAGGGCCATGCTCACAGCCCTGACGGGACTGGCATCGCCTGCCGGGGCAAGGCTGTGACCCTGCCTGCCCCTCCTGTAACTGTCCCCGACTGAGCTTCCCGGCAGGCACTGCAAGTGCTCACCAATGTCTCAAGCTCGCAGCAGGACTGGAATTCCCCGCCCCCTTGAATTAGGCACGACTGTGGCCTGCTTTGGCCGATAGGATGCGAGAGGAGTTACTGTGAGTTACTGCCAGGAAAAAGCCTTTAAGAGCTTGTCCACATTCTGTGAGTGTCCTGTGGCTGCCATAACAAAGTGCCACAAACTGGGTGGCTTAACACAACAGAAATTTTTCGTTTTGAAGTTCTGGTGGGAAGAAATCTGAAGGCAAGGGGTGGGCAGGGCCACACTCCCTCTGAAGGGTCTGGGGGAGGGTCCTTCCTGCCTCTCCCAGCTCTGGTGGCTTCCAACCATCCTTGGCACCTGCAGTTTGTGGACACATCACTCCAACCCCTGTCTCTGTCTTCACGTGGTGTCTCCCCACGTGTCTGGGTCTCTGTGTCTTCTCTACTTAGAAGAACGCCACCCACATCCGATGGAGGACCCACCCACGTCCAGAATGACTGTACCTTGATTAATTATATATCTGCAACAGCTCTATTTCCAAATAAGGTCACAGTCTGATGAACCGGGGGTTAAGACTTTAGCATATCTTTTGAAGGGCACATTTCGACCCCTAACAATGCTACAAAAGCCAGCTCCACCGGCTTGTACCCCTGAATTAGGACAATGTTGAGTAGAGCCCAAAGTTGGACATGTAGCATGAACAGGGAAAAAACCTTTTTATTTTTGCCACTGAGGTTGTGTTTTGATTGCTTATTAACACAATCAAACTTAGCCTGTTCTAACTGACAAGCCAAAATAAATCTAAAGAATATGCTTTTATATTTATTTTTTGGTTTGTAACTTTGCATAATAGCTGTTAACTCAGGTGTCAGAGCATGCTAAGGATCCTTCAATATCCGTTCTCTCCTTTCCCCAGCAAGCTGTAGGCGCAGCTGGACGTGGCCCTGTAATTAGGAGCTGGCCGTTGGGCTGTGAGAAGTAAAATGTGGAATTTCTGGGTCACGTCGTTGGAAGGGCACGGCCTGCCCTTCCTGTTCTCCCAATCCCCCCGCGCTGGGCGGGGAGCCAGGTTCCAGCCAACAGACCAGGGCAGAGCTGGCAGGATGGAAGGCAGGTTCCAGCAGGACCCCTGGAGTAAAGACCCCTGCTGCCCTGTGTCACCCCCACCCCGCTGCCCGGCTCGCGTCTGCGAGTGCCAGCCGGGGCCAGGGAAGGAGAACAGAACGCGTTTGGTTACTTCTGTTAGAGTTCTTAGTCTTTCTTATGGTTGCCTTTGTGACTTTAGATAAAATCAGCCTTAAACCTCTATTTCTTGCTCCATCGACCTGACTTCCTCGTTTGTAAGAGGGAGATATTAACACTCCCGCCTTCCCTTCCACTCCTGCGTTCTGTCAGCTGCGATGCTGCGGTTGTTAACATTTACATTACGTCCCACGACCACAAACAAGTTTGTTCAGGTGCATTCCCAGAGTTTAAAAGGAAAGGCTGTGTTTACGTGCTCTATAAATAGTGCTCAGCCAGGGCCCAGCAGAGTACGGGAGCGTCTCCCTCTCCTGGCCTTACAGCAGCTGGGAATCGGCCCAGTTCTTCAGTGACGGCGAGTCCCTCAGATCAGTCACCCCATTCCTCTCTTTGTGTATTGTGTCTACTGTGGACCCTCGCTTTTCTAGGGTGTGGGCTCATGCCAGTGAACGAATCAGCCTCAGTCCTGGCCCTCGGAGACTACAGTCCACTGCGGAGAGACACAAAGACCCAGAGGGGGGGCTCGGTGTCTCAGCCCTAAGCCCACCACTTTGGGAGGCCGAGGCAGGAGGATCCCTTGAGCCCAGGAGTTGGAGGCTGCAGTGAGCTGTGATGAGGCCACTGCACTCCAGCCTGGGTGACATAGTGACCCTGTCTCTAGGAAAGAAAATACAGAAGGCGTGGATATACATGCTCAGGAGACAAGCACAGCAAGGAAGACAGACAGGCAGGTTGAGTGCCGTGTCGCAGGACAGGGAGGACTTTGCTGAGAAGGTGGCTGTGCGTAAAAACCAGGAAGAGATAAAAGCACACAACCCCTGATGACCAGGGAGGACCGTTCCAGGGGAGGGCGAGCCAGGCGAGGGGGACAGTGGGGCCAGCCTCAGGGGCTGAGATGGGGGCGGGGTGCCTGAGGAGGGAGGCCCTGCAGGGCAGGGGCCCGAGGGCCGGGCTGGAGCCACGGTCTCCACTCATCGGGCTGGGGTGAGCGAGGGAGGCCGATGCGGGGGTGACACTGCGGAGAGGTCGTGGTGGTGCGGGTGCGAAGCTTCGCTTGGGATGGAGGGACAAGAGGAGCGAAGAGGGTGGAGAGGGAGACCCAACAGGGCTGGGCCGGAGGCATTTTGGGGACAGCCGCCTTAGGACAGGTAGAAAGGGATGGAGGTGCGGCTCAGAGAGGTGAGGGACGGGGATTTGCTGGCACCTGGGAGCGAGGCTGAGCCACAGAGCCACAGGCAGGAGGGGGAGCCCACGGGGTGCGGAGCCTCCGGGGCTGGATTTGGGGCAGTTCTGGGGACATGGCGTGATGGGAGGCTGGGCGGGAGCGGCTCGGCACAGGTGGGATCCGGGACACCTGGGGCTCTGTCCCTGCCCTGTCCCCAGCCAAGCCCACGCTGGTTTCCACTGTTTCATTGCAACGGCGTGATTAATTAAATGTTGTGTGAGCCCATTTCATGTACCTGTAGAAAGTAAGCGTTGTTTCCACTAAATTTAGGTTTCTACTTTGAAACACTAATAACAGCAAGTTGCTGCCAAACTAGGTGTGAGGAAACAGCGACAGAACCGACCAAGTCTGGAAGAATCCGCGTTTCCCTCCCGCCTCCCTGCGGCCTTGCCGCCCTGCTCTCCTCTCCTCTCTTCCCTCCCTTCCCTTTTCTCTCCTGTGCCTTCGCCGGCCCAGGGCCTCGGGAGGGACAGCAGCCTCCTGCCATCTGCCCTGGAAGTCCCCTTCCCTCTTTACTGCGTGCCCAACCACTCTGTTCCTGACGATGCTGTCCTGATGCAGGGAAAGGCCACAGCGGTAAAAGGCAAAAAGAGCCTTTTGGGGTCTCCTCCCTTGCCCGCGGGTCCAGCCCTGTCCCTGGCCATCTACTCAGCGTGTCTGAGCCTCAGTGAGTCATCTGCAAAATGGGCATCATAATAATTAGGACCTTTCCCGGCAGCAGAGAGAACGGCAGTGTTAGTAGGGAAAACTACAGCTTTCCAGGCAGTCTCACTGGCTTCCTGGGGCTGCCTCCTTCCGCTGTGTGACTGTGACAAGAGACTGGCACCGCTGTGTCTTCACTTCCTCAAGAGCAAAATATTTGAGAGAATCATCATGTGCATAAAGCACTTTGCACGGTGTCTGCTGTGATCATATTTATATGTGGGAACAGCCTGGACGGAAATAGTCCAGACACTGTGGGGGTATTACAGGGAAGTTTTGCTTAATTTTTCAAAAATGATGTACGCCATAAATATATTCAATTTTTATTTATCAATCAAAACAAAGATGTGAATAAAAAATTTTTCCAAAATTGTCTAGAGTGAGTAAGCATTACTTGGAAAATCAGGAAAAATGCTGTAAAATAACAATAACCACCAGGTGTGTCTGCGTAGCCACCTACAAGGTTTATCCTGAGTCCTTATCTTTAAAACTTGCACTTATTATTAAAGTAATAAAGTAATGAGATATATAAGAATCTACTTTTTCCCCTAACTTTAAAAAAAAAGATCGTTAGGCACAATTATATGCTGCAAAATATTAGATTGAAAGTTCAACCAAATGTTTATAATACCTCGGTGGCCACACTGCATCCGAGACGAGTTTGGCTGTGGCAAAGGGACACCTCTGTTGGTGAGAGGAGGCCCCCCGGGAGGCGTGCTGGCTGAATTGGCCTTCCCTGGATTCTGATCACTGTTCAAACCCGCCAGAAACATCAGCAGACTCTTGTCAGAGCTATTCACTTTGTAAATGGGAAGTTATTTCTGTCTAAAAATATGCAAAATACATTAGAAGGTAATTGCAAGACATTCAGGATTTGAGAAACTTACTTCGATGACTTTTAATGGCAAAATATACTATCTTCCATTGGGCATGAGTTTATTTTGTTAGTAATGCTAATTGTTCAAACAGCCCTAAATGGCTTCAAAAACCTGGCAAACACTTGTCTAGTACCTCTAAGCAGATGGACAAATTTCTAATTAAATCTAAATTTATTCTTTATCTCTAACTTCCTTCGGAGAAAGACACGGATCTTAGCACACTTTGACTTTGCTGTGAACCCTCCTGCCTCAGCCTCCCCCTTCGCTGCGTCTGGAGCAGGGCTTCTCACCCTCTCCGTGGGGAAGGATCAGCTTTATTACTTTTTAAGAATTTCCCAATCAGATTCGGAATAGCACAGATTTAGAACTTCTGCTTCGTCATTTTTAAAATTCACAAAATTTAGTCTTTCTAGTTTCTTTCTTTTCTTTTCTTTTCCTTCCTTCCTTCCTTCCTTCCTTCCTTCCTTCCTTCCTTCCTTCCTTCCTTCCTTCCTTCCTTCCTTTCTCTTTCTTTCTTTCTTGAGGTAGGGGTTCTGGCTATATCACCCAGGCTGGTCTTGAACTCCTGGGCTCAAGTGATCCTCCTACCTCAGCTTCTTAAATAGCGGGGACTACAGGTGTGTTCCTTCTTTTTAAAAATTAACAAAAAGAAATTGGTCAGTAGTTAGATTTATCAACTTTTTACTTGCCAATTTCTTAGGTTACTATTATATTCTTATACCTGCTTTCTTTCTTTTGTGTTTACTTCTTGCTGAAGCACATTTTTTTTTTGGTAGTTTTCTTTCTCCCTCCAGGGAGGGTTCTGGGGTTAGTAAATTCTTAGTTTTTATAAGCCTGGGGATGTATTTATTCTGCCTTTACTGTTGGGTGATAGTTTGGATACAGAATTGTAGGCTGGGAACGTCTTTCCTTCAATATTTGGATTATATTACTTCATCGTGTGCTGGCATCTGCCGTATCTGATTTGAAATCTGCTAGCATTGTAATTGCATATAATCTATAATCTGAGTTTTCTTCTTTTTAGCCTTGATATTCTTTACTTGCACTACTGTGTGCCTAGGTGTGGATTTATTTTTATCTGTCATCACCATCATCCTGTGTTAGCTTTCTTCCTGAGGACGGTCAGCCTTCAATTCTGAAAAATTCTCGGCTATTATCGAGAGCCTTTGAGTAATGGCTCTTCAGCCGTTGTGTCTGTTCTTTAGTTTTGGAGTGTTTGAGCCTCTTACTCTATTTTTTGTGTCTATTTTGCCTTTTATATTTATCATTTTGTTTTTCTCTGCTGCATTTTGATAAATTCTTCACTATCATCTTCTAACTCACTAATATGCTCTTCACCTATATCAATCTAGAGTTTACTTTGCCTATTGAGTTTTGATTTTAGTGAGTATTTTTCCATTTCCTGGCTTTCTCATCTATCTTTTTTTGTATTGATGTGTGCATGATTTATACTTGCCTATTTTTGCTTCCCAATTTCTGGCTCAGCATGGCAGAGTGGGTGCATGAACGGCCCAGATTCTTCGCCCTTCCCTGAAGCCTCCCCCTCGGCCAGACCTGCAGTTCTTCTCTCCAAAGAGGTGGTGTCTATTGCCCTATTCTTCAATCTGGGTTGATGCTGTGACTTGCTTTGGCTGTAAGAATGCAGTGGAAGTGACAACGGTCCAGTTCTTAAGCTTCATGAGATGTAAACATGTGAGCTGGCCCAGCTAACACCAGAAGAGCCACCCAGCCACGTGAGCAAGGAGTGTTTGCTTTTTATGCCCTTGAGGTTTACATGTTTTCATTATTGTTGTTATGTAGCATTATTATGGCAATAGGTAACTAACATGTGCTTTTCTTGAATCTTATGACTTCCTTTAACTCTCCGAATCTTATGCATATGTATTTTAAAAGTGAAAGATTTATACGATCTGAAGAGAAACCAGAGTATGCATATGTATTTTAAAGTCATTTTCAGATTTATTTTTTTCCATTTCATTAGGAGTGATCTTGTCCCTTGATTGCCAGCTTTGTTCTGTGCATTGCTTAGGTCATGTATATTTTGAAATTTTATTTGTAGGCTCCTCTCGAGAACTTTTCTCCCCGATTTCTCTGAATTCACTTCCTCTGTCCCTGCAGTCCTGATCCAGGTCTCTACCGGCGGGCCTATTCCTTGCTTATATTGGGGGTGTTGCAGATCTAGCTATTAGCCAGAAAGTCACTTGTCCCAGTTCTGTCCAGGTACTTTCTCCACTTCTTCCCACCCTTGCAGACATGACAGTCCCTGGACATAACTGGGTTTTCAACAGCCCTGGTTTGTGGTTGGCAGAGGCCAGTCTCGGCCCCTGAACTGAGGATGGCTTCCATTCCCTCCCACCCTTGGGTGCTTCCAGGCCTGTCACTACTGTACAGGAGCTGGGGTCTCAATTGCCTCTGAACGTTTCTGGATGGAAAACCTGCTTCAGGTCCACTCATTTCTGTCCGGCTTTTTTCCTTCCTTTTTATTCTTTCTTTTTTTTGGGAGGGGTATCCACATAGATGCTCACTTTATATTTGAACTTGGCTATACTTTCCAAAAATATATTTAGATATGTTTTGGTGGTTGCTTTCATTTCAAGGCAGAGTAGACACACTTTTCCTCCCATTAAGTGCAACTAAAAATGCTAGTCATTATATAGAAAACAAATATAAGAAGACTCTGAATGATGGGGAGAAGAAGATATGACACAGGGGTGCATGCTCAGGGTTTTCTTTTTGCCTCTAATATCCCAGACGTGGAACCGAAGAGGCTGACAACGAACAAATGCCCACTGGCACAGACAAAAAGCCCTCTAGTCAGAGCAGCAGCAAAGAAGCAGCCTAACAAAACAGAAAACTTTTAGAATAACTGCTCTTCTTCAGCAAAACATGACATAAAAGACATAAAAGACATAACCTACAGATTCAGAAAGCTGAGTGAACCCCAAACAGTATAAACTCAAATAAATCTACACCAAGACATAGCATCATCAAATTTCTGAAAACTAAAGACAAAGAAATAATCTTGAAAGCAGCAATAAAGAAGAAGCACCTTACCCAGAGGAAAAAACCAATTTTTATGACTTGGATTTTTTTATGAGAACCCACGGAATGTTTTTCAAGTCCTGAAAGAAAGGAACTGTCAACGGAGAATCTTACATCCAGTGAAAATATCCTTCAGAAATGAAGAGGAAATCATGACAGTCTCAGATGAGGGAAAACTAAGATAATTTGTCTCCCGCAGACCTACTCTAAGAGAATGGCTAATGGTAGTACTCTAAACAGAAAGGAAATAATAAAAGAAGGGATATTGAAATATCAGAAAGCAAGAACAAGGCAAGCAAAAATCTGGGTAAATGCTATCGACTTTATTGCTCCTTGACTTTTCTAAATTATGTTTAACAGTTGAAGCAAAAATTAAAACACTGTCTCATATGATTCTAAATATATGGAGAGGAAATACTTAAGATAATTATCTGCAAAAGAAAGTAAAGGATATAAAAGGAGATAAGGTTTTTATACTTTATTTGAACTGGTAAACTGATGACACCAATAGACAGTAATACACTAAAAAGCATTATAGATAAAATGAAATCAAATTCTAAAATGTGTTTAAGCAACCCATGGGAAGGCATGAAAAAGAAAAGAGAGAAACAATAAACCAGAGAGAACAAACAGGGGGAAAAGAAGACATGAGACCTAACATATCAATGATTACACTAAATGTAAATTGTCTAAATTAATAATTAAAAGACAGTGATTGGCAGAGTGAATTAAAAGGCATGACATAACTATAAGCAGTCTACAAGAAACTTATTTCAAGTATAGCACAATTAAAAGGATAGCACAGTTAAAAGGATTGAAAAAGATATATCATTAATCAAAGGAAAGCCTCAATGGCTATATAAGTATTAGACAAAGTAGACTTCAGAGCAAAGAAAATCAGGGATGGGGGGGCATTATATAATGATAAAGGGACAATCCACCAAGAGCACGTAGCCATTCTAAACATGGATGGGTGCATGTCTCGTGGGAGAAATAAATAAATAAATAAATAAATAAATAAAATAAACATGTATGTACCAAACTACTGAGCTACAAAATATGTGAAGCAAAAACAGACAGAACTGAAAGGAGAAATAGACAGATCCACAATTATTGTTGGAGACTTCAATACTACTATCTCCACAATTTATAGAAAAATTAGACAGCAAATAAGAAGGCATATAGAAGAACTCAGCAAATGCCATCAAATAACAACAAAATCTAATCAGTATTTGTAGAAGCCTCCATCCAGCAACAGCAGAAAACAAGTTCTTTTCAAGTTCTCGTGGAAGATATATCAAAATAAACCATATACTGCACCATAAAACAAACCTCAACACATTTAGAAGAAATGAAATAATAGAGTGTGTTCTCAGACCACAGTGGAATCAAACTAGAAATCAATAACAGAGAGGTAAGAGGAAAATGCTCAAATACTTGGAAACTAAACAACACACTTGTAAGTGGGGAGAAAATGTCAAGAAAATTCAAAATACACTGAATTGAATGAAAATGAAAACACAACATACCAAAATTTGTGGGGCACAGCTAAAGCATGCAGAGAGGGAAATGTGGAACACCAAATGTATGCATCAGAAAAGCAGAAAAGTATCAAATTATTAATATAAGCTCCCATCTCAAGAACCAAGGAAAAAAGTAAAATAAATCCAAAGCAAGCAGAATAAAAGAAATAATAATAAGCAGAAATCAATGAAATTGAAAACAAAAACAATAGATAAAAATCAATGAAACAAAACCTGTTTTGTGAACCGATCAATCAAATTAACAAACCTCTAGTAAGCTGACAAAGGAAAAAAGAGAAAACAATTGCTGATACTGGGAATGAAAACAGGGTCCTACAAATACAACAGGCATGAAAATGATAATAAGGGAATTCTATGAACAACTCTATTTCCATAAATTTGGCAATTTAGATGAAATGAACCAATTCCTTGAAAAACACAAACTGCCACAACACTTCCAATATGAAATGAATAAATTGAATAGCTCTGTAACTATTAAGTAAATTTAATTCATAGCTTAAAAATTCCCGTAAGTTACATCTCTAGGCCCAGATGGTTTCACTGGAGATTTCTACCAAATGTTTAAGGAAGAATTAATACTACTTCTACACGATATATCTAGAAAACAGAAGATGAAGGGAACACTGTCTTATATTTCATGAAGCTAGTATTACCTTAGTGCCAAAACTAGACAGTACAAAAAAGATAACTACAGACCAGTATCGCTCAGGAATATAGATGCAAGAATCCTTGACAAAATATTAGCAAATAAAATTCAGCAATATATGAATTTCTCCCCAAATAAATTTAAATGTTTACCATAATTCCTTTCAAAATCCCAGCAAGTTTTTTTGTAGATATATCAAGATTATTTATAAAATTGATATTGAAACACAAAGGAACTAGAATAGCTAAAATAATGTTTAAAAAGAAGAATAAAATGGGAAGAATCAGTCTAACCAATTTAAAGACTTATTATAATATAACTACGGTAATAGAGACTGCATGGCATTGGTAGAGGGATAGACATGTGGATCAATGGAACAGAACAGATAACCCAGAAATAGACCCCACACAAATACAAACAACTGATTTTTGAAAAAGTTTCAAACACAATTCAGGGGAGGAAAGACAGCCTTTTAAACAGATAGTGCTTGAGCAATTGGACATCCATACGTCAAAAAATAAACCTCAACCTCAACCTCATAACCTATACAAAATGCCTGGCTTCTAAGTGGATTACCGCTAAATTACCTGCTGTCTGCTGAATGACTTCTATGAAACAATTATGGAATACAAGAGTCTGGAAATACTATTCCATTACCACTCACATACAAATAGTCTTTCCCATACAACATGTAAAAGTTGTGAAATAAAAGAATGAAGTAAGAAAAAAGCGCAAGCCCTTATGATGGTCTTTCTTGTTAGAATCTAGGCTCTTTTGAAGGTGGGATTCCGCTCTCCAGTCAGGCAAAGCGTGTGCTGAGTTCTCTCCATCAATGTTTTTTCACCTCGGACAGTGATTTTGGGGTCAGGACTCAGCTACAGACAAAATCACTCTTCTTTCTTTTCCTTTAATCATTCTGTTTTTAATGCAATGAACATTATATTTTACAAAGAATCCAAGAAGCCTGTAAAACAGATGAAAATCTGTTTTCCTTTAATTCCAGTGTGCAGCCACTGCCCTCTCCAGCTAAATTTCCCACCACACTTGAATTTAAAATTCTAATCAATTTGTTTTAGAAACTCCTATAGATCCCTGTGCCGTTTGCAGGGAAACCCTCTGCATTTTTTTCTTTCGTTCTCCTTTTCTCCCTTCTCCTTCTTTATCTTCTTCTCCTCTTCTTTCCCCCTCTCTCCCTCCCTTTTTTCCTCCTCCTTCTTTTCCCTTTTCCTGGGAGACGGAGATTTCTTTGTGCTTGGGGTGACTGATTGAATTTTACCTGAGCTAAATTATAGTTGCACATTCTGGTAATTGCAGAGGGCCACACAGAGAAACAAAGCATTGGCTGCTATTGCACCGGGATTTCCCAGATGTATAATTTCAAATTGATATGAAAAAAAGCCTTGCAATGCATTAATAACAGCATAAAGTGTAACTCAGCTGGCCAAGGGTGAGCAGAGGCTTTATTTCCTTAGCTGCAAAACAAGCTATAGACCTCAGGTGACTAGCATTTATTGTTACAATGGGTTTTCTATTGCAGACCTTCTGAAACACAGAACAAGAAAAGATTTACACCGAATCCGGTGCTCATTCACAGCGCTCTGCTCCATATACTCAGAGAGCACATGTAAAATGTTAAAGCACTCAGTTGTTGTTATTTTTTCCCTTTTTACTCAGTAGTTCAAAAACCAGAGGTTTTTCTGTAATTCAAAAGCACCCATCCACATCTTGAGGAAGGAACAGGTCACCCGGGCTATTTCTTTTATATGGTATCATTATTCTCCACCTAGCATCTGACAAATACCACTCCTGTGACGTCAAAAAAAAAAAAAAAAGGAAGAAGAAGGAAGAAAGAAAATCTGAGGGAAGCCATATAGTTTTCTTAATATCTGAAGGCACTGGCTGTAGAGCCTTATTTTATTTTAGAACTTCATGTACATGTACATGTATGTACAGGCCAGAGAGAAGCAAACGCGTGCTTCTGAGTGGAGCCCACGTTACAGGGATGATGAAATTATGCAAAATTGTGTGCCATGCCCAGACTCAGAGGATGTTTACACGTGGCCGGGAATGTATTTGTGTGCTGTCCCTGTGCTCTGTACCGACACACAGACGGCAGGCCGTCCTGGCGGAGTCCCCCCAGAGCATCAACAGGACAAGCTGTCAGCCGAATCCAGCAACTGGTTAAAATACCCATATTTCAGTAGTGCTTCACGAACTTCATTTCTTTGGATCTTCCCAACAACTGGGGAGTAGCTTTATTTTTCCTATTTCGTGGCAGGTGAACTTCAGGTGCAGAGAGGTTGAAACTAAGATGGTGCAGAGGCTGGACACAAAGCTGGACGTGTCTGACACCAGCTGGGTCCTCCCGCTCCGTGGGGACGGGCCTGTCAAGGCTCCCTCCAGGGTTGAGGCCGGCCCTGGCGTCTGCTTCCACCCAGGAGGTGCGGGTGCCATTGCACACCACTCCTCACCATGGCAACCCTGTGGCTGCGTGTGCAGGACCCCTCCTCACCCTGATCATCCTGCCCTTAGATGGGACATGAAAGGAGGCAGCAGGGGACCCCAGGGGCACTTCTCTATTCGCACATTGGGGCACACTTTTCTCCCATGGTTGGCACATGCTCAGGACTCCTCGTAAGGTGGAACGGATCCTGGAGGTCCCTTGGCATAGGAGGGGCTCTGTGTTCTCCCTATCCCCAAGGAAAGGCAGCCTGGGCATTTATTTTTATCAAGCTTCACATCCTTGGGAACGGCACTGACTTCTTTTTGTGGACAAAATGTGGTAACAAATGCCTGGGGAGCTGCTCGGACCCCACGGTGTGGCTCATGGTGTGGGGTTGTGTGAGGGCATAGGATGGGGGGCCAGCCAGCCGGCGGAGGGTGCTCCTCTTCCTCCCGGCTGTGCAGCCTTGGCTGGGTGGGGAGGGAAGTCCACCTCCTGGGGCCCCTTGAAGACTGTCTGTGGCATCTCCTGGGAGGGGCCTCCCCCGGCTGATCCCTGCCTGGCACCGCACAGTCTAGTGACCTTGTTCTTTTACCAGTGCTCTCCCCTGGTGCCCGTCACCCCCATCTGAACTTGAGCTTGCTCAGGGCACAGGGTGAGGACTGTGCCCCGCTGAATCCCAGCACAGGGGAGATTCTGGCAGATGGCTGGCACTCCGCGGATACCGGAGAGAATGCGGAATCCTCTGTGACCTGTAAGACACACCTGCTGGATCTCTCCTGTCTGCTTCACCTTTCTAACTCTTGGTTTCTCTTGTTTAGGCTCGACCTTACAGAGCTGTTTAAGGGATTAATTGACCTACATGAAGCCATTAGTAGTAAGTGCTCAATGCACATTAGTCCCTCCCCATGAGGCTATGCGCGGTGCCATGGGGACACCGTTGTGCCCCAAAGGAGGGAGTGGCCAGCTCTTTCCAGGACTGTCGGGAGGGCGTTTGGTACCTATACCTTGAAATCAGGACGGCAGGATCCCCATGTTACAACCTCAGGGATCACGCTTCATTAACTGTCCCGAACCCAGCTCACAGATCAAAACACGGCTTGTGTAAATGTCACTCGTGTTTTCCTGATCACACAGATGAACAGAGCAAGAACAGCTCTATTCTGCTAGAGAGGAGGGACCAGCTGCTCTCAAAAGTGGTCCAGAGACCTCTCGGGCCCCCCAAGGGATTTTTAGGGAATTTGTGAGATAAAAATTGTTTTAATAATTATATTGAGGTGTTCTCTGTCTCTCACGAGCATATTCTAGGGGTTACGTGATGTGCAAGATGGTAGCAGGTCTGACGCAGGAGAGATGAGAGTCCAGCTGTCTTCTGTTAAGCCAGACTTTAAAAAGATTTGCAAAAAAAAATGTGAAACAGGCCGGGCGAGGTGGCTCATGCCTGTAATCCTAGCTCTCTGGGAGGCCGAGGTGGGCGGATTGTTTGAGCTCAGGAGTTCGAGACCAGCCTGAGCAAGAGCGAGACCCCGTCTCTACTAAAAATAGAAAGAAATTATCTGGCCAACTAAAATATATGTGTATATATATATTATATATACAAAAAATTAGCCGGGCATGGTGGCGCATGCCTGTAGTCCCAGCTACTCGGGAGGCTGAGGCAGGAGGATCGCTTAAGCCCAGGAGTTTGAGGTTGCTGTGAGCTAGGCTGACGCCACGGCACTCACTCTAGCCTGGGCAATAAGGCAAGACTCTGTCTCGAGAAAAAAAAAAAAAAAAAAAGTGAAACAATGCCACTCTTCTCACTGTTATTTTTTATTTTGGAAAAAAAATACTTATTTTTCCTAAAATATCATGGTAATATTAGTGAGTTTTCTATTGTTATTTTTTAAATAAATTAGTAGATGCATTTCTCAGTTTTATTTTAATATGATAAACATCAACATTTCTAACCACACAAAGCAGTTATTTGGGAGTTCTCAATAGTAAGGTGTAGAAGGGTGCTGAGACCAAAATGCTTAAGACCCATATTGCAGAAGATTCTAAAAGAACCCCTAGATAACCACATGATGCTCACATGTTGTTTCCTCTCTTACTCCCTCTTGCTGAGGTGACGTCTCTGTCCTGATCCACAGGAGGGGCCAAAACCCCACGGTACACATGCCTGACGCCACAGTTGCCAAAGTCCCAGGCCACAGGAGCTGAAGAGCTCCCAGAGGGCCACTGATGTCCCCACAAGGTGGCAGTCCCAAGAACCCCACCTCCACGGGTGCTGCAGCTGTGTCCTGGGCAGCCACCACCGTCTACACTGTGGTCAGGGTGACAGTTCTGTGTCAGCATCTCCAGGGAGCACGTTGCTAACATGAACTTCGTCTGGACTAGCACCCTGCTGCCCCTGTGAAGGGTCTGCCACAACTGGCGTGCCCATGCCAGCTACTGGAGTCACACTCAGAACACGGGTGCTGGGCCAGGCTCTGGTGGGAGACAGGCACTGAGTCTCCTGGAAATTCTCCTGCTCCCACCCGCTTCCCCTGAGGCTGTGGGCCTCCGGCTGCATTTCTGCATGTCCCTCTCCTCCACACCTCAGGACGACACACTCTGCCCTGGGACACCTCCAAGTTCTCTGGAAATGTTTGACTCCCAGGAGAAGGGCAAGATGGAAGCGGGAGCCCTGCTCCATGAATGTTGGCTGTGTGTGCACATTCGTGTGCACGTGTGAGCGTGTTGTGCACGTGTGTGCTGTGTACTGTGTGTGTGTTGTGAACTTGGGTGTGCACTTGTGGTTGTCCTCGTGTGTGTGTGTGTGTGTGTTATGTACTCACGTGTGCATGTGTGTGTTATGTACTCATGTGTATGCATGTGTGTGTTATGTACTCATGTTTGTGTGTGTGTGTGTGTGTGTGTGCATTCTTGTGTGCACCTCTGCCTGTGACCCTGCGTCCTGTCGCACTCTACGTTCAAGGCACTAACAGCAGGGAGCATCTCACGCTAAAGGCACCAGACTCATCACAGGACTAGCGTGGAGGTGGTGTCGTGAGCCGTGAGTTTGCACATTGGGGCTCTTGCCACATCCGAGCTGTGAGGTGGGTGCAGTGTGCTCCAACTTTGGTGCTATTTTATCCTTCTCTTGGCTAATCCTCTTTTCTCAAGACCTTCCAAGAAAATATGCTTTGCCTACTATTTATACCTACCTATTTAAGATTTTGTTTTACAAATTTTAAATTTTAATTAATTAATATATTTTTAATTAAATATTTCTGTAATTACAGAATGAAAGGAAAGGCTCTATCCTCTCAGAGTGTGGGTTTTGAAGCAGGGGTGTGGTTTTGGGGGTGGAGGGCTGCCTTTTGGTTATTTCACTATAATTTGTAGTGAATTACCTTACATAGCTAAGCATTAAAATAGTAGCATTGCTATCCTTCACCCCCAAATAAAAAGAAGACATTATCTGATAATAACAACAAAAAAATCTTCATTTTGTGGGGAAGGGTGGTTGCAAAATAAAGATTTCCTCAGGAGATGCAGTCCCCAACTTGGAACTACCAAAATAGAAATGGCCAATTAAAATCTGCTCCCCTCCCCCTGCCTCTGTAGTCCTGCCTCGTGGACTTGTCACCTGGGGGAGAGTTGCAGATCCCAAGTCTGGCAGTCAGGTGCCCTAGCTGACCCGGGAGCTCCTCTCCATCTCTAATTCCTGTGCTCCAAGCCCGAGTTCATTATCTAGGAAAGCACATTAACAATAACATCGAGAAAAGCACTTCAGCACCTCTCACAAATTATTACAGTTGGATGCAATTTGAATGAGGTAAAATATATATTTATTTGATGGAACAAACATGCACACAATAAAATTTTGTTTAACAGTAACCATATTATTCAGTGACTTGGTAATGGAATTTAAAACTTTATTACCAAATATTCCTTTTGAGGTAGCAGAATTGAGCATGACGTCACTGCTCTGTTGCCTTAGAACTGTTTCCCTTTATCCCAGTCACTTACCAGGTGACTCGGGGGTTCCTGCAGCAGGGATGGGCACCAGGACATCGGACTGCAGGGAAGATGGGCTCTGCAGCTCCCTGAGGGGTCGCAGATGCAGGAATAGCTGGAGCCGGAGGGCTGAGACTACCACGTCTGCATCCCTCAGGGCTCTGCTGCGAGTCACAGGGTCTGGCTGCAGCCTGGCCCCAGGTGTGGACGCAGATTCTTCTTATCCTGAATCCTGCTGGCCAGACTTCTGGTCATCGGTCATCGCAGTGAAGGTCTCATGTCCTCTTTAAGAGGGAGGAAACCCGCCCTGAATTCTCCTTTCTTCTCCAAGTCTTACTGGCCACAATTACGTGGCTGGCCCATGCCTCAGCCAGTCACTCAGCTTGGACAACTAAAATTCCCCTCTGGGAGTGGAAATATGACTCACATCCACAAAGGATGGGCCACTTGTAGGAGAGTGGACAAAATCCTTCTGTTAGGAAGGAAAAAGGGTGAGGCCCAAGGAATGCCCGATGCGTGGCTGACCTACAGCGTCCCCCACCATGTCTGACACAGAAACCACCCACAGCCCAGCCTGCTGCTGGGAAGATGAGGTGACGAGGGCGGTAGGAGCTGGGTCACCCAGTGCCAGGCAGAAACGGGGCAGTGGGGAGCTCAGACAGCGAGGAGGGCCTGGGACGGAACTGCGAGCGGCTGGGGTCCTTGTGCAGAAAGTCTGGGCGGACCAGCCTGGGCGACGGTGTTCTGTAGCATCTCTAGACACTTTGGTGAGTGCATGACATTCCCAAAGAGTCTAGATCCTCCATTTGCCCCCACCATTCCGAGGAGTCCTCATTTCCTGTTAATTTATAAACCAACCGTGTCTTGGGCACAAGTTTCCCTCAAGCACAGCCCTTCATCGTCAACTCTGACACGCGCTGGAAGACTCAGGTGGCCCCAGGACCCTCGGCGGTGATGGGTCTCGGATGGCACAAGCCAGTGTGGCTTCTGTGAGTGATTAAGATGCAAATGTACAGATTTTGTGCCTTTTTGCCCAGTGAGGTGATATTAATAGTAAAAATTTCTGTTACAAAAGGGTTGGGAAGCACCGAAGGCCGAAAACACCTGTTGGATACGATCCTCTTGGCTGGGCGGACCGTAATGAATCCGGTTGAGTCACCCCCACGTGGTGGGAAATCCTGACAGGCGGAAAGGCAATTAGTTGAGGCTTTGTTGAATCTTTTAACTACAGAAAGTCGAATTGCCTCTGCTATCTCTTCAAGAAGGGAGAAAACAAAAAAAGGAGGAGGAAAAACACATTATGACGGTCAACGCTGCAACCTCTTTGTCAGGTGAATTTTCTAAATCTTTAAATAAAACAATTCCAGGGGTTGGGGGAAGGGCTGTTCATCTGGGGCTGTAACTGAGCTGAGCCATTGGATTGGGCTGTAATAATTAGCCAAAGGAGACAGGTCTGTGATGGGCTGTCCCAAGCATACAGATTAATTACATCGAGTACATAAATCCTCACAGGAATCATTTCTGTTTCTGGACATGGGACGTTACTCTTCATGATTTTTATGAAGCAGAACTCGCGGGGCTGAAACACACATTCTGGAAGCGGGGCCTGCCACAGGAGCAGCCCGATGACTCGTCCCCAGCCAGGAGCCTGCGTGGACCTGCGTGCTGCAGAGCTGCCCCCAGCCCGGCGACTTCACAGAACAGCCTTTGCTTTCTTTCCTTCCAAACGGTTCGGCACGGAGACGGGAGATTTCCAGTAGAACGGGAAAGGGAGAGGCAGATAGACTGTCAAGTCCATAAAAAAGGTAACAGCCTCCCTTCAATAATTATATATCTATAAAAATAATAAAGAAGACACAGGGCCCACATTTTATGGCATTTATGCTAATGTGCTGCCGAGCGCTCGCTAGGAGGAGGTACTCGGAGGTGGGTTTGGCAGCGTCAGCCTGTCTGTTCCACTCCACACGTCCCCGTCGTGGCAGGTGTTCTGCGCCGTGGACGACCTGGGTCAGTGTGCCCCGTGCCCTCCGTCTCCTCAGTCTGCGTCCTGCCCAGATCTGTACTCAACTCTTCGGGCTTGTTGGATTTCTTGACAGTCGTAGCAATGCTGCCAAATTAACTTTTACAATAGTAAGCAGCTGCAAATACGTCCCTTGCGAACTTTTCAGAGCTTCTCTTCAGGGGACGTGAGAAAATATTCTTGGGTGGGGATTGTGTTGAAGGAACAAAGTGCTGTTTTTTCCCTTGGTGGGATTGTTTACCTTCAGATTTAACTCTCAACGCTGAGACCGTGTTTCCGCAGTTCATTTTCTCCCCCTGAACGTGCAGGGGAAAAGAACGTGAAGTTCCTCTGCACACGCGCATCACAAATTGGCGACTATTCACGTGAACACAGAGGACCACGTGCTTGTCCTGTGGCTTCAGGATGAGCGGTGGCCCTCGCAATGTCGGGGAGAGACGACCTGCTCCACTTGCCTCTCTTCCAGTCGCTGATCCAGACTCTTGAGGGACTGGCACAGCGGGGGCTGCCAGCTCAGTAATACCATACTTTGGGCTTTAATTCTGCTGAAATGCACCTTCTTGTAGGGTTTTTGGCCACATTTAGAATTTAATCCAACTATTAAAAATGCCTCCAAAC
Source organism: Varecia variegata (assembly GCA_028533085.1). Taxonomy (NCBI): domain Eukaryota; kingdom Metazoa; phylum Chordata; class Mammalia; order Primates; family Lemuridae; genus Varecia; species Varecia variegata. The sequence continues at coordinate 2,651,764 of CM052443.1, read as the reverse complement.
ACCTCCTTAAATAGTTGAAAATGATGACGCTGACAACATTGGCCCGTCATTCTCTACCTTTTAGTGTGTGCAATTTTCTGCAAACCGGCCCAACCACGTCCTCTGTGAGCGCCGAGCAGCGATCTCCCGGGAGATATCAGCCTCTCCCTCCAAGGTATCCCTGCCTGGAGCCCTGCCCGTCACTGCTGAGCCTCTTTTGAGACCTGAACTGATGTGGCCGTGGAAAAACCCAGCGCTTTGACAACAAAACAACCCCCCACAACACCACCGATTTAATAAGCAAAGGTTTACAAATAATAAATGGAAATGCTTCCCTGACGGGAGCCGTGTTGAAGGTCTGCAGGCTTGGAGCAGGAGTGGGGTGAAGTCTCCTGGTGCCACCACTGTGTCAGCTGTGATTTGCCATGGGGACACTTTCCAGCAGGTGACCAGGGAGGGCAGCAGAGGAAACACAGGATCGGAACCTTTGATACTGGAGCCCTGGGTCTGCTGACGTGTCATGCTATACATATTCATAACCCGGCAGCTCTAGGAGCCGGGGTAGGCATGAGGGACTGATGAGAAAAAAGTTGATTTATGATGATCTCAAAAACATGGTCTCCAAAGATGTATTCTGCAGCTCTGAGACCTTAGGTTTAAGCCCTATTAATTTTACAGAGCTGTCTGGGATTACCCATCTGTTTAAAGGTTAACTGTCTTCACACTTATGAAATGGGTATTTCTGTTTTGGTTCTTACTTTGTTCGTGTTAATGATTTATAAAATACAAAATGCAAAGCCAGTGAAATAGCTTTAAATCCTTAGTATGAAACACCTACCTGACCAAATTTTTGAGAGACACAAAGTATTATTCAAGTCCTTGGCAGTGACAACTTGGAAATTCTGCTACTTTACACGTCTCATTATGAATAAAGTGAAAGCAAAACATCAGCCATACAAAATCATGGCATTTAGAAAGGAAAATCCATTTGGGTGAATATCTTCTGTGCGTGTGGGTGTTGCAAGCTTCTTCTTGGATCCTCTTTCCATATTTTCTCTACATAGAATATTATCCAAATATGTGCCTTTCAGTATCTGAACATCATTATGTTCCTATGTGCACTTCTTTCACATTTCCCGGATTTTATTTCTTCATAAAAGAGCACACAGTTTTCTCTTGATCGGTTTGAAAGTATGACAACTTGCTTTGTAAATCTGGTTTTGAATGTTACATGTTGAATATTCTGTGACCTCAGGAAATTTATTAGTAACTTGTTTAGCTTTCAGTACATTGTTAATAGGATCAACTCGCAGTGGTAGTTACTCACATTTCTTTAGGTACGACGCACTCTGCTGACCTGGACTGGTGGCTATCGCCTGCAGAGCCCAGCCCGCACCGCACACAACATGATGGGTCACGGCGCACTCGAGGTGGAGAGGGAGCTTCCCTGCTCCGTTCACCTTCTCCTCCCTGTCGGGTTGCTAAGCTTTTGCCAGACACTTGGCCAACGGATTAGGGTTACCATGGTTACTTGAGAGTAACCCCATGAGGTGGACTAAACTCTAGCACTGTGCTACAATCCAAACTTTTTTGATTGTATAATCCTATAAGGAAAAGATATTTGAGCACTTCTATCTCTATATGTATATTTACTATTTGATAAAATAAGTATAAATATTAATGTTTTAAATGCAGTATCAAACATGCATAAGAATTGAGTATATGTGGGTGACATGAAATGTTTTTAAGCTATTTATTAATTGCACAAAAATATTTTTGCTTCCCATTCATAGAGGTCTGCATTCATGTCCTGGATGCTTAGTTAATGCTAATGGCTTCCTGCTGTCACTAATATCCTAATGTGTATGTGAACTCAAGGTGGGGTCCATCATTAGCAATGGGGGAAGGGTTAATTTTTCTTTATTTTTGCTTTACTATTTGGCTAAATAGAGAAGGGTCATTACTGTTTTCTAGTTGCTGGTCTTTGCATTACTAATACCACCTTCAGGTCCCATATTCTTTAGCAAATCTTTTCTTAAGCCACTTGCCCCTTTTGTGGAGGTAAATTTAGTTAAAACTAAGCGACACCATCTGTGAGTTCACTTAGCTAGTCACAGGTAAGTGTGACAGTCCGCCAATTGCCCTGTGCTTCTGGCACTTCTGCCTCCCTGTGGATTGTCTCGTTGGGATGAGTGCATTCTGCTCAGTACTATGGGTACTATTTCAACCAAGGAGCAAAACACACTCAAGGGTATTTCAGTGTTGGCAGGGCGTTGTCCCTGATTGCAGAGCTCAATTACTCAAGTCAGAAGTCCAGGTTGGAAAACTCCACCATTTACTAGCCCAGTGACCTAGAGAAGGTTATGCAAACTGTCTGTGCCTCAGTTTTCTTATCTGAAAAATGGGTGTAATATTAGTATCCACCTCTTAAGATTTATGAGGGTTAAATGAAGCATCTAAAACAATTTCTGTCCTATAGCATGTGCTGCAAAGTGCTAGCTATTATCATCATCATCATCATTATTACTATCATTGTTGTTATTACCAACCCGTATCTTATATTAAACTTGAATCTAAATGATTGTGGCAAAACAAGATAGATTAAGACATAAGCTATAGATATTTAATTTAAAAAGTCAGGATTGCTTAGAATTTGTGTGGGTCTTTGGACCACAAAACATAAATACTTTCAAACTAATTACAGAAGCCAAAGACTGAGCACCACTGCCTTCTCTCTACCCCTTCCCTCCACCTTTGCCCATGCCCCTCCTGTGATAGTACCTAAAAAATGTCTCAGTTTAGTACCATGAAAAAGGTCTTCCTTCCTTGCCCGTGCTGAATATTATACTCAAGATATAGTTGTATCCCCACGGCACCTCCTTGATATTCTAAGCCCCAGTTTGTCATCCTTAAAACTCAGTAAGAAGATGATATTAAAAAAAAGAGCTCCCTTCTTCTGAATAAAGAAAAAGGTAGGGTAATTTTTGATTAACTGTGCTGACAACACAAAATTCTATCCTGACTTAACTCGCTAGTTAAACTGCAGCTTAGTGTTGAGCATAGCTGTAGGTGCAGTAATTAATAACACACCATCTGAAGATTTCAGACTTCTTTAGACAAGGGGAGCTGATGATTACTTTTGTGTCTATCTCCGTCTCTCTCGTCTCTCTCGCTTACTCTGTTCTTTAAAAGTTGCCTTCTGCAAATGTTCTCCAGCTGTTGAGAAATTGTTTTTCATCTGGAGCTGGCAATTGTTTTTAAGAGATTAATTCAAATGCATAAGGAGTCCCAAGGACTAGTATTTGCATTTGCAACAATAATTATTAGATGCTAAAACTGTGGCTACATGAGGCAAGAATTTCTAATTATTCTCTATTATTTGGGCCCTAACTTTTTCCCAGCTCTCTTGCCTCCACACAAGCTGCTAAGCACAGCAGCCGTGCACAGACGGAGGCACATGCATGGTATGTGTGGACCCAGCAGCCACTGTGCTGCTGTCCCCAGGATGCCCCTGAGTTGACCTCAAATTTGTTTTGGTTCATTCAAGATCCCAAGGACAGACATCCACCTCAAAGCACTGCTGAATGGTGACATAACCTCTGGTGTCCCTTTGCCTTTTGCATAACACTTAATGGGATGGGGCTGGGGGAGGCACATCCTGCAGCTGCTTCCCAGAACTGGTTAAGGGCAGCCACTCGCTGAAATGCTCACAGCAGGTGTCCAGGGGGCTCAATTTCAATGGTGGAGTCTGGTGGCCTTTCTGGTGACACCGTGGACTAGGCAAGAGGCCTGTGTGAATTTCTTGTGGGCAAAACTATCATTCAAAAGGGGCAATGTTTGAATAGTGTATAGAGGAGGACCATGGCTGGTAATGAGAATTACATAAGGATAAAATATAAATAAATATGATATTATTGAATCACAGCTCTGTAAATAGTATTCATACAAATACACATAAAATAAATATCATATATGAACATAAAATAAACAATTGTAAAGGTTATGCATCATGAACTTTTAAAATAACAGTGACAGAGAGCAACATGAATAGTTTCCTTTTCTTTCTTTTTTAATGTATCTTCTTTGAGATCCACCCTTTCAAGTTTCAATCGAGCAGAAAGGTGATTGGTGCATATATTCCAAGGCAGAGATTTCCTCCGAGAATGGCAGATGGACCTGGCTGTGTGCACAAGATCTGGGGTAGAGGAGAAAGCAACGTCCCATAGTTTCATTCCACGTTGCCACAAATAAACAGCCCCATGGAGCGCGGAACCGTCGTGCCCATCAGGAAGACACAGAAGTGAGTCGGGGCTGAGATGTCCCTGTCAGAGGCTGAGGGCTCTGATTCTGTCCTGGCTTTGCCCTTTGGGTGGCAGGAGCCAGGGTCGGAGGTGACAATGGCTGGGGCTGGGGTGCTGCTGCGGCCATGCCCGCCCACCCCTCCTCCCGGGGGCTCCCTCATTCTCGCACCTTCGCGCTGAGAAATCTATGCCAAGGTGGTGTTTCCCGTTGGCTTGTTTGGGATCCGGTTGGAGACCACATTTCTTTTAAAAAAGGCTGGGGTGCGGGAGGTGCAGACTGTGGCGGGGCGGTCTGAGCTGTCGATATAGGAACCCACAGAGGTTTCGTCCTTATTCCCAGGCCACTCCAACCTCTCCCTTTGGGTCTGGAAATCCATTTCGGTTATGTCTGCAGGCGCATAACATTGCCGCACAACCGCCCGCTTTGCCACGGTTCCCCTCCTTGCCCAGAGCGTGCGTCCGCGGCGCGGCGGGCAGGGCCGCCAGCCGGGCGACTGGGGACACGTGCAGGGCTGCGGCCCTCCCAGGCTGCAACGCCGCAGCTTCCTTGCGCCAGTGAAACGACACCGGTGCCCCCGATGCCAAAAGGCCAAAGTGCAGAGTGTCTGCTGACCACCCAAAGTGGACAACGCAGCGTCCGCTTACACTGAACTGCGGCCCCACCGCGCCTGCGTGTCCCGGACCCTGCCCTTCTCTGTGGAGTCCCCGACTCCTCCTGACCACAGCTCTGGCTTCCACTGTCAAGCATCGTTCAGTTCTTGTCAGGAAGATTTTTAATGGTGTAAACGTCTCTAACTTTGAACCTGTTTGAGAAAAGATTTAAGAACCAGTGAAAGTGAAGAGCTGGCGAAGAGAAGGCGGGTTCGCCCGGCAGACATACGTCACTTCCGGTTCCGACCGCCCAGAGCCAATGAGCCGCACCCGGAAGACCCGGGCCTGAAGGGAAGGTTTCCTCTTTCGTTTGGTTCCATGTTAAAAAATACTTGAAATTCAGGGACTAAGAGGAGGGCTCTACTGAAAGAAGGGAACAAATACACCGATTACCAAACAGATATACTTTTTATACCACTAAGTGGGCATTAACAAAGGACAAAAATATTACCCAAGTGAGAAAATCAGATCGAAGTCCAGTTGTTCCATCCTATTGGGGAAAATTACCATGTTTAGCTTCCAGAATGACTGCATATGAGAGACGCCTCGATGGGGATTACTAGAAAGATCGCTTATGGTTTTCAGAGGGCAGCTCTTGGCCAAGTGATCACTGCAAAGATTTACAAGTCAGTGTACATTTATGCAGTGTCTGTCACGGCGCAGTGGCGGCTGCGATTAGTTATTACAACGTCCAGCGAAAGGGCGCCTGAGAGACAGACGGGGACAGGTTAGGCAGATTCCCAGGGCCGAGTAACAAAATCACAAATCAGGGTTTGGTTTCGTTCCCAACCTTCCACCTGGCCCCTAGGACGGCCCTCCGTGCCCGCACGTCAGGGAAGTTCTGAGAAGTGGCATCTGCTTCGTCCCAGCATTCGAGATTCTCATGCAACTCTAAAGATATTTTCATTTGCTTTTAAAATAAGAGAACTCTACAAAAAAAGATAAATAAAACAAAATGGTCCCAGTTCCCTTTTAAATTTCTTTGCAAGTAGGAGAGGTGCTAAGATTTTCAAAATTGTTTTAACCCAATTCTGGGAAGCACGGAGGAATTTTTTTTTTTTAACCTTCTGAGAGTTATTTAGTGGGGGATTTGTGAATAGTTCTCATTTCTTGAAAAAAATATATGGGGTGAAATTATGGTTACTTTTATTTTGTCCTCTTTTGTCATGTTTGTTTTTATTAATTTTCTGTAATAAGCATATATGGGTTTGTAATATGGAAAACAAAGTTTTTTTTTTTTTTCAATCAAGCAGAAAATGTGCTGCAATATGTTAGATGTGATGGGGAAGGAGCCCAACGTGCCGAAGGGATTTCTTTTTATAGGACCAGGACCCTCCCACCCCAGGCAAACATGTCTGCAAAAGAGACTCCAGGCGGAGGCGGCAGGATCCGTCTCCAGGCCTCCTCGGCCATCGAGAGCCATGTGTGGTGACTCACCTCCATCTGAGAGGACCTGGACAGGGCCCGGGGTTCCCTGTCTGCAAAAGGAAAATCGTAATAATGGCGATAATGAGTCTTCCTAGCAATGGCGGCTGAGAGGACCCAGTGAGGGCTTTGGTTTCCTCTCAGCAAGGCAGGGACGGCCGCCGAGGGACCCACTCCCTCCATGGAAACACTCTTTATAGAACGTCTAAATATACACGAGGGTAGACAGAACAGCAGAGTGAATCCCTTTTACCTGTCACCCAGCTCCATCTTCTCCTTCCTGCAGTGGATTATTTAGAAATGAATCCCAGATACTGTAGCACTATATTCATAAATACTTCAATGTTTTGTTTTTTTAACCAGGGCTCTTAAGAAAACCAAAAACATAAGCACAATGCCATTATCACACACCAAGCTTAACAACAGTGTCTAAAAATCACTGAATATCCATCCAGTGTTCTCTTTGATTGTTTTAGGTATATCTCGCTGTTGTGTTTTTTCAAATCTAAGTCTAAACGAGGTCCGTACATTGTATTTGGTTGATATGACTCTCAAGGGCCTTAATCTATTGGCCGACTCTCCATTTCTCTACCATCTGTTTCTGGAAGCAATGGACCATCAGTCCCATAGCATTTCCCACATTCTTGACTTCCTGCATCCTAGAGTGTTGTGTAACAAGTTCTTTTACCCCTTGCGTTTCCTGAAAACCAGTAATTAGGTCTAGATCATTTTCAAATTTTTTTGGCAAGAATAATTCATAGTCCACTTACACTTCTTAAAAGAAAGTCTGGACTTCTGAAAACTTTGAAACTATTAAAATGCTACAATGCTGATTATTTCAAATATAATATTTTCATGCATTTTAATTGTGCTTCAAAAATATGGTTATTATTCTTTTGGTGAACAATCTTCCATCAGGTGGTGGATTCCTTTCTGAAGATTTTCACTAGGTTAAACCCAGACAGAGGCTGATGGAGTTCTCAATAAAAATAATTATGGAACTTTATGGAAGCTTTTGGCAGGCACGTTTTAGAATTTCGGAGGTGGTGGCAAACTGTGCTTTGCTCTGAGAGGAGCAGGGCATCCGATTCCTTTTGGATGGTGACTCATTGCGTGCCTCCTCGAGAAAGAATGTCAGTGTTGAAACAGGGAAGATATGGACTGTGCAGACACAATTTGTGTAAAGTTTTAAAAATGATGATTTAGTATAGCTATGGTCATTGCAATGCCCCATACATGGCGTTTCTGTTTTACCAAAACCACCCATTTGTTACCACCAAAAGGAAGGAGACAGCCAAATCTTCATGACTGTCTCCCTCCCACCACCTGCAGCGCCCCTCACCCAACCTGTTGACCACAGGCATGGTGACAGGTGGGGTTAATGGGTCCGTGAACAGCTCTTCTGAGTGCAAATCTGAGACGCGCATGCCCCGGGCACCCACCAGAGCTCCTTGTCTCTGAGCATGGACTGCCTGGAGAGACTGCTCTGATTTGATCATAGAATGTTAAATTGCAAACAGTCTTCGTGGATTTGAATCTGAGCTGTTCTTGTAGCACACTCTCGAGGTGGGCTAGAGGGCTGACAAGGTCCCCATCCCAGCTCTAAATGCCACACTTTCTAAGCCTCTGGAAGAAATAAAGGAGATGACTTCAAGGGTAGACTCTTCGGCACCAAGATGAAGGACAATTTGAGGTGAAGGCCCTTCAGAGGAGGATGTCCTGCTCCCGGGCGCTGGCCCCAGGGCGGCACTCATGCAGCAGCAGCAGAGCTGTGGGCAGACTGGCCGGCTGTCCCTCGATGTTATTGTCAGTTGTTTTTATGTGTCTGCGCTGACTGTCAAGGCCTGGCCCCGTGTCCACACTCAGGAATCCTTCGGTGAATCTTCCATCTTGCTGGGCCTGTTTTGCATGGAGGCGGGTGGTAAAATTCAAAAGCCAAGTGTCCGGAGACTTTTTGTTACCGTGATTCCCGTCTTCCACGGGCTGACGTGGCCGTCCTCACGTGGCCGCCCAGCATTGCCGCAGCCCTGTGCACAGCAGGTTCTACTGGCCAAATAGGTTTGGGGGGTGGGGAGAGGACTCTTCTCTTCTCCTGGACACCTCTATCTTTTGGGCTAAAATGATTTGTTCCTCTGCCGCAGACAATGCTGCTTCTCATTTAACCTATTTTAATTAATCTTTTGGGGGAAGGAGGTGTTTTGCAAATGTGACAGGCGCTCATGAGAGAGATAATGGATTGACGGCGGGGCACATGAGGGAGCCAGCGTGCTCATCCCGGCAACGTAGGGTACCTGCAACATAATTCGGGTAAGATCAAGCCCTCCAGGACAAAAAATGAAAGCGGCATTTAATTGGAACACTTAGCAATCACAAAACCAAGACAGAGGTTAAATTGTTTTGAGCAAGAAAAATTAATACATTAAAGGTTACATTTCCAACTGTGAGGCAGTGAGCTGGGCTCTTCGGTGGTGTCAGAATTACATAAGGCAGGAGAAATGGCTCTGAAATGATTGTGGAATCATTAACAAAAGGCAAGGCAGAGTAAGACACTTCCCAGCAGGAGGGTGCGAAGAAGAATAAAGACACGGAGAGAGCTCATTAAGAATGAATTGCAGACCATAAACATTTGAAACCACTAAGTGTGGAGTTCTATCTGTTATCTAATGACTCAGAAATTATAAAACTAGCAATGACTTTCAGAAAAGGACTTGACTTTGCAGGAGGTTGTTTGCCATTACATACGCAAAAAGGTATATTTTTAGTGGGGGAAAAAATCTCTTATCTTTGTAAATCAGCACAATTTAAGCAACTTCAGCTATCCTCTGACAGATTTTCTCTGGTATAATTACACATTGTCTCGGGTTTAGTTGCAAGGATATGGAAAGGAGCGTGCTGGCGGGGGAGGGAAAGCAGTGGGGGTAGATGGCTGAGCAGAGGAGACAAAAGTCCACCCCTTGTCACCTCACCACAAACTGACCACCACTTAGTCTTCAGAAAGATCTAGAAAGCTCCATCAGAAAGTCTTGCCAGTAAATCCTCTAAAATGGAGCCAGGCTTTGTTTCGACTCCATTTGTATCATTGTTAATTGCACGGCTTGATAGACAAAGAGTCAGGATAAACAAATTGAGATAATCCATCCCTGGTGTTTGCTCTCCAGTTCCCCTGCACACACTCCTCCCCGAAAGAAAAAGGAACACTTGAAACTTGAATGATTTAAGACTGCGGACTCTGGCCACGTTTGAACTCTTTAATCTTCTGGAATATTCAGTGCTGCACTTCCAAATGCTCCTTACTTTGTCACGCTCCCAAGTCACAAATGGTAGAAAAGCATCAAATCACATGACTGGCCATCACACCCGGTCTCTAAAGTGCCGCCTGGGAAAATGGATGATGGCCCAGTAATGCGATGTCCTTCCGGAAAGAGCAGAGTTCAGGGAAGCTGTGGGAAGCTTTGCAAGGGGTGGACAAGGCTCTCCTAATGGCTTTCAGAAGCGAAGGCTTTCAGTAGGCGTCGTGACACCCAGCGTGCGCGATTACTCAGAGGGGAGGCGTGCGTGTGCACGGCCCTGTGATCAGCTGGAACCATCTCCTCGCTCAAGGGCCTCACAAAAAGCACAGAGTGACAAAGTCCGTTTGACCCTTTCTAAATGTCTGCTGGTCTTAGTTGCCATCGTTTTAACTCCCGTGGCAGGGTGAGGCCAGCTTCCTCATCTTTCCTGAGCAACTAATCAGCGGGAACAGGATTAAAGTGAACCACAAGATATTTGAATAACTATTAGTGTGAAGAAAAGCTCATTAGTGCAGGTGTTCATCATAAAAGTAGGTTACCAAAGGACACTGAGGAACCTCCTTTTGGGGAGCTGCTATCGTCCTGCACCACAGTTCCAAGATGAAGCTGTCCTTGTCCTGGACATTTTGTAAATGAGGAAACGAAACTCCACTCAGTTCCTCTCCTTTGTTAGTACCTGTCATGAGCGATGTCACGTGAAGAATGCCGCTCAGTTGACTGGTGGAACCTTGGTCCCAGGGCCCCTTTGTACTCTTAAAATTTAGTGACAACCTTAAAGAGCTTTCACCTATATGGGATAGATCTGTTTATCGTATGAGAAATTTAAGCTGAGAAAATTTGAAATATTTCTTTATAAATTCATTTAACATAGTGCTCCTTATTTTGTTAATGTAAATAACATATTTTTAATAAAAAAGCTATATTTTCTAAAGCAAAAAAAGTAGTGAGAAGAGTGTCATTGTTTATATTTTTGCAAGTCTCCTCATATGTGGTTTAATACATACCTGAATTCTTATATATGCTTCTGCATTTAATTGATTGTGATATGCTGTTTTCATTGAAATATATAAAGAAAATCTGGCCTCTTTCAAGTATGTGTCTGGAAAAGAGAGAAATGTTTTAGTAGCCTTTCAGATAATTGCAGACCACCTTCTTTGATATTATACCAAAACTCAACGAGTTTCTTAGTAGTAATGGTTTCTTAGTAGTAATATGTTAATGGAATGTGAAAACATATCATTGAACTTTTGTACTCTCTAACACTTAAATCTATTGGTCTCTCATACTTGGAACAATTTTTTTATCCATGTATTATTTTGTAACATTTTGCATTGTTTCAAAAATATTGGCCAACTGAGCTATGGGGGACTTCCAAATGTTTAAACATTTCATTATATGCTATCAAAATATCACATTCATTAATATCACCCAATCTCACACAAAAAGTCTTTAAGTTTTGGAAAGCTGTCAAGCTCATGGTGGTAGACAATGTTTTTCAAAATTCTAATTTTCAATCAAAAAATTGAATTTTATCCTTGGCAGCAAATACTGTCAGCTTTTCCCATCATTACAGGCTCACTTTGCTTGTCTTGAGAAAATAACTGCAAATACCCAAATGTGAATAGCCACCGTTTGTCTGTCGGTCATTCTTTTGGGGGAAAAGGGTGTTCCCTGGGAAAAGTGGCTGTTCAGCTCCCAGATCCCACAGGCACACAAGTGCTCTTCCTGGAGACAACACCCTCCTTTGGTGTGCGGAACAAGCTACCGTTTCATCACCGAGGATGTTATAAGCACATGTATCGAAGACCAGGATTTAATGAAATAATTCTGACAGCTCCATCAAGGAAGTGAAATTGATCAAGGAACTGAAGTTGGCTATGTTTTGTAACGTGTATGGGACGGGGCAAATGATGACCGTCAACAGTATGGCTGAAGTGACGTGCCCGCAGCTCTGCTCGCTGATGGCTTTGCACCACCAGGGAGATGCCAACGTAGTGAAAAAGGCAAATGACACCCACATTAGGATGAAGCGAGCTCTGATCTCATAGATTGACTGAATGGGTCTTGGGTGTTAGGGGCTCTAAGCGACAAGGGGTCACACTTTGAAAAACACTGGTTGAAAGCAAGATTTTCAAAGATAATGAAGCATATTCAATCACATTGCCCAATGTCAAAAAATTAACAAAAAATAAATCAGTTAATTAAAAATTTGAGCCGTTAGTAAATAAAATAATTTAAAAATTATTTACATAATCTTAACTTCTGTTTGGCATAGATTATAATAGATATAATATTAGTATAGTGGTTCGTGTTTATAATTTATAAATGAATCATTATATACCTATATTGGGTCTTTGTGCACACACTTTTAATACTGTGTGCACACACTTTTGATAATAATTTTTTTTTCTAATAGAGGTTCATAAGCAAATAATTTGGGGGGTGCACTTTTGACCCAAGAAAGGAGTCTGTATCTGCCCATTGTGGAAAGAGTCTCTAGGAACATCCTAATTCTCAGTCTAAGTGCAGGGCGGGTTTGGGATTAGCGTGGGTGGAATGAGACATTCCACAGGGAATGTGCTGAGTGAGCCGCCTACAGAGCACGCTCAGGCCGGGGACAGAGCATGTTGACTGCCACTCCCGCCTCCCCGCAGGCTGGAAACCTGGCCTCTGCCCGCTCCCCCCTGACCTCAGCCCTGTCCTCCTTCACTGCCACCGGCATGGACCTAACACTCGACATTCCTTTTGCCTTTAAGAGCCTTTGGCGTTCCTGTGTCTTCAGGGTAGGATTCCATTTCCTCAGCAGAGCTCACTCCCAGGACTGCCTTCCTCGTGGCCAGCCAAACTTTCTCTGTCAAATGCGCTGCCCATATCTCTGCAGGCTACAGCCCATCTCTGCCAGCTTGTGTGCTGTTGTCATCACGACACCCTCATACCTGCCCCTGGAACTCTGCTTTTGCACATGCTGTTCCCTCCTTCAGGAACGCTCTTCCCTGCCCTCCACCTGCCCTCCTCACCCTTCCCTTTCTCCCCACAACCCTCTCCAGTGCCTGACCTGGACGGAACCCAATCCTTTAAGAATCATCTCCTCTTGGAAGCTCTGTCTTATTCAATTTTGGGTTCAAACCTCGGTTTTGCCCTTTAATATCTTCAGACCTTGGGCCCATTATTTACCCTTTCATGGTTTCAATTTCTTCATCTGTAAAAGGGTCCGTCCATTGCTTATTGTGGGGATTATGTGAGATTATCATGTATAGAGTGTCAGTACAGCTCCGGGAGAGAGACCAGACGTGTGGCTAGTAACAGTATCTCTCTTGTCCTGAGTTTCCCCTTCATCTCATAAGGCTGTGCCACCACCAGGCGCTCACGTTCCTTTGTAATGATTGCTGGACATGGGGCCTGTCCCCTGTTCATTCTCTAGCGTCTAGCACTATTCTAGAACACTACAAGCCCCCGGTAAATGCTTGTTGAATGAATAACAAAATGAAATCAGGGATAAGAGTGAGAAGCATGCCCTGCACTGACCAGCATGACACACAATGGCCACATGTGGCTTTTTAAATTTAAATTTAAATACATGTAAATTAAATCAAATGAAAAATGAGTACCTCAGCCACATTTTAAGTGCTCAGAGGCCACATTTCGCTTGTGGCTCCCACCTTGGGAGGCACAGATCGGAGGACATTTCCATCATTGCAGAAAGTTCTAGTGGGCGGCGCTGTGACACTGTGTTTTCTAGTTGGTGAAGCAGATTTTACGTCTCTCACTCTAAAGTAAAAGGCTTACATGCAAATGCTTTCGATGCAGAAAAAACAATAGCAAGACTAATATTAACAAGACAAATATTAACAAGACATAAAAGCCAACAGTCAGAACCTGCCAGATAGTGGTGGCAGAGGGCACATGTGAGACATCCTCACAGTGCTAGGGAGGGAGGGTCTGGGGACGGGTCTACTCATCGCTTTTGTTCAGCCCGCCCGGCTGTCTGTCTGGACAGGGTGGGCGGTCAGGGGGACAGCCCTGCAAGCCTGAGGTGCTGCCATCGTGGAGACAAGAGCACCCGTTAACTTGACCTGAAGTGAGAATGGGAACAATTTTCACGTCTGCTCTGCTCTGCTGCTGTGCGTAGCCCCAGTGGGATGGGCATTCAGTGGCCTTCGGGGGAACATTTGATTGCAGACGTGGGACTATCACCCCTGCTGGGCTGTCTTTCCCTTGGAGACAACACATTTCTCTGTCAAGTGGGCCGCCCCGCATCTCTGCGAGCTACAGCCATCTCCGCCAGCTTGTGTGCTGTGGTCACGACCTTGCCGATTGGTGGACTGTTCCAACAACACAGTATTCACCACCTTTGCCTGGTGCTCAGTGGAGTCATGAGCTTCTGCGTGTGAAGTTTTCTGGAAGCTACTGTGAAGCCCAGAGTTCCTGGGTGGGTGGTTGACGGGACAGAGCCAGGCTTCGTAGGCTTTCCTCTGGGTCTAGAACGTGCCCTGCTGCCCGTGCTAGACTCAGAGTCGGGCCACAGTGAGCAACGGCTTTTGCTTCCCATTTTCCAGTTCCTGGGTAAGAGGGCACCGCTCGACCGCATCCTGCCAAGGCAACAGAAGTCAGGGACTGTTTGCAAGTCGGCAGTGCCAACAAAGGCTCTGGTGGCAGGTAGGGCTTCCCTGCATCTGAATCACACAAGACCCCAGTTTTCGGGATGATTAATAAGCTGCAGCATGACGCTCCTGTGGAAATGTGACTCATACGGTCGCTGGCAGGATTCTCGGGTGAGGAGGGAAGGCGTCTCGGGACTAGGGCACATCCCAGTGCCAGCCCTGGGTCACAGGGCGTTAGAGATCAGAGAGACATCAGAGGGCACCGAGCTCAAGGGTCTAGTTTCACAGACAATGGAAAAGGGACCTGGTGAGGCAGAGGGGCTTCCCTGAGGGCACGGAACCAGGGTCAGAACCGAGTTCTTCTGACTCCTAGTCCTGAGTCCTCAACGTGGTCCACTTGCCGCTGCCTCATTGGACCACGCACTTTGATGCTGACGGTTCCGATGTCGAGAAGTTTTGTCTCTGCAGCTGCACTATACGTTTTATAAGGACAGAGACCTTCTCTAAGTTTTCTTCAGTATCCTCAAGAAATTTACAGTCCAGCCAGGGAAGATGAAACTAACACACAGGCAACCAATAAAGAACAGCTGAATACCAAACCGAGTTGGGTAGAACCGGGATTCAGAGGATGGAGATATTGGTGTGGACTCAGATCTCTGGAGGAACTTCCGAGAGCCTGAGTTCTGACAAGTAGAGGGCAGAGGGGAGGTGCTCTAGGTCGGATATGCAGGCGCAGAGGCCTGGGCTTAGAAGCAGGTGTGCATGGCTGCAGCTGGGCCCTGGGGGAGCTGTGGGGGGTGAGGTGGGAGGACAGGGTGGCTCGGGCTCTGGGGTGCATGGAAGCCAGGCCTGGGGGCCTGTGTTGGCTCAGCGGCTCTGGCGGCTGAGCTGGGAGTGGCGTGGTGCCACCGCAGCTGGGCGTGGAGTCCTGAGGCCTGGTGTGTGGTCAAAGGGTGTGGAGGGAGACGAGGAGGAGGCCAGCATGTTCTGCAGAGATGCACCCCCGGGTGGTGAGCAGGGCTGAGAAATGGAGCTCGTGCAGCCTGAGGCCAGATCCAAGCTCCACTCCTCTCAGTGCTGTGACCTGGGGCCGGGAATATTCTGTCTCCTCTCTTAGTCTACTCCTCCTTAAAACGGGGCTAATGCGATTTACTCCCAAGGACCGATGAAGGGCTAGAGGTGATACAATACAGGACGCTTAGGTTAGTTAGTGCTTTTACATGGGAAAACGCTCGGTCCATGGTGGCTGCTGCCATAATTAATTATCACAGACTTGGTGGCTGAAAACAATAGAAATTTGTTATCTCATACTTCTAGAGGCTCCAAGGCTGAAATCAGCACCAGTGAGTCAAAATCCAGGTGTTGGCAGGTGATGCTCCCTCTGGGTGGTCCGGGAGAGCATCCCTGTCCTCCCTGTTCCCGGGTCTAAAGCCGCATTTCTCCTTGGTTCACGGTCACTCCCTCCACCTTCCCAGCCAGGGGCGGAGCCTCTCCCTGAATCTGCCTTTCTGTCTCCCACAAATGCACGTCTCCTCTGTGGTCAATCCCCTCCTGCCTCCTTCTGCTAAGGACACACGTGACTGCATCAGGCCCACCAGAATGACTCAGGGTGATCTCCCTGTCTGCCCCGAGCTTCACGAGGCTTCGTAGCTTCCTAGGCTGCTGTTAACAAAGACCACAAACTGCGTTGCCAAGAACAGCAGAAATTCATCGTCTCACAGTTCTGGAGATTAGAAGTCTGAGGTCAAGGGGTTGGGAAGGTTGGTTCCTTCTGGAGGCTTGGAGGGAGGATGTGTTCAGTCCTTTCTCCCAGCTGCTGAGTGCGGCTGGGGTGGCGGAGGTGGAGTGAGTCCAGGAGCCCCGGCCAGGCACTTGGGTGATGAGGACAATTCACCTTAACGGGAGGGACTCCATCTCCCTGCAGAATTTGTCTGTCCTCCAAGACTGGGGTGGTACCATCTGAGTGAGATCTGTGTTTCTCTGAGATCACCGGGGTGTCCTGGCTAGTGGGCAGGTTCTTGGGTGTCTGCAACGCTGTCCTCCAAGAGAACAGCAGCTCAGACCTCCCAGAGACAGAGGCACGGAGATGAACCTGCGTCCACGGCCGTAAGACCACCTGTGCTGGGACCGCCTGCGTTGCACTGCTGTGCTGCCGCTACTGGGTGTCCACACAGTGTGGAAGGACCGCCATGCTATGGCTTTGAAGGGCAGCCACT
This sequence comes from Varecia variegata, assembly GCA_028533085.1. Classification (NCBI taxonomy): domain Eukaryota; kingdom Metazoa; phylum Chordata; class Mammalia; order Primates; family Lemuridae; genus Varecia; species Varecia variegata. Next base: position 2,635,301 of record CM052443.1, on the reverse strand, counting down.
CAGGGGCATCTGCAGGAACAGGGACACTCCAGTGTCAGTCTCTGTGCCCTGAGCTCCAGTCTTATCAGGTGCGAGCAGAGTAAGTAGATGAACACACAGGTGGGCACAATTACCTTGGGGGACAAACACTCCCGAGCGTTGGAGAACAGGGGCACGTGTGAGCATGCGTGCGAGTGTGTGTGCTCGAGTTTGTGAGTGTGTCTGTGTGAGCGTGTGAGCTGTGTGTGTGTCTGTGCGATGTGACGTTGGGAGTGCGAATGTGTGAGTGTGTGGTGCGATGGTTGTCATATGCCTCACTCAGGTGGCGCTGTCTCCACTACACCCAGAACCCGGGTGGTAGGAAAACTGCTAACGTAAGAGGAAGTTAACACTTGAATCCAAGAGGAAACCGTCCCAAGTCCTCTCTCTGCGGTACTGCCTGCGCAGGTGCCGCTGCCACTCCAGACAGCAGAGCCCATCAGCCAAGGCTGAGTAACCTCCCGCCACAGGACATGTACGGAATGGCCGAAACGTGCGGAAATACCACAGAACGACAAAACACCATTTCCCGCAAGGAACCACGCAGTCCTAGAAAAGAGGCAAAACGTCCTTCTGGAAGAATCACTTCTAACACTCACATCCCACAGACCAAACCAAATAGGGACAGGGGAGAATTCAAGGTCGGGGAAAAGCAGGAAGAGAAACACGAGTGATAAGAAAATGTATAGCGTGACGTTTCATTTGTTATTCCGGAGTGGAACACGAGCTAATCCTCACTCACGGGGGAATATTCTGGAGCATTCACGAGCGGCTTTGTTACCTGTGTGAACGCAGAGGCACGGCGCTGCAGAACTGGGGTTCCCAGCGGCGCGGTAGATAAGAACCAAGATCACCAACTCCCTGCAGAGCAAGCGAACTCCATGCACAGGGGCATAAATACATTCCATGTTATTTACAGGTGTATATATGTCCGCACGGTGGTCCACATACAAACATGCTACAAACACAGAGCCCGAGTGAGCAGAATGCACCAGGAGAGAGGAGATGAGAAACCCGAACAGTTGACCCAAGGTAACAGAAGTAAAGGGTAATTTACCCTGTATTTAAAAACCAAAGACATCTTTTTCCTAGGAGTTCTTGGCTCTATTCTTGCCATTTGGAAGAAAATGAAAGAAATGCTTTGGGATTTTAAAGTAAAAATTCACAACCAGTCTGCCTTTACTTTCTTTCCCTTCACCCAAGACATCCTTTGCTGGAGTCCTTTATCTGGTGCTTTGTATACATATTTTTAATCCTATACAAAAATGATAGGATGTCAAGAAGGATCTATAATAACACCATTTTTTTATTTCACTTCAAAGACTTGGCAATTTCTGATCCATGTGACATTCACACTCCTTCAGGGTCAAACAGCATCTTGCAGCCTTCATAAAATGATTAAATATTTTAAACAGTTCCTGCTTATACCTCCATCGCCCCTCGAGACTGATACTGTTATCGTTTTTGTCAAAGCCAGTTTCCATGCGCATTTGTCATTCCTGCTTGCATTTATGAGTTATCAATCGCCACGTCAAAATGCAAAATAACGAATGTTCTTTGGGCGGTATTGGATGGTCTATCTGGGGCTTTTAATCAATGCTGATTTTTATTTTCCATACCCATACATAAATCTTTACCATTCTGGGCCACATATAATGCATTTGTACAAAACGCAGTGACAGAAGGAGTAGTTATATTATCAAACATTATACCTCGGGGCTAACCGACTACCAAGGGCTTTCAGAAGGAACACTGGGAATTACTGTGCAGGAGACAGGACCGCAGTGGCAAATATAAGGGATTGGTTGTTGCCGTTTATAAATCAACATCCTGCCGGCTAATCCTTCTCACTTAAATACAGTCCAAATTCTTTCCCTGATCCTCTGTAACTCAGTCATTTTTTAAAAAGGCAAAGTTTGCATAATCTACACAAATAATAATGAGCTGTGTTTTCTGATTTCTTCAACTTTTCCCCTGGGGCATGAATTCAAACGACCGCATGGAACTTATTGGGGAATAGCTTCCTTTTAACCTATACTGGAATTTTCCATGTTCTGTTTCACCCCCAGTTGATCTAAGAGAGAATTTGCTTTGCCCTTTAAAAGGGCATTTGCTACATGAACAGCAATAATTGCAGGAATCATTCAAACAAGACACCCGTGCCCAGCGGATCCTAGTGCGTGCAGGTACCAAGGCCATGGGCAGTCACGCAGCACCTTTAAGGTGAAGCTGGGACGAATAAATGGGCTCAGGGTGGAACCCAGCCCAGGGCTGCAGCTGGCAGAGCCCAGGAACCCACAGGTATTCACGAGCTTCCTTGGAAGATTCAAACAAATTAGGAACGGCCTCTGTGTCTGAGTTGTGCTCAGCTTGCTTCTTCCCAGACCCCACTGTAAACTAATTGGCCTTCAGCCCTGGCTCCCCCCAGCTTAGACAGTGTCACCGCTGCCACTTAGCTCCCCTGGTAGCCGAGCCAGTGACAGGGCAAGGTTTTCGGTGGAAGAGGCTCTGGCTTAATTAGTTCTCTGGGATTTGCAGAAGAAATCAAGAACCCAGAAGACTGCTGCTATAACACACTTGTATTTTTAGAAAACACTGCTGTTGCAAAGACGTCTCCCAGTATTTGAAATAGGACATCAAATACCAAACGCACGACAGTGTCGTTGAGGGTGAACAGTGGTCAAAAACTGAGATGAGAAAACTCACACGTGCCCGTGAACCAGCACGTCGTCTGAAAGGCAGTTTCGAAAGGCAGCTTCCGGATGGCTAATTCAGAACAGTACCAGTTTGATGAAAATGGCTTTCTGTGCTGTGTTTCAAGAGGCAATATGTTCTGTATTGAATTCAAGTACTCACAGCTTCACAAAATCAGTGAGTAGCCAGCCTCATTTGGCAACTTGTGTGTTCAATAAGCAGCATGTGATAACTTCAACATTTATTTATCTGAATGCGGGGAGGCTCCCTCACTGATGGGGAGTCCCTGCCATCTCTGCCACTGCAAGGACTAAAGCCTGCGCCCCTGGAAGGGCCGCATGACGTCACTAAGCAAGGTGAGGCTGTGGATGCCTGAGAAGGGCCTGGCACACTTAGCATGTGTCCTCATTCTGTTCCCGGGACTCCAGACCAGGCCTACTCCTTGGACACTGGTAGGTCTTGAAATATTTGGAAACGGCCGTCCATGACCCCTGAGTCCTCTCCTGTAAGTGTCTTTCAGGTGCTGCTCGCTCGGGCTGGCCTTGCGTCCCTCAGCCCTCTCCTGCCCTCTCCTTGCTATGTTCTCGGCATCGTCGCCTCACCATCCCGTGAGCCACAGCTACCACCTGCAGTGGGATCAGGTCACAATAGTGCAGCATCGCCACCACTGTCATTCTAAATGCTGTTCTCTTACTTGCACATTCCAAGATTAACTTAAGTCATTTACTCCACAAATATACAGAGAGAGCACCTACTGTGTGCCAGGCCAGGTGTGCCGTCAGGGGACACAGGCGACTCAGCTGCCACAGCACTGGCTGGTAACTGCATCACCATTACACTGTCACGTGCGTGGTGGTGTTTTCATGTGGCCAGGACTTGTTAGTGGCAAGGCCTGCTTTGCCCATTGGTCATAGAAAACCACGCAGCTAGCACGGAGCCCGGGCTGCAAGGTGTGCTTAAAAATGACTTCCGTGGGGGTTTCCTTGGGTTGTCCCAGGACTGAAATAGTAGCGGTTTTGCCACCATAGGTTTGGTTATTTTGGTTGTCCCAACGGCTATTCAGAGAGGACACCATTCTCGTCACTCCATGCTGGTTGATCTGGGGCCACGGCCTCTGAGGGGGCAGAGGGAAGGGCAGTCCTGCGGAGATGCCACAGCCACAGGGAAGAAGATGAGGGGCTGCTTCCCGGGCTGCAGTGTGGAGCCCGCTGCTGTCATCCCACCACTGGCCCGGGATGCCTGATCCTGGCAGGGAGAAATGTGGAATTTGCTGGACAATTTACTGTTTGTTCATTCTCCCAATTTCTTTACTGAGTTATTATTTGAATATGGCCTGATTCCAAGCTCAATATTCAATCTTTCAACTTAACGCCAGAAAGAAATTGGAAACGTGCCTATTTCTACTACGGTGGTTCTCAACCCAGGGCAGTTTTGCCCCTTCCTCCCAAAGGACACGACAATGTCTGGAGATGCTTTTGGGGGGCAGGGGCAGGTCTGCTACTGGCATGCAGTGGGCAGAGGACGGCGGGGCTGGTCCACACCCTGCAACGCACAGCGCAGCCCTCAGAACAAAGGATGATTCCGTACCAAATGTCAACAGGGTGGGAAACCCTGTTGGGTGGGAAACCCTGATTAATACAAGGCAAAACCCTCCCAAAGTGCCTATTTGTATGCAAAAAAAAAGGAAGAAGAAAGAAAGAAAAATGAAGCTGTTTGTCATATGAATTTATATATTCTAGCCAGTGTAAGATAAGAGAAGACAATGTTTTCCTTTTCTGCTTGATAGGAATTGATAAATGTTTATTAATATGGTATTTTTAAACCTGAATTTTTTTTTGTTATTGAGGTACATACTCTAGAAACTCTGTTTCTATAAAGGCACAAGGTATGGATATAGATATAGTATGACATATTTAAATATCTAAATTGCATTTATATTGAGATGACTAGTGTTAGAAAAAAGCAATGCTTTTCATATTTATTTTAAAGTTTGGATGAATTACAGCAAATGCAGTTAAATTTAATTTCTAGATTCATGAAAAACTATGCATGATGGCTGTTTTGCCTTGTCATAACAGCATGTGTGTCAATATTTCTGGGTAAAATCAAAGACAAATTCCAAATGATAATTTTGCAAATCATTCCAAAATGGTGAGAATTTTGGCAAAGGGTCCATGCAATCTCTGTCTATAACTTTGGAATAAATCTTTGTTGTTTGCAAAATGTACGCATATTTTGTGCTGGGGTCAATATTCTGGCACACTGCATGGGCTCTTGGGTCCAACAGACCTTTAATTAATTCAAGATTCTCTCCCTGTCTACTGGTGTGAACTTCATCAAGGTTTTTTTTTTTTTTTTTTTTTTTTCATTTTTGACATATAGATGGAGTATTCCTCTGTTGCCCAGGCTGGCCTAGAACTCCTAGGTTTAACCAATCCTCCCACCTCAGCCTCCTGAGTAGCTGGAACTACAGGTACACACCACTGCACCTGGCTTGACCAAGTTATTAAAGATCAGTAAATGTGAAATGTCTGATTTCAAATCAAAAGCGTAGTTTATTATATCTCAAATAGGAAGCAGCACAATTAATCAAAGTATGTGCCTAAACTATTGACACAGTTTTTCCATCTTAATGGTAGCTTGTTTATGCCAGCTGCGAAGAAGCCTGGAGAGTGAGGGCTATGATATCATGAAAGACGTTTTCTACAGCTTGTTGGGAACTGAATATTTTTCCTTGCAAGAAGTGGTCCAAAGCCTGGAAGTAGTGGTCAGTTGGTGCAAGGTCTGGCGAATACAGTAGATGACAGAGAGTGTCCAAGTACAGTCTCTGTAGTGTGAGCAGCGTTGTTTGTGCGACATGTAGTCGAGCACTGTCTTCCAAGGGGATTGCCCTGTCTCTATTGAATGATCTTGGCTGCTCAATTGGGAGCATCCTCATCATTTTGTCCAGTTGGTTGCAGTAGAATCCGCTGTCATCGATTGACCAGGTCTCATGAAGCTGTAGTGGATAATACCAGCACTGGACCACCAAACAGACACCATTAGCTTTTTTTGATGAATATTTGGTTTTGGACTGTGTTTTGGTACTTCATCTTTATGGAACCATTGTACCAAATGCTTGCGATTGTCAGAAAGAATCCATTTTTCATCCCACGTAACAATGTGGTGTAGAAATGGTTTGCCTTTATGTTGTGACAGAAAAGAGAGGTAAGCTTTGAGACGATTTCTCTTCTGACCTCATTTAATTCATGTGGAATCCATCTACTCAGCTTCTTTACCTTGCCCATTTGTTTCAAATGGTCCAATATTGTTGGAATAGTAACATCAAACCTTGCTGCTAACTCACGTGTAGGTTAAGATGGATTCGCTTCCACTACAGCTTTTAGCTCATCATTATCCACCTTGGTCTCAGGTCGCCCATGTGGCTCATTTTCAAGACTAAAATCAAGAGAATGGAACTTCTCAAACCATCGCGGTACTGTGTCTTCATTAGCCACATCATTCCCGAGCACTTTGTTGGTATTTCGAGCTGTCTGCGCTGCATTGGTTCCATGGCGGAACTCATATTCAAAGATAACTCGAAATTTTGACTTATCCATGGTTTCACAAAAACTGCTCTTAAAAAAAATTTGAAAGACAATCACAAGCCAAACTGTGTGTTTGAAAGACTGAGGATGTACTTTCACAATAAAAATAAAACAAGAAGTGTCACAGTGAAATGTCAGAGATAGCAACAAACTTATACTTAAGGAAATCAGACACTTCATACTTAATAACCTAAATATTTTAACCTGCCTGTCCCTTTGTTCTCTCTTCTATATAATGAGGATGCCACATGAAGGTGCACCTACTTCCCAGGGTTGTTGTAAAGATTAGTGGAAATCCAGGACACAGAGGAAGCATTAAGTTACCATTTTATCATTATTAATATTATTCTATTATTATATTAACAAAATTACACTGTGTCCTCATTCTAAGTGTCTTAATTTCCTAGGGCTGCCGTAACAAAGCACCACAAACCAGGTGGATTTAAACACCAGGAATTTATTTTCTCACGGTCTGAAGGCTAGAAGTCCAAAATCAAGGTGTTGGCAGGGCCACGTTCTCTCTGAAGGTTCTAGCGGGGACGCTGGGATTCTCTCCCAGCTTCCGGCATCGCCAGCAATCCTTGGTTTCCTTGCCCTGTGGACACAGCAATCCAATCTCTGCCTCTGTTGTCACATGGCCTTCTCCTGAACGTCCCTGTGTCTTATCTCTTCTTTTTATAAGGACACGAGTCATATTGAATTAGAGCCCACCCTACTGCAGTATGACCTCATTTTAATTTGATGACATCTGGAAAGACCCTATTTCCAAGTAGGATCACATCTGCAGGTATTGATGTTTTGAGGTGGACATATCTTTTTTATGGACATGATGCAACCCATAATACCAAGTATTGAGACTCTGGATAAGCTAGTTTTGTTGAGCTTAAACTGAGAGTGTCACATGAAGACATGAAGAAGTGTGGCAGGGGACCATGTGTCGGGAGTGGTGGGGGACAGCAAACGCCAGCACGGAGACATGGCGGGGCTCGGTGGGCTGCCCAGGTGAGTGGTGAGCTGTACGGAGAAATGAACTTGGGCGTCCAGAGCCCAACAGTGATTTGCAGGGAGCTGCTGTGAAGTTTTTATGAAGCAATTATGGTGACTACGTGTTTATGAGCTGTCATGCATGTCACAGGCGATGAGCTGCAGGAAAATCTTTAATTCTTGGAACTCGGGTGATGTGCTTAGAAAGGAAGTCCTTGCTCGTTTGGTAGGTAGTGGCATTCCTGTGAAAGTGTAACCTTGTGTCAGCTGCCACCTCTGGTTTCAGCAGCCTTGGCCTCCTTGGGTTGTTGAAACAGACGTACGCCTCAGGTCGGCAATACGTTATGACTTGGACCTTCCCTCAAAGGTTTTTGTTATGGGTTGAATTGTGTCTCCCCAAAATTCATACCTCAGAATATGCTCTCACCCTCCCTACCTCAGAATATGACCTTGTTTTCTCACAGAAGCAATCAAGGTAAAATGAGGTCCTTAGGGTGGGCCCCTACCCCACCTGGCTGGTGTCCTCATGAAAGGGGTTGACTGGAGACAGGTGCAGAGAGAGCGCATGGGCGCATGAAGGCGGAGCTCAGGGGGCTGCTCCTACGAGCCAGGGCGGCAAGGTCCGCCTGCAGCCCTGCGGGCACCTGGACCTCAGGCTTCTGGTCTCCGGAACTGTGAGACAGCACATTTCTGTTGTTGAAACCACACAGTTTGTGGCACTTTGTTTCCGCAGCCTCAGGAAATTAGTAACGGTTTTGCAGGACTTTAAGGAGAGAATAGCGTCCTAGTGGGAGGGGCTGTAGCATGAGTTCACCCCCCTGTGCCCGAAGCAGCTGTTCTTGAAACGTCATTCACTCAACCGTTGCTTAAATACCTCTGGTAACAGGGAACTCCCTGTCCTACGAGGCAGCTCATCCCTTTTTTAGACAGTCTGACTATCAGGAAACTCTTTCTTCCTTTACCAAAATCTGATTCCTAATGTCATTGTTCTGGCCCCAAAGGCTCAGTAGGGTATGATCCCTTCCTCTGCCCCTTGACCACGCTTTGGAGACTTGAAAACAGCAATCGGGTCCCTCCAGGTCTCCATGTGACCACCCGCAGTTCCAGAAATCAGGACCAGGCAGGGTGACCCGCCGGACACTGGTCACTGGCCAGGTGATGCTCTTCCGGACTGCGGGGAGGCGCTCCACCCCCGCACCCTCACCCCCAGCCTAACGCCGCAGTGACAGCAGCGAGCTGAGGCTTCCCAGAGCTGAGGCACTTACTGCTCTGTTTGGGCTTCCTGGAGGGGTGTCTGCTGGTCTTGCTTGGTGACTCTACAGTGCACAGTGGGACCTCTGTCTTCTCCGAGACAAATCTGGAAGAGATTTTAGAGAGATGTTGGCAGCCAAGAAGGAGCTTCCTGTAGGATGACAGATCTTCCATGTGTGTGTGCGTGGTTCGAACTTCAAAATAAAACACTGGACACGACAGAGAGGCGTTCTCCCCTGTTTACAGAGGAGCCCGTTTACACAGAGGTGGCCACCAGCATGTTTGCTGTGGACACTTTACAACAAAAAGCCCGATGCAGATGTTGCTCTAGTTCCAGTGTGTAGATACGGTTGCTAGCCACGTGGGGTCACATCTTTCTCCTGCTGTTTGCTGCCACCACTAAGTCTGGGTGTGCTGAATCACACCGAAGGTTACTTGGCTCCACAGAAACTAAACTCCGTGGATTGAGGAGGACTTAGCAAATCTGTGGCTGGGCAGTGTGCTGGAGACCCTCCCTGTCCTGGCAGTGGGCGTTTGGTCCTGCTGTTTCCTTCTCTGCCCTGCTCCCTGCCCCACCCTCCTCTGATGAGCAGGTCTTGCTGAAAGACTCAGGCAGAACCAGCCCACTTACGTGGGGACCAGCGTTTCTGGGTCCCTGCCAATATATCTAACGGCACCTAATAGTTTCCCTGGAAGTTGCGAGTGAAACTTCACCCTGGGTGTGTGTGGTGACCTCTCACCGAGTCCTGATACGCTTCTTTGTGCAGTGCTGGCCAGGGGTGCCAGACACCAGTTTTCCATAGCACGACTTCTCTGGCAAACCAGTTCACTCCTGTCATTTGACCCTTCACTAAACATGACTCACATTCCTCACGGTCCATCCCCTGAGATGCTAAAACACAGACTGCTGGAGCAAGTATCAGTCAAAATGGTGTTTGTAGCCACAGGCAAAGTAATAGTGGAATTGTAACCACCACACACTGACATTGCAAATGTCTGTCTGGGCAGACGCATGGCCAAGAGCAGGGCCCCAGACTAACCTCCACATGAGGAAAGCTATTCTTCCATAGGAGGTCAAGTTTAGTCTCAAGGTTGATAGAGTGATGTGTCTTCGACCAGTGTCTTCCTGCGAAATCAAATGGCTTGTTTCTGCGGAGCCTTAGAATGCTGTCATCCATGCCGCTCCAGGAAGACGCAGCTGCTCTGAGCCTCCTTCCACCTTGCCTCTTGGTTTGTCCTCCTCCGTCCCTGCTCCTACGGTTCTCACTCCCACTTGGCACGCCGGGCCCGGACAGCCTGGGCAGCCGTCAAGAGAGCTCACGTCTTTCCGCTTCTTCCTGCTCCAGTTCGTCCTATACATAGCTGGCAGGATAATCTTCCAAGAATGCTATTTTCATCAAGCTACTCCCCTGCTTAGGAGCCCACAATAGCTCCGCGTTCCTCCCCAGCCCACATCCCTTCTCTGGCCTTGCTGCTCTGACCCCAGCAGCCTCTCCAGCTGCGGCAACCCCGCGCCCGCCGTGGGCTCAGGTCTTGCTGCCTTCAGCCGTCACCCCTCAGCATAGGGGCAACCTCAGCCTGGCTTTTCCTCGTGTCTTCTCTTCCTCACCTGCAGCCTCAGATCTAGGTAAGATTTCTGATCCCCAACACGCCCATCCGAGCCAATCCCGTACACACTCAGCACCCTTTGACTCAAAGAACTGCACCGTGACACGGTCACTTATGTCTAGTTGGGTCTTGAATATGGTTTGCTCACAGATCCGAGAGTGAGATGCTCAATACTTTTCCTTCCTTATTTGGTATAACAGCTATTATAGATACTTTAGCATAATGGCTGGGAACTAGACTGGAGTCTGACGGTCCTGAGTTCAGACTTTTATTCTGCTATTTACTGTATGAGTGACCTTGAACAAGATCGTTGATCTCTCTGAGCCTCAGTTTTCTCATCTGTGAAACGGGGATGGTGACATTAACGATGCCGACTTCCTAGGCTGCTCCTTCAGGGGTGCAGTGTTGTAACGTACGCACCGTGCCTGACAAAAGTGCGATAAAATCAGCCTTCCCGCTCTCCGTGTGTGTGTGCTGCAGGCGCTCAGCAAAGGCTGAGCAGAAGGCGGCACCTGCATGTGCCAGGAGACAGCAGTCAGGACGCCGGTGTTTGATTTCCTGAGCTCCCTCTGGGTATTGTTTACCTATCTGAGTTGGCGTCCACCTGCTGCCTGCTGACCTCCTCACACACCTGGTCTCCTGCGAAGGACTTTGCCCCACCCAGGCTCAGCCTCTTCACCGCTGGTCGTGCGAGTGTGGCCTCCCCCGCCAGCATTCTCCTCCGCATTTAGACGTGGCATTAGGGCGGCCGCGCTTTTAAGGGTGGGGACTGTGTCTCGCTCCTCTTCCCGGCCCCGGTGCCAGCCACAGTGCCTGACTTGCGATCTGTGTTAATGGAATCAATGCTTTTGGGTAAATTAGATTCCCCAGAAATAAAACACTGGAGTTGGTGACCTTGTGGGCGACTGAGCTCCCGCCCAGAGAAGCCTCAAGGGGAAGCTTCTGGGGGGGGGGTGGTGAGAGACGCGCCCGCGGTAGCGCCATCACGGAAGGAACCGCGGGGCCGAGCGTGTCCCCTATCTGCTGCTCTGGGGTGGGATGATGCTGAGATTCTGTGAGAGGAGTGTCACATGGCACGGCTGTGAGGCGACAAACACGGTGCCTCAGTCGTCTCATTTTGGACAATGAGGGGTTTCCTCGTGGGGTCCTTTCAAGGGTGAGTGGCACTGATGCAAGCACAGTGCCGGCGAGGGGCACGGATGCCGGGAGGTTTGCTGGGCACGACACGGGGTGACCAGCGCTCTGCTACATCACGTGACTTGTGCGTATGTCGGGCACCTACAGGCAGCATTTTCAAAACAGTGTGTCACTCCCGGTCACTCCCCACCCATTCATTTATCGCAGCCCTCCCTACCCCACCGCCTTTGCTGTGCGTGGCTCTAGGTGACGTCTCTCCTATTTCAATAAATTATTAAGATTCCCACCTCCCAAGGCCTCCCAGCACCCATGTTCTGCTAGAGGGACCCTTCTAGAGTGTGGTTAGATTGCAAAATCTGTAGAGAGCCCTCATTTTATTCTGAAGTAGAGGACTTCTGCTGCATAGTGGGGTTTGCTTTTGTTTATTTCTCCCTTTCCATAGATAATTCACATGCCAGCTTATTATTATATATTTAAAACAACTCACTCCCTAGTTTTCTCCATGGGAATATTCTGATGATGGAGCCCACCATCCTACCCCAGCAGGGGGGCTATTCCATCGGAAGTCTGCCTGCTGGAGAGGGTGACTCGGTGATGTTCCCTGTTACCAGCTAGCTTTGCTGCGTAACAAACCGTTCCTAGACTAGTGACTTCAAGCAACAACGCATCGTTTAGCTCACGAGTCCATGGGCCTGCAGTGTGGGCTGGGCTCAAGTGGGCAGTTCCTTTGTTCTCAGCTGTGTTCACTCACGCATCTCTTGTCACCGGGCAGGAAGACAAGGTGACGAGGGATGCTGGCTAGTGGAGGCTGTGTCTCCCTCATGTGCTCATCCCACAGGCTAGCCAAAGCCTGCCCGTGTGGCATCTGGGTGGGCTTCGGGAGGATGAGAGGGTAGGAGCCCCTGGATCTGGGCCCAGAGCCCGCTGCCGCCCCCGCTCCGTTCCACGTGTCGGTGCACGGCACTGACCAGCCAGATGCAAGGGCCCGGGAAAGACTTCGCCTCCGGAGAGGAGCCTCAAAGTCACACTGCAAAGGGGCCTGGAACGGGCAGGAGGGCAGTTTGCAAGCCATCGAGCCACCCGAGACCACCACACACCCTTCCCCTCCTGAGCAAGATGCTCCTGTGGGAGATGAGTGGGGAGGAGACCCACCCTGGGCTCAGCACAGGGGGGACGTCAGTCTGGTGTGGAACAGATCCACCTCCTGCTGTAAGATGCCATCAAAGGTCGCAGCTTGTTACCTACTTAAACATTTATCCATGTCTACTTACGTCAGGGCTTGGCCAAGGGCCACACAGGAAATACTGAGGGAGTCTTTGCTGTGACTCCCCCGTCCCACCACTGTGGCTGAGACGTACCACCAGTGCACGTGTCCCAATAGCATGATTTGCAAAGACAGCCGGGGGGCTGCACGGGCCCACAGGCCAGAGTGTGCTGACCCCTTGATTGATTTCAAATCTACATCTGTCTTTTAGTTTTCTTTCTAAAGGGGCTGTGTGCTAGGGCTTTTATGGCAAAAAACTAGGTGTCAGATGGTTATTTTTCTTATTATTGAAAAGCCTCTTTCCCGGTTTTTCTAGCCTCTGTCAGCAATGACTAAGCAACAGTCCCCTCCACGAGTTCCTGTGTACTCTTAGGCCTGGTGGGGGAAACAGTGTCCTAAGTGTGTGTGACTCTTGAGGCAAACAGTGTCCTCTGTCTTCTAAATGCTGACGTGGCATCTCCCTGAAAATTAGCTTTGGGCCACACTCAATTTCCCGAAATATCATCACAAAGAATGTTACAAATAGAAGAATTGGGGAGCATCATTAAATCGTACCATCTTCTCGCTCTAAAGTGAGACGGTCTTCCTGGGCTCCAGGCTGGAAGAAACGGCAGAGTATTAAAGAGCTGGCTGTGACAAGTGAATAAAAAGCAAAACCGAATGCAGAAGTCTGCTATTTAACGTAACGCGTGCCGGCGTTTACCCAGGTCTGTGTCTGTCATGCACGGCTCTTTTCTGAGAATGGCACAGACTGTTCTGCATTTGGTTTCCAGAATCAGCAAATTACATTGGCAGAACAAAGCTGTCATATTTGGTGGTATTTTGTTACATCCATTATTTCACTTAAGTTTAGACGTCTCTTTGCAAAATCAGATCCTACTTTAAAAAATTGCCGTGTTTTGCAACATTAAACAAAATGACAAGCTGAAAAAAAGTTGATTAGTAAGCAATGCATTGAGGAAAACTCTCCTTTAGGTTCAGAAATGAAGACTGAACTTAACAAACTCGGTCACCTTTCTTTTATATAAGAATGTAGTTTGGAACTTGGTGTGAATATTTCCAATGAAGTTATGCTCCATGGAATGAGAGAGCCTAGCTAGATTGCTGGCCCATCGTGGTTGGGCAAAGGCCAGGTAGGGCTGCTTCTACCCCCACCACCAAGCCCTGGTGCACCCAGCCCACCCTGCACCCTGTTAGCCCAGCTGACAGCATGTGCTGACTTGTGTCACCCGTGGAGACCAAGCCATCTACCAATGGACTGAGTTCCCTCCCATGCCATCCTCTTGTTTGGCTCCATATAGACATAACCTGTGTCTAAAGCCAACTTCTGAGAAAAGGAGGACAATACACACACAGTCCATGTGTTAGAGAAACAGAACCAATAGGATGAACATGCACATACACACCAGGAACTGGCTCAGGTGATTATGGAGGCCGGGAAGTCCCATGATAAGCCATCTGCAAGCTGAAGACCCAGGAAAGCCGGTGGTGTAATCCAGTCCCAGCCTGGAAGCCAGAGAACCAGGACTGCCGGTGTCGGAGGCAGGAGAAGATGCATGTCCCAGCTCAAGCAGAGAGAACGTATTTGCTGTTCCTCCTCCACCTTTTTGTTCTATGCTGGCCTCCGTGGATTGGATGATGTCCTCTCACCTTGGGGAGGGTGATCTTTACTCAGTCTACTGATTCGGATACTAATTTCTTCCCCAAATACTCTCACAGAGACACCCAGAAGTAATGTTCCACCAGCTATTTGGGCATATCTTAGCCCAGTCAAGTTGACACATAAAATTAACCATCACAGTCCAAATCTTTCTCTTCCTGATTTTTATAGACAAAGCATAGGGAAAAGAAACATGCTTTGTAAATAAATGTGCGTCTGTGCCATAAGATTGCGAGAATAATCACAGCTCGTGATTGCAGCTGTCTGCATCTCCGGGTGTCTTCTGGCTGCTAAGGGGAAAATTCTTGTTTTCCACCAATGTCCCCAGTCCAGCTTCTCTCTGTGCGAGTCTCCGAGTGTTCTGTGTTGGGATTCTACTCCTCCCCTACTTTCCTCTGTGTTCCCAGTCTTGGAGCCTGTTAATGGGGTCCAGGAAAATGTCCCTGTACCGTATCCTATCTGGGCACGTGCATCTCCTCTAGTCTCTGTTACGAAGCCAGAGGTTGGCGTTCAGTGGGATTGTTTCCCCCTTAGCCTCTGACCTCTTCCAGAACAAGCACTTCCTTCCAGGCCCAGGGAGGCAGTCGTGGGTGCTGAGAAAGGGCTCCCACTAGAATGGGAAGCCCCGTCCCACTGAATGACAGGTGTGGAGAAGCCATTAGCTTTTCCCTGGTCAGGCTGGGGGGTCACTGTGGTGATGGAATTTCAGATGTGGTTCAAGAAGGGCAGAAACTGATTTATTCTCATGGAAGGAGATGCATTAAAGCCATCATTTGAAGCAGGGGTCATCAAGCTTGTTCTGTGAAGAGCCAGGGTATATATTTTAGGCTTTTGGGGCCATATAGTCCCTGTCACAATTACTCACCTTTGCCATTGTAGCAGGAAAGAAGCCATAGGCAATATATAAACAAAGGTGTGTGGCTGTGTGCCAATAAAACTTTATTTACAAAATCAGGCAGCACAGTGGCCTTGGCTTGCAGAGTAAGATGGCAGAGAGAAGGGATCTTTAAGTAGATGTGTTTGTAACTGAGTAGAGTAGGTGCCCTGGAGGGAGACAATGGGAAAAAACACAAATATTGGTGTGAGATTAATGCACTTAATTTATATAGATATGATGGGCACACGGAGCTTCTCCGAGCGGGTGGGACAGCCAAATCATGGGCAGAGAAAAAAGTGTGCTACATTTTCTCCTTTCAGAACAACTAGTATATTATCCTACATTGTTAATTACTTGGGAAGGAGAAAATGAAAGGAAACCTACAAGTGATTAGTGGTTTTAACTTGCGCTCCTTGTAAGGTGGACTTTGTTATCTCATTTACATATAAGAAAATGAAGGGTCTGAGAGGTGGAATAATTTGTCTGTATGGACTTTCCTAAGCTCACGTTCTTTCCTCTCAAACACACATTCATGGTTGGTCCATTTGAATTTGTTGTAGCACCCAGCAGAGTTTTCCACTTGTGTTGAGCGATTAATAACTGTTTGTTAGAGCTGAGTTTCCGTTCTCTCCTTTTGTCCCCACCCCTGTGCTGCTGCTGTTTCCGGGGCTTAGGGTTGACGGCCACCGGCTAGGTCTGGCCAGTAGGGGCATTGGGTGCGAGGTGAGCGCAGGAGGAAGGGAGAGGCCCGGGTGGTGTTGCCCTCTCTGCCTGGGGAGCTGGGTTTTCTCCTTGGGTGGCCCCGCCCTGGGTCCCTTTGTTCCTCTAGCAGCCAGGTATGGTGGCTTTCTGTTCTTGCAAATTTTGGGGCTGCCTCAAGCTTCCCTATTTGGCTCTTAAGAACTCTACTACTTACCTGGCCAGGTCTCTGCATGTAAGTCCTAGCGGGGTCGTGCCTGATACATGGTCTGTTATCTTATCTTAAGGCCTCACTTATTTATACATATATTATCTCTTTCAGGTACCATTTTCATTGTAAGCTAAAACTTTGACCCAAAGGAATACATTTAATAAGACTGTGTCTGTCTGTTTCCAGATAACCTGGTGGAGAAGATGTATTCCAACAGAAACACTTCTCAACCCCGGTACCACTAGCAGCATCCTGGTCATTTGGGTGTCTAGCTAGGTATTGTACCCACAAACCACACTGACCTTTCAAACACCATAGGATCATGCCCTTGGCATCTCATACTGATTGATTACAGTCTTCTTGGTCAATTAAAAACATATTAAAAAAACCCTAGTTCTTGTTAAGAATTAAAAACTCTAAGGCTATTGTTAAAAAAAAGACTACATAAATAATCTTATAGCTAGAAAACCCTAAAGACTCCTCCTCCAAAAGACTCGTAGATTTGATAAAGGAATTTAGTAACATCTCGGTTTACAAAATCAAAGTATGCAAATCAGTAGCATTTCTATATACCAATAACGACCAAGCTGAGAATCAAATCAGGAACTCAATCCCATTTATAACAGCTGCAAAAAAATAAAATACCTAGGAACATACTTAACCAAGGAAGTGAAAGATCTCTTAAGGAGTGAAAGATCTTAAGGAGAACTAAAAAACACTGGTGAAAGGAAGTGTAGGTGACACAAACAAATGGAAAAATATCCGATGCTCATGATAGGGAGAATCAATATTATTAAAATTTTCGTACTGCCCAAAGCAATCTACAGATTCAATGCAATTCCTATCTAAATACCAATGTCATTTTTCATAGAACTAAAAAAAAATCCTAAAATTCCTATGGAACCAAAAAAGAGCCCAGATAGCCAAAGCAATCCTAAGCAAAAAGAACAAATCTGGAGGCATCACATTACCTGACTTCAAATTATACTGAAGGCTATAGTCACCAAAACAATATGGCACTGGAATAAAAATAGACACATAGGTCAATGAGATAGGATAGAGAACCCAGAAATAAAGCCATGTACCTATAACCAACTGATCTTCAACAAAGCAGACAAAAATATATACTGGGGAAAGGACACCCCATTCAACATATGGTGCTGGGAAAATTGGATAGTCACATACAGAAGAATGAAAGTGGATCACTTTCTCTCACCATATACAAAAATTAACTCAAGGTGGATTAAATAATTAAATGTTAGACCTGAAACCATAAAAGTTCTAGAAGAATACCTGGGAAAAATTCTGGGCATTGGCCTAGGCAAAGAATTTATGACTAAGACCTCAAAAGCAAATGCAACAAAAACAAAAATAAATAAATGAGACAATCAAGCTAAAAAGCTTCTGCACAGCAAAAGAAATAATCAAGAGAGTTAATAGACAACCTACAGAATGGGAGAAAATATTTGCAAACTATGCACTGACAAAGGACTAATATCCAGAATCTACAACGAACTGAAATCAGCAAGAAAAAAAATAAACAAATAACCCCATTAAACAGTGAGAACATGACATGAACAGACATTTTTCAATAGAAGACATACAAATGGCCAATGAACACATGAAAAATTGCTCAACATCACTAATAATCAGGGAAATGCAAATTAAAACCACAATGAGATACCATCTTACCCAGTCAGAATGACCATTACTAAAAATTAAAAAAACAATAGATGTTGGCATGGATGCAGTGAAAAGGGAATGCTTATTGCACTATTGGCAGGAATGTAAATCAATACAACATCTAAGGAAAATAGTATGAAGATTTCTCAAAGATCTAAACATAGACCTACCATTTAATCCAGCAATCTCACTACTGGGTATCTACCAAAAGGAAGAGAAATCATTATATCAAAGATACCTGCACCCGTATGTTTATTGCAGCACAAATCACAATTGCAAAGACATGGAATTAGACTAAGAGCCCATCAACCCATGAGTGAATAAAGAAAATATGGTGTATGGCCGGGCGCGGTGGCTCACGCCTGTCATCCTAGCACTCTGGGAGGCTGAGGCGGGTGGATCGCTCAAGGTCAGGAGTTCGAGACCAGCCTGAGCAAGAGCGAGACCCCGTCTCTACTAAAAAAATAGAAAGAAATTATCTGGTCAACTAAAATATATATAGAAAAAATTAGCCAGGCATGTGGCGCATGCCTGTAGTCCCAGCTACCTGGGAGGCTGAGGCAGTAGGATCGCTTAAGCCCAGGCGTTTGAGGTTGCTGTGAGCTAGGCTGATGCCACGGCACTCACTCTAGCCCGGGCAACAAAGTGAGACTCTATCTCAAAAAAGAAAAAAAAAGAAAAAAGAAAATATGGTATAAATATATATACACCATAGAGTACTACTCAGCAATAAGAAAGAATGAAATAATGTCATTTGCAGCAACTTGGATGGAACTGGAGGCCATTATCCGAAGTGAAGTATCTCAAGTAACAGAAAACCAAATATTCCATGTTCTCACTTGTAAGTGGGAGCTAAGCTACAGCTACGCATGGTCACACAGAGTGGTACAATGGACAGTGGAGACTCAGAAGGGGGAGGGATGAAAAATTACCTGTTGGGTACAACGTACACTATTCGGTGATGGGTACACTAAGAGCCCAGACTTCACCACCATACAATATATCCATGTAACAAAACTCCATTTGCACCCTCTAAATCTATTGAAATAAAAAATAACAGACTACATAAATAATACCATTCTCAGAATTAATTATTTTGCTTCTCATTTTAGCTCTCATTTTACTTCCTATGTGTAGGAGAGGAGAATTTTCTAGATCAACATTAAGACAACAAATCAGTGTCCAGATCTCCTTTCCCTTGTTTTACCTTTTAATTTCTATGAATTGAAAAAAAAATTCTAATTTAAAACTATCATGACCTAAAACTCACCAAATGTGCAAAATAGCTCATTCTAGCCCTTCTGTAATTTCTTACAACTTGGAGTCCAAAGAGATCAGCGATATCACGGCCCTATAATTACAGAGCCTCAGGGACAGCCCAGCCTTCCTTGCATTCGGAGTTCTCTTTGGCTGGGATAACGCAGACAGTGAATGTAGTGCCGGCCAACTCTTTCATTTTAATGAAATCCACACTTCTGGTGTGCGGTGAAAAAGCAAAACTCAAAGATGCTTAGGATTGTCACATTGTTTTCTAGAGGCGACTGTGCCGGTATGTCCTGTGTGTGTGTCTGTGCTGCGTGTGCATGCGTTTGTGTGTGCTTGAGCACTTGTGCGTCCTTGTGCACAGCTGTGCGTGTGTGTTTACTCCTAATTGAACAGAAGCATGCTACTGACAGTTCGCTGCTGTTGGCAGACAAAATAAAGCCTAGTAAAGGCCAGTGCAACTTTGAGATTCTTGCTGCTTACAAAACTCAGACTTGGAGAGAAGAGAATGAGAGAAAGAGAAGAGGAAGAGAGTGGGAGAAAGAAAAAGCCTGGTAGGTGGGGGGAGGGATTGTTTTTTTCTTTTTCTTGAGAAAGTGAATAATGTCATCGTTGATTTAATTAGCAAATTCTAGATGTGCTGACAAAGGAGATTTTCCTGGGAGATGCACTGGGTTGTGTCAATGATCTAAATGAATAGGCAGAGCCGAGTTCCTGGTAATAACAGATGAACAACACAACTCGCCAAACCTCAAACAGTGCATAAATCAATTTGCTGGGAATTAACCACTCGCTTCAAAATTAGGGGTTACTTGACAGGGTTTCAGTGATTAGGTTGTCAGGGACCTGTATTTCTAGCTGGGATTTATCTATCATTGATATAAGTGCATCTCCTCCTGGGCTGCAGACTGACTCTCGTCGCCGGCTTGCAGGCCGAGCTCGGAGAGGGCGGGAGCCCCTGCCTTCCCGGGAAGCAGACAGCCCTCGCAGGGCACAAAGGCAGGGAGGGGAGGCCTGCTTATCAAAGGGAAGATGTGCTGGCGTTTCACACTCTTCATAACGTCTCTAATATTAGCAGGAGAATTGTGAAGGAGGGAATGTATCTTAGAATCCTTCAGACAACACATGACCCCTTTGATAGCATAAAGAGCTTAACAATTTGTTAAACGAGATGCATAAAAGTGTACAATCACACAGAAAAATTAATGAGAAGCAATAAGGCACCCTGAGGTCACTCCGCTCCGAGAGTTGGGTCCACCGTGTCATCAGGTGCAGCGCTCTGGGCCTTCTGACTAAGTGCTGGGACTGGCTGCCCGGGGCGGGCAGAGGAGCAAAGGGCAGCGACGATCCACGTCCTCAGACCCGGCTGAGCGCGGGTTGCGTGGGCCGTGGCTCTGGGTCAGACTTCTTACCTGACAGGTTGCCTTTCCAGCTGGCCTTCACTGACCATCGTTCAGCATGCTCCCGGCCACTTAGCAGTGTGCACTCCCACTGACAGCTCCTTGCCCTGTAAGAACACTCCAGAAATCCTATCATGCTTAGCCTGTAGTGATCATGGTTTCCTATTAAGCCGGGCCCAGAGGCATTAACCCAGCAACACCCAAACATCATGGAAGTGCGAGAACCTGGTCAGAACGTTTCGGTGATTTGACAGCAGCGGCGCCCAAGCTTTCCCAGAGATCTCTTTCATCCCTTCTCTTTTTCTCTATTTCTCTTTGCTCATTACCTTTCTCTTTCATTCCTTCCAAGTCTCCAGAGACTCACCTGGGTTCCCCCTTCCTGTCGGGGACCTCTGCCAGGAGGTCCGCATGCCCATCACTCACGCACCCCTCTTGGGTGGCTCCCGTAGGAAGCAGTGATTGCACCTTTCTCTTCATTTAATTAACCTTCACACCCAAAATCATAGGACTGGAGGAATCCACAAAGCATTCCCACCCAAGTCTTGGGTGCCCAACCTCAGAGTGTCAAGGTCAACTTACATAGGATCCGTTTATTTTACCAGGATGTAGAATAAAATGTTCCTCTTTCAATTACTAGAAAATTCCGATGGATGGAACTATAGCAGTCTTGATGTTTCCTTCCTGCTAACAGTCCTATTAATCATGCTTCTTTCTCATATCTCTTCCTGTTCATCTGTTGCCCATTAATTAATCAATCAATAAAGTCCTCCTCAATTTCATTGAGCACCCAACTTCCTAATTCTGATGTCTTCACATGCAAATGTTTATGCGATTGTTATTCTTCTTCATTTAAAAAACAAAGCTGACCCATCAGTTTCTGTGGATCCTTCCTCCACTCTCCCTAAATAAAGCCTACTTTGCTTTAGCCACGTCTATAGTCTACTGGGGAAAATATTTCAAAATCTCTATTTTTTTAAAAAATAGCTTTATTGATATATAATTTATATTCTATCACTTACCTGTTTTAACTGTACAATTCAATGAATTATAGCAAGTTTACATAATTGTGCAACCATCACCATAATCTGACTTTAAAACATTTCCATTGACCCATAAGGAAACTCCATCACCACCGGTAGTCACTTCCTATTTTCCCTCCCCAGCCCAGGCAACGGCTACTCTACTTTCTGTCTTAATAGATTTGCCTGTTCTGGACATTTTATATAAACAGAATCACACAACATGTGGTCTTCTGTGTCTGGCACTCAGCATACTGTTTCTGCGGTTCATCCAGGTTGTAGCATGTATCAGCGCTGCGTTATTCTTCATAGCTGAATGCTGTTCCACTGTGTGGATGTGCCACATTTTATTTACCCATTACTAGTTGATGGTCATTTGGGTTGTTGCCACTCTAAGCCACAACGTTACCCAGGTGCCTGACTCTATATGAACAGGTCAGTTTTATGTTTCCTTTCTCTGCTGGAGGCCATAAAGCTTATCTAGCTCCAGGAAGCACACAGGTCCTCAAACACATATTTATTTAATACATCATTTTCTCTGGTCCAAATTTCCTTTAAACAATCCTCTTCCTGTCTCTCTAGCTTGTGCTCTGTAATTAACTCAGTCAACCAAATAATGTATTTTATGTAAAAAGAAAGCAGATAGAATTGATTGCTTGATTTGAATTTGATCAAAGAGATGAACAAAAACCAATGATGCGATCCGTCCCTGGACAAGACAACCTCGTCCTGAGACAAACTCGTTCCCGTTTGCTTATTTGTGTCTCTTTACCCACTGACCATGTGGAGCCTTTCCCTCAGTGCTAACTGCACACGTGTCTCGGCGACAGCGGGCTCCTGACAGCGTGAGACGGTGATGCCCGGCTGATGTTGAACC
This sequence comes from Varecia variegata, assembly GCA_028533085.1. Lineage (NCBI taxonomy): Eukaryota > Metazoa > Chordata > Mammalia > Primates > Lemuridae > Varecia > Varecia variegata. The sequence goes on along the minus strand of CM052443.1, from coordinate 2,613,069 downwards.
AGTGACTTTATTGAACACTGGCCTCTGCTCACGTTCTGACGCTGAGCCCCCACCCAGTGTTTAAGGAAGATTGCTCTTCTTGCTTGCATCTAGTTTGAATGTTTTCCACTAAAGGAAAGGAGACCTATTTTCGGGGAGTTGCTGCATTTTGGAGAGTTGAACGTTGAGAAAACGTTTGTGTCTCCTCACTTCCCACAACCAGGAAGCTGATGCTTGAACTAAGGATTTTATGTGGTTCCTGCCAAAGCTCCTCTGTCCCAGCCTCCACTTTCCAGGTCTGACCGACATTGCTTTCCTCGTAAGTTACTTGTTCCTTCTGGATCATCCCCCTCAGAGTCCTCTAGAGCCAACCTAGACACTCTCTTCCCACAGGAGGAAGTGATGCAAGTGACGATAACTGAAGACAGGGCCTTTGCTTGTCATCTGTTTTCTGTGATCACATTAGAGTCACAGAAACACAATGCAAAGTTCCTCACAGGAAGGGGGACGTCTTCTCCCTGCTCCTGTCCTCACTGGATCTCTGCAGGAGGACCTGCTGCTCTGAAGATCAGCCTCTGCGGTGGGGTCTCCTTCTGTTCACTGAAGAGTCTCTTCTCTCACGACGAAAACGGCTGCGGGAACAAAAATGGCTCCAAATGAAGCCATTCTCATGACAAAGACTGTAATGAGGACAAAAAAATGGCACAAAATCAATTTATTCTCATGACAACCTTAAGATTGTAATGAGGACAAGAAAAACAGTCTGAAATTTATCAATTCTTGTGACAACCTTGAGACAGTAACGAAAGCGGCAAATGGTACGAAATTGGCCCACTCTCCTGACAAACAGTGAAACAAAACCAGAAAATAGCACCGTGTTTACCTCCCCCTGACAGCCCGGAGACTAGAGCAAGAACAGAAAAGGTTACAGGATTAACCCGTTCCTGTGGAAAACATCTTGAAAGGGCGGCTCCCACGCCCTTCACAAGCGCCTCCACCAGGGTGAGTTACGATCAACTCCAGACTTGCCGTGGGGTGGAGTTCTTGTGGGTCGTGTTTCGTTACGACACGTGCAAATTAATTTGCTCTGATCTTACAGACGAGGCAAAGCAGCAGTCATTCTAGATCAGGTTTTATTCCATGATCTCAAAGTGCTCTGTCCATCTGGACTTATTAAAGAATAACTCATCGGGCATTGAAGCATTGCAACAGTGATCAGACCATCACTCTAGAAACATCCACGAGAGGGACAAGTGAAAGAAATGGAGAATGGAGGTGACTTTCTGAGTCAATGAAACACAGTTGCTGCTGTATATTTCTTAAAAAATGAAGTTGTGGGGCTCGTATCAAGGAGCCAGTATCTGTCCTCAGCGTGGTCGTCTCATGCCCCTGTGAACCCACAGACATTTCCAAAGGAGAATGAGCATTCGCTAAAGCATTGCTCAGTGATACGCAATCATCTGTTTACTGATTAAAAATTCAGACACCTGATTCAGTAGGCCTGGAGGGAAAGGCTGGGAACACCAGGAATACACAGTTCAACAACTGGATGTCATTCCCAAGCACGCTGAAGCTTGAGAAGCATTAGTTTACCGTGTGCAAAGGTACAGGTTTGAAGAACCTGGATTTATGATTCCTGATCAAAGGTTCCACTCACTAATTCCTTCCTGCTAAAACTGCCATGTTCCATTCTTCACCTCACTGATGAGTAGTAGCAGAGGGACAAGTTTTGATGTCAATTCAGGTGCCAGGCAGCTTTCCCTGGGCTTATAATAATCATCGATGAGTGATTGAATGACAACGACTGGGAACAATGGCTTGCTTTGCTTGCCTGTCACCTGCAGAGATAATAAAGAGATAGAACTTCTCCTGTCTGAGTGCTGGTTTTCAGTGTGTGAAATGTGAAGTGGTCACATCTTCCTCTTTGCCTATCTGCCCATTTATTGTTCCAGTGGATTTGATGGATGTTGAGTGATAATAGGAAGGAGAATATTTTTTGTTAGCTGAGAGTAGATCAATTTCTTCATTATTGCAACCCTTAAACAGTTGGATGCTAAACTGAGTTCTAACATTTGCTACTAGAGTTTCTACATTTTCTCCCATTTCTTTTTTTGGTGGCAGGCTTCTAGTGTTTTTTGCAGTGCTCAAGGAGTTGGAGCTAAAATCTAAGGTTTTGGCAAAGGCTCTGGGTCCAGTACCTTTCATCCTTACTCTGTTTTGCAGTGAGCTAGTCCTGTGGCACTACATGAACATCTCGGTTACTTCCCCAGCTCCCTGTGACCGGAGTGGGCAGAGAGGAAGGTACGAGGATCGTGTTTAGGTTAACATGAATTTTGTTGTATGACTAGTTTGTATAATTCTGTATTTTATTTTAACAATTCTAGGTGGCCCAGGAGCTGGAGAATCGGTTACAAGGTTGGTGATTTTCAGATCACTGTCAGCAGACACACAAGAGGTGGTAGGGGAAGCCACTTTCAAGTAGGCAACCACGATCCAGGGTCCAACAAAGTCAGGAGGCTAATAGTTTGGCTGGGTTGGGAGGGGCCAAGTGGGAGGTAAGGACAAGGTTTATTCTCGTTGGTCAGGGCGGGGAGAGCATGTGAGACAGCAGCAAAGCATGCAAGAGAAGGAGAGAAGGGAAAAAAAAGACGAAAATCAACACAAAATACCATAAATTGAAGACAATAATTAAGTCACTTCTTGGTGTCCTATTTTTTAGTCTAAATTATCTCAAGTATCTTTTAACCTTTGTTCAAGAAATCCAGCTTCTTCTTAATCATTTTTGTCACTCTTTTCTGCATTCTCTCTAGGTTTCCCCTCAAGTTCAGAAGTGTTACCGCATTTCTTTTCTCAGCATACCCATGGGGTAACTAAGGTCATTGCTAAGCTCAGACTTACGGATTGAATGAAAGTCAGGCACATGGTGAGTAGATGATTTACTCAAGGTCAAACTGCAAGGAAGTGTCAGGGCCAGAATTAGACTGAGTCCCCAGATTCTGCCCGTGGACCCCCTCTCTCCCCCTCCTGTCTCCTGGGAAGGATAACAACTACCCAATTTCAAAACTCCTTTTAAAGGACTTTCAGTTTGTTTTGTTCAAAGTTTTATTTGTAAAAAGTTAAATAAAAATTTAAAAGTGCTTTAATATGATGGCATGCCCTTGTTTCCTCTCCATGCACTTATTTAGGCTACATTTACATATATTAAATAGAATCACTTTTGCACACACACACAGATGCTTCCTAACTCAGGTCAGTAAAAAAAAAATGGTTAATTTTTAAATTTCTGGTTAGTAAATGACTCCTGATGAATTTTGATGGCCATGTGATTCTTTTCACATTCGTTTGTGGGTGTGTTGTTTAGGAGTGTCCCAGAAAAGATACAAAGTCTGAGATGGTGAGAGATCATGTCCAATTTTAGACCTGAACGCAGTCCAGGATAGGAGAGGGTCCTGCTTCATTTGCATATTGGATAGCACCTTCTTCCAAAATTCTTCCTTAAAGATTTCCATCCAGGAGAAATGTCAAAGCAGAGAATAACCAGAAAATCGTCCAGATTTTTTTCCTGTAATGAGATGTTGCTGTCTTGGAAACTGCATGGCATGTAGCAAGTTGCCATGTCTACATCCTGTGGGGTTTACAGCAGTGATGAGCTGTCAGAAACGGGCTTTGCTAAAGCTAAGTACCCATGTCCAGTGTAATCCCTACTAACAGGTGGGACTCAATGAACTGTTAAGAAATCTTTAGTCCACGTTCATTCACTGCATCTGAGTGGGCAGACGCCACACACTTCTGAGGTGTTCGAGTGATTCTTCACCTGTTTCCTTCCTTGACTATTTAATAAATTCAATCAGGGGAGGGGGTACTTCTGTCTCACTCATCACTGCATCCTCATGCTCAGTACTGTGCCCTGAACATGGCAGATTCCCAATGAATATTTGTTTAACGGATTAATGAATGAACAAAGCATGGTCCTAGGACACCATGCCAGACCAAATGGAAGGAGGAGGAGGAAGAAGAAGAGGAGAAAGGGGAAGACGACGAGAGGAAGAGAGCTGGTGCCCTGCTGTGGGACAGGGTCTCTGGGAGGAGCCAACATACCTGAGTGACATGTACGTAGGGACACAGTGGTACAGGGGAGGGAGAAGAGAGGACAGGTTGGTTTGGAGGTCTCACAACAGCGATGCTGTAGCAGGGTATTGCGGTGCATTGAAAGCTGATGGGGCAGAGGAGCGTCAGTTATATTTCGAGTGAAGACAACATTGTTGAAACGTGCCAATGTGTCTACTGGGAAGGAGGAAATGGTCCCTTAGTGGTATACCCCTTGGTATTTTTTTGACAGGATCAGGCAATTACTATATATTCAAAACAACTTATGTCTTTTTTTGAAGAATGGAATTAGAGAACATTACCAATCCCAGCTACATAAATAATAAAGAAACAAAGATCCCAATGTCAAATTTCAGAGGCCCACACTTTGTGAATGCAATGATAAATTTCCAAAACCTCCTCCAATAAACAATGGCATTTGCTCACCAGGGATGGAATGTTAAGTTGTCCCCTTCACTTGGTGACAAATGCGATTCCTGAGTGTGTGTGGGGAAGTGTTGCCTTTACCCAAGTGAAATACAAGGAGGATGAGCAAGATGAGAAAATCACTTTACAGCCTCCTGTTATTAAAGCCGGCGTTGCCAAGCGTGGGTGAACCAGCCTCTGGAAAAGCCTTCATGCTTAACCTCGGCACCGCAGGTGACGGGCAAGGCCCGGCTGTCCACAAAGGGCCAGCGAAGAGAGCGATGGCGGGCGGAGGGCGGGGCCATCTCCTGTCTCCCAGGACGTGGCTTTCACTCCACGCTCCAGGAATGGATGATGTCGGAAGACTCGATTATTCCTCTACCAAAAACTCCAGCCAGAGCTGATATTAAGCAAATGAATGTCTAAAATTTAGATTTTGCATAGATTCCTATATTTATTTTGGATAGTGCCAATGGTTCCTGGGTCCATGAGTCCAGGTAGGGTAGTTAGTCTCAATTTCATGATTGAAAACAGAATTTACAGTTTCCTTCTTAACTCAAAAGGGGACATTATACACACCAGTAATTAGGATAGGCTTAAATCATGTTTGAGGTCCATGGACTGATAGGCCAATGTGTGGAATTTTTCTTTTCTTTGGATTTCAGCCATATTTTTTCTTAAGGAAAAAAAAAAAACCCATTGTTACAATCACCGTAGCTCTACATGCCTCCCGCTAATGCGCTCCTGGAGGAGCAGCTTTTAAATGAGAAGTAACGGGAGCGGCTCTGATTGAAACAAACTGGTGTTGATTGCTGGCCAGCCATCTGGAAAGGAGGCCACCTCGGGAAGGGTGGGAGCTAATGGAAAGATGGGCCTGATTTGCGAGTGTGATGGGCTTCGTGCCACCGGCCAGCGTGAGTGGCACGAGATGATAGCAGTGTGAGGAGCGGTAGATTGAGAGTAAGTAACTTCTGTCTTAAAGATTAAATGGCAAATTTGCTATTAAATGTGAAAGACATAAAATGGAATTATTGCTCTGAGGATGTGAGCTGTGGCCACACACACTTGCAGGCAGCATGGCGACCTGTCCTCCTGTTGTCAACAGCTCACTCTGCCTGCTGTGGCTCAGCTAATACTCCAACGTGCCAATTAAAGATGTGGGGGACAGCGTGGTGACCCTGGTGCTGGCCCTGTGGTGCCTTTTGGATAGGGCGCTTCCCATGGCCTTCCTTCCTCCAGTGACCTTCCGAGGAGGGGCGTGTTATTGAGGAAGGCAGTAGGTGTCCCAGAAATCCCAGTGACAATCCTCAGGGATGTTGATGCCCGGAGGGTGGCGTGGGAGGGGACACCGCTGGTCTCCAGAGGTGATTGTGGAGTTCGAGGAACCCACGCTTGTGTGGTGATAACCACCAGTTAATTTTAACGATGCTCCAACTTGCCAGGGGACTGGGAGTACTGCAGTGGGACCTCAAAGCTTCCCCCACACGGTGGAAGGTGTTCACACTGTACCTTGGGGCATACCTGGGCACAGGCACCCACAAATATTCCTTGAATAAGTGGAGCTAGAGGAAGCCCTCAGTATGAAGTTAAATGTGGAGTTTGCGTTGTCCTGCCTGGCTCTGGGTGCAGCCTCTTGTTCTCATTGACTCCGTTTGTATGCAGTGGCATAAACATATTTGAGACTGTGAGTGTTTGAGGTTTCTGTCCTACTTCTCTTGTCTCCCTGATAGCTCGGATTTTCTGTGAAGTTAGAAAATCTAAAGGGGAGAATTCTAACATTTCTCTGGTTCTGCTTTTCAGCTCGACCTTGGTCTAAACGCTCACCGCTGAACTATACTACACTTTTCATTGCCACAAGCCACGGGCTCAGCCTGGTAATGGCTTATGCCGTGGCCACTGGGTACCCTGCCGATTGTCAGAGTCCCGATGGCTCTTTGGGGTCAGACTTGGATATCCTTGATTCTCTGTCTATCTTTCCAGCCACAACGGTGCTGTGTCTTCCCTTTGGTGGCACATGCTGCCCGTGGCCTGTCTTGCTCACATCTTGTTGTCTTTGGGGGCTGTTGGGAGCTCGGTCTGTTTGCAATGATTCCAGCCCCCGGAAACTGCTGCTTAACATGGTGGAGCTTGGTTGGTTTCCCAGGTAATCTCAACATGTATGAATGAGCGAATGAACGTGAGAACGGGCAGCAGTGCCTTATGGCCTGTCCCAGTCCAGTCCTAAGCCCCTCTTGCCACCAGGATTCTGCTTCGGGAAACCCACACACGACTGCGAGAGTGGGGAGCGGCCGGGTCCCTGGCTCACACCCGAGCCTGCACGAGCAGGCCGGCCGGCTTGCAGGGATGGGCCGGGCTGTGGGGCACTTTCCCGCGCGGAGGCTCACGTTCTGCTACCTTGCGTCATTTCATACGCTTGTGTGACTTGGGATTATAGGGCACACTCAGTGAAATGAAACACAAGTAGTGAAATAAAGTAGATAACACTATCTTTTAGATTGGATGTGCACCATTAATTCCTTTTTTTTTCTTTTAAAATTGGCCCATATGAACTTACTGCACATGAAATCAGAGGGCTGCAGCCTCGGGTCTGTGCTGTTTGTGTGGCCTGCAGCTGCTTCCTGCGAATTCCCTTCCCTGCAGCCTCGTGGCCTGGATCTGCCACCAAACCCTGCAGCACTGGGTTGGAGGGTCTCTTGACACGGCCTGGTGGTGATGCCAAATAATATGATAGTTTTGTGATGACGACAATGTCAACAGGGATCAGAGTGAGAGAACCAAGCTCATTTTCACTTTTGACCCAAGAAGGACTCATTCCCAGATTTTCAGATGTGAAAAGCTCACGCACTAATTAGCACTGTCTCTTGCCCTCAGCATCAATTTTGAAAGTCACCAGTTCAAACTGCACACCCAGAAACTTGGCAATTTAATCCAAAGGATATCCAAACAGATTTCAAATTAATCAGCTTATGAACCCAATTTGCTAGCTATAATAAGACTTTATATTTACGTGGCACTTTTTTCTATTATTGTTCTTACAGCTAATAATGCTGGAATAAATATTGATTAAATACAGTTCAGCATACAACAGAATTGCTATCTTATTAATCCTCAAAACACCTCTTCAGAAGGACACTCTGTGGGATCTTGCCTTCTCTAGCCACTGGTGTTACTTGCCAGACAGGAAAAGTCCCGTACCCTCAGAGCCTGGATTAACGTGCCCGTCCCAGAGCTTTCTCCCTTGGGTGCTGGAGCTGGTTCTGAATCTCTTACTTTATGTCACTCCCTTTTGGGTTCCATGGCTGTCTTTGTTGCCCAACCTACCACGGTCCTTTACATGTGTTGTTCCATGCGTGTAAGGCCCGTGCTCACCTGTAGGCTCCTCAGCCCTCTAGAGCAGTGTTTCTCAAACCGTGTTCTGTGGAACACGAGAGCCACAGGACATCAGGACATGCTATGCAAAACACAAGGATTTGTGCTCTATTAAGTGTGAAAAGTGCAGAGGTAATTAAAATTGAGCAGGATTCCTTACTGCGGAACTTCTCAGAGCCTTTAACCGATTCTCCCTGCCACGGCTACCCCGCAGCCCGAGCCCATCTCCTTCCTCCCCTGCACTGTCACAGACACCTCCTCTGGCTCCCCCAGCGCCTGCTCTGCCCCTACAGCCAACTCCCATCACTGCTCTGCTGCAAACTCTCAGAGGCCCCCCAACTCCCTGGGAAGGGGAGCCAGGGTCCGTGGTTACCCGCGGTGCGGCCTCATTACCCACTGACCTCCCCCTAGCACCCTTCCCCTTGCACACTCTGATCCAGGGGCCCAGGCAAGCCACCGCCCATGGCTCCGGGTCTACCCGCCCTGCCTTGGTGGCCCTCCCTTCCAGCGTCCCTGTGGCCGACTCCGTCTCCTTCCTGCATCGGGCAAAGGCCTCTTCCCCACCAAGACGGTCTCCTTGCACTTTCAACATTGCAGCAACTGCCTTGCTCTCCCTGGCCCAGCCCATCCCCACGGTCCTGCTCCTTTGCCTTTTCACTGTATTGATCACCTTCTTGGATGCTGTTTAGTACCCTTATTTGCCATATTTTAATTGTGTTTCCCTTTCCCTGAATGTAATCCTGAGAGCAGGGATCTTTGCCCAGAACAGTGCTCGGGATACAATAGTTACTCAGCAAACATATGTTGAAAGAGAGATGAATGAATGAATCTTTACCAGGGTTATTCAGGATGTACTATCCCCCCAGACTATTGGGAAATTCATTCATTCAGCAAATATTTATCGTGTGTCCATTAGGTGTCAGATACTGTTTTAGGAGGTAGAAGAGGGAACGATCTCTCACAGATCACCATAAATAACTTTGTAAGAGGTGCTGCTGCAAAAACATTCCTATTACAAGGAGGACGATTACTCCAACCAGATCTGCGTGTGCCAGGTGCTGGGGGCCGTCCACATCCTCCTCTGCATCTGGAAACAGGTTTGTAAGTCGTCCAGTGTTATCTTAGGGAGGCAGGGAATATTACTACTCCCACTTTACAGAAGATGAAACTGAGGGTCTAAGAGGCAGGGTATCTTGCCTAAGTTGCACGTGGTCAGTAAACAGCAGAGTAGAGACCGGCACCCTGGGGTCTGGCTGCAGGGCTTATGCCCTTAGCTCTGAACCTACGTGACTCCTCTTCCGTTTTTGGAGGTGTGACCTGTTCAGTACCCCCTGCTATGGCAGCTGCTCCTCCCGCCTCCCTGGCACTCCGCGTCTCTGTGCGTGTGCTGCTCAGAGGGAGATGCTTTCCTTCCCGACAGCTCTGCGCCTGTGCCCTGCTGCTCTCGCTACGTGGCCCAGGTGCTGCCGGCACGCCCTTCTGTGCCGCACCACCGCGTGTGCTGGCCACAGTGTCTCCAGAGGGGCTTTGAGTTTCAGGCTTCTCTCAGCACGCTGGGAGGAGCTATTGATTCTGTTCCCGTGGTTCAAGGTGTCACAAGCTCAAAAGAATTCAGGATGGACTTGCTGAGTGGGTCTTCCTTTAAAACTTGGTAAGGACTTACACGAGCGCATGTTCAACCCTTTCGTAGACTTCTGCTAGAGATTCTCAGAGACCACAGAGGCTTCTCAAAACACTGTGTCCTTATAACTGGGCACCTGCCACATGTCTGGGTCCTGCACTCCCGGGGACGTGGAGGGTGAGGAAAGATAAGCTTCCCAATGCAGTGAAAGAAGGAGGCAGGTATGAAAGCTGAATTTATGAGGAGGTTCTCTCAGTTCAGGGAGGGAGGGACTAAATTAAACCAAGTGCTGAACGAGAGTGAGAAGAACCGGCAGCTGCGAGCACTCCGGCGAGTTAGCGCTATGTGCTCCACGCTTTCCACAGCCGCCCTGGGGGGGGGGTCCCCTGCTTCACACGAGGGGACCCTGCCCTGGGGGGGGTCCCCTGCTTCACACGAGGGGACCCTGAGCCTCGGAGCCTCGGGCAGGCTCCAGTGCAGCAGCCCTTCTGGCCGGCTCTGCATCTGAGAGTAACTGTCTTCATCACCCTGTTGTCGAGGTCCCCCCTTTGCAAACAGAATGACCTTTCACCCCTGCAGCTGGCGCTGCCCTCTTGGTACCCACTCCAGGCCCATGGGGGGCCCAGCTCCGGGCCGGCCCCCTCCCACCATCCCCTGACCTGGCCGTGCTCAGCTGGGCTCCAAAACACGACAAAAGTACTGCTGTGTGTCAGGTAAATCAAGTGTGACTCACAAGTGACCTTTGCATCCGTAGCGCCAGACTCCCAGCCGCTCCCACTCTCTGAAGGGCGCACAAGGCAAGCTTTATTCCACAGCGCACCTCGGGGTCTCAGAAGCACACAGGGTCTTACTTTTCCTCGAGGTTACTGATGGAGCTGAATGTTTCCCCCAGCACATAATTTAGTGAGATTTGGATTTCGGACTGGATTTCCTGGACGTCACTATAGTTACTGTGCCAGGAATCCTCGCTGCCGGCGGCAAAGTGACCGTAGACAAGGCCCGCAATGTTCCTGCCTGAGGGCTGGGTGTGGGCCTGGGCTGCGCAGGGGACCCTTACAATAGGAAGAAAAAGAAGGGAAAATGTCCTTTGCAGCTCGGTGGCTGATGGGATCGCGCCATCTCTGCGTGGTTGGAATCGGGGAGCTGTCCGGGGCAGTGCCGAACGCCAGGCGTGTGTGCACCTCACGGGCGGGGCGTTGCATGTGTGTGTGTGTGTCTGTGTGTCTGTGTGTTCAGCCCTTCACCATCTGGGGCTCTGCTTATTATTCCATAAAACTCATTGTCAGTCAACAGCCGTCAATCATGCAAAACGCACGCACACCACAGACCTGTCAGCAAATCAAAGCCTGTGCGGGGTGTTGTGAGTCCCCATTCATGAGCCATTTTCACTGGAAATTTCACAGACCTTCCCTCTTGCCACAAAGAGGGAGGAAAGTTTAGACCAATCATCTAACAGTTTGTCAGGGAGGTCTATTTTTTGCCACTAGGAAACCACCTCTCACACCCCTGTTGCCTGGGGTTTGGCTTCAGAAAACATTTATTTTTTTTGCCTTTTACACAAACGGGCTACATCAGTGTCTTGCTGGTTTTGTTTCTGGAGGTGGAAGACCCACAACGGCACCGCAGTGTCCCTTCATGTCGTGAGCGTGAGTTCGGGTTCCCTATTCCTCCTGCCCACACTGTGGCTTCACGTCCCCCAGAAAGGGGGGCGTCCTAGGAATACTCCCGTTCCCCACAGGGAAAAGTCCGTTATTCGGGTGGGTGTTAGGGTGGATCCACCTCCCTTGCAGAAACACGGCTGGAAGCTGCCTTGCACAGCAGGGCGGCCGCGGAGCCCGGCTCGGCCTGGCGCTGGGCTCCTCTGCAGCCCGAGGGCGCTGTGCCTTCATCTGTCTCCTGCGTGCCTCAGCACTGCCCATTCTGACCAGCACTGATAAATTAACTTTCGTCCAGCTGATAATCACTTTGCGTGTCGCTCGTTCTTGTCTCTGCAGAAGCGTGCTCACAGAAATCCTGGAACTGTCACGTCGAGCCTTCCGGAATTCAGCCTGACAAATGTTCGCGGGGCGGAGGAGCCGCTGCCAGTGCCTCCCGACCCGGGGCCGTGCTGCCGGAGCTGAGGGGACCAGCGAGGCAGCCAAAGGCACAGAAGAAGCAATGAGATGTCAAAACCCTAAAAACGTGGCCATTTCTCAACGATGGGCCTTCCTTGTGACTGGTCCAGCCCAGCTTGGCCTTGATCTGCTCCCCACAGAGAGAAAGAACTATTAAATACAAGCTAAAGCATCAGTTGGCTGACCAAAAACCAGGCCCAACTTTCACAACCATGAGCAAACAATGGGATTAGAAGAAAATATGGTCAGATAAAGTGAGCTTGGAAAGAACTGAGGGTCTGACCACATGAGATAGTTAGGAAATCTCTCGGGACGGCCCTGCATCGGTCAGTGGCTTCTAATAACCCCAAGTGAGTGTGAAACTCCCTGTGTCACAGGTGGGATGTTTTCCATGTGCTATTTTCTCAGCAACCACACGCATACCGATGACGAGGAAACATGTTACACACGGGTGCACTGTGTTTGTCTCTGCTGCCCTGGACAGCTGCTGTGGTTATGTGGCATCTCAACCAGGGTGGCAGGTGAAGGGGTGCACCCTTCCCTGGGGTGACACCTGTACTCTCCTTGCCTGTCCCCCAGCCAGTCCCTGCTGGGCCTTCCCTGACTACCGTAGCCCACTGGAGTGAGCGCTGTGCGTGCCTGGGGCTCTGGGTTGGCCCCGTGCCAGCGGCGGGCCCCAGCCTGCACTCAACAATGGCTCTGAAACGGGGCAGGGCACCAAGGGCACTGTCAATAATTCTGTGTCCTTGATATCATCGTGACCTACTGAATGCTACTGCTGTGTGCCAGTTCCTGCACACAAGCCCTAGACATTTGTGTACACATCACATTGGAAGAAAAACAAGAAGTCACTTGGAAGGTGGCAGCTTCCAGAATTTGAGTCTCACATAGTAAATGCAGTCAAACCTGGAAGGAAGACGAGGTCTTATCCACGGTCCATCAGACTTCATTTGCTTGCAAAACGCAGCCAATGCTTCAGGAAAGGGCCAGCAGTCGGACTAGAAGGCAGCGCATCTGCAGTTGGTCTTCGCCTGGGGTTCGATATCTTTCCAGTCAACAGAGGCTTTGAGGGAGCAACCATCCCCAAAGCAAGTCAGAAGGGAGACAATTTAAACAAATAAAATACAATAAAATGAATAAATTCAAAAAGCACAGCAGTTAAATAGGAAAAACCAGCCTTGGCTAGAGTTAGGGACTTATGATCATGAGATACAGTTTGAGTCTTCTCCAAGGTTGTAAATACAGATCCTGATGAAAAACAGAAAGGCCTTCCCCAGGTCCATGATGTTCCTAAACTCTTATCTCTGGAATCTGTCAGAACGTCTAAAGCTGGGGGTGGTCACATGGCCATGCCTCCAGGTTGTGACTAGCAGGTGTCCCGTGAGCCACACTTCCTCGTGAGAGGAAAAGTCCAGATAACACAAGGGACTTCTCTTTCTTCTGAAAATATTTAGGCCAGAAATGGTTCGAGCACTGGTGCTACCAAGACTAGAGCCCAGTGTTAACTGTATAACGCAACACAACACAGGGTTTAATTGCTCATGTCTGAGAGATCCAATCACAGAAATGTCATGTTTACCCATGATAAAGAAACAGAAATGTTGTTAGTGGGTTTCCAATTTGCCCGTGTGATTTTCAGCAATGGATAACAGAGGGCTGTCTGAGTCTCCAAGACCGGCATCCCGCTAACTAACTTCTTTTCTTCTCACTTCTCTTCTGTTGCTTTGTTTGGGCGTTCTCATCCAGGGGATTAATTTACCAGCCACCATTTTTGGGCTTCTGTATTGAAAAGCTCATTATTTCATAGGAAGTACACCATGAACTTAATAAAAAAAAACCTCCAGTTATAATTAGATAGGTAGGATGGAGACAGGGCCTCTTTGTGTTATTTTTTTTTGTGTGTTAAATTTTTAGGAAGGAGAGATAAATTTTCTCCTCTTTCCTGAATAAAAATATGAAGATGCTACTTGAGAAATCATGCTGAAGATTAATTTTCAGAATGAGTTGTGAGGAAAGCTAGTAGTGTTTCAATTAGAAAGACTGTACTTTTAGACAAGGGCTGCAAAGTGACCAGTGTGATCCTTAGTGGCTCCACATCGAAATTCCTTGGTGATGTCAACTGCTAAATGAGAATGAATTGGGGTGTGACAGTGACTTGCCGCCCCTGGTTGCTGGGGCCAACTTGGGCAACCTGACTGAGTGGGAAGTCTGCCTCCCGCTCTTTCCCCGTCAGCATTAGCCGGGCTCTGCTGAAGAACAGGGTCTTCCACAGGAGAGCAGAGTATGCTGGGGGCCCTTTCCCCTTCTCAAATATCTAAGCAGCCTCTCAACACTCATTTGTGGAAGCTGTTAGAACATCCTAAGACTTTAATGAATCTTTAATTAGGTCCAGGAGAATTTGTGCTGGGGCAAGATAATATTTCCTGCCCTTCTAAACTGTGTTCAGTGATCCTGGGAAGAACATTCAAAAATCACGTAGGGACCACAGACTTTTCTTGTTATTATTTAAAAAAGAGTAGAGTGAAACCTGTCTCATTCAGGACAGAGCAGTGCCTCTCAAACCTCCATGTGCCCATCCATTACATGATTAGTGGGTCCGGGACTTTGAGTTTCAAACAACTCCCAGGCCATGCCACTCTTGTTGGTCTTCAGCTCACCTGAGTAGGGAGGTCCCAGAGGAAATGCAGATTTGTTTCCTTCACCTGCACACCTTGATGAGCCTCTTTGCCAAGAACTCACCTCCTTGCTTTCCCTAACATTCAGTTTCAGAATATGCTGTCTGAAGACTCAGTGTTTCTGAAAGCCTGAAAATACTTTTTAAATAAAACTTCATTGGTGAACCTCCCCTCTAATTTAACTACTACTTATACTATTCATTTGCACAGGAAACCCATTTTGCACAGATAATGCTGATGTAAATTCTATTCCATCCCTAAACAAATCCTTCAAAAAATATTTCTCAAAGATACCATTTACCAGAGAGTGAGGTTTATTAACAGACTTGCATGTTTTGTGTCCCAGTTAGTGATGTGTAGCTGTTGAAGGGGCAAACCCTTCCAGACTACAAATTCCCCTCAGCAGGACTGCCCTGGCAGGAGCCCTGAGGACAAGCCATTTACTAACTGTTGAGATTCCCTCCTATTCTCAGACAGGTTGTAAAACAGAGGAGAATAGGAATGTATTCTACTTGCACAGAAAAAAAGAATGTTTTTCTCCTTGGGTGAGTAGGTTCTGCATTTCCAAGCTTGTTTTAACTGAAATATCTCATGGTACCGTATTGACATTTTCAAATACTGTATTTATTTTCAAATAAAAAAAGGAGGAAAAACTCACTTTATTTAGATGACTTTATCCCTCTACCAGCTACTAATACTTACAAACAAATTTCAAGTCAGTTATTCTCAAACTCCTCATTGTACATTAAGCATTGGCATTGAAACCAATGAAGGTGTGTTAGTGAGGCCAGATGTGATCAATGATTCAGGTTAGATAGAAAGCCAAGTTCACCTTTCTTACCTCTCTCTCCTTGTTACTAAGTCTGGGAAGCACACAGAAATAACTACATTAGAGTATATGGAAATGAACGTTTTTTTTGTATCTAGTGTATTTTTATTTTTATTTATTTATTTCAAAGTATTACAAGGGTACAATGTTTTCAGTTACGTGGATCAGTTTTGTAATGCTTGAGTCAGGGTTGTAAGTGTGACGTCACACAGACAGTGCTCATTGTACTGTTAGGTAGGTTTTTGCCCATCCCCTCCGCTCCTCTCTTGCCATTTGATTTCCATTGAGTTATACTTCCTTCTATGCACGTGTGCTCATCGGTTAGTCCCAACTTAAAAGTGAGCATATGTGGTGTCTGTTTTTCCATTCTTGAGATACTTCACTGAGGATAATGGTCTCCAGTCCCATCCATATTGTTGCAAAAGGCATTCATTCATCCTTCTTCATGGCTGAGTAGTACTCCATGGTATATACATACCATATTTTGTTAATCCACTCATGAATCGATGGGCATTTTGGTTGATTACACATCTTTGCAATTGTGAATTGTGCTGCAATAAACATTTGAGTGCAGGTGTCTTTTTGATAAAATGACTTCTTTTCCTTTGGGAAATACTCAGTAGTGGGATTGCTGGATCGAATGGTAAGTCTACTTTAAGCTCTTTGAGGAATCTCCATACTGTTTTCCTAGAGGTTGTAGTAATTTGCAGTCCCAGCAACAGTATATAAGTCTTCATTTCTCTTTGCATCCATGCCAGCATCTATTGTTTTGGACTTTTTAATATTTTGTGCCCTGTAAACACTAAAACAAGTGATGAGTGCTACTAATCATTTGACCATCTATTGGTTTACTCAAGTGAAAAGTTCATTTATGTAGTTTGTGTGACTCCTGGTCAATGTGTGTTTGTGGGGATGTTAAGAAAATCTCCCTCTGTTTCAGAGGCCAACAATTTCTTGAGTATTCGACCAAGATCCTTTTATACAGAAGCTCTTAGATATGGAAATATATATTTGGTAGGACTTTACTAAATCCTGAGAACTGTATTGAGTGTTTCTCAGGATATAGCAGATACTCAATAAATTCCCATGAATATATATTTTCACATCTAATAGTTTCTATACAAATGACCATGGCCTATGAAATTATTTAATAAATAACAAATCCTTCGGGTGGATAATCTAGTCAGTGGGACAAACAAATAAACAACTTACCATATGAAAGAATAGTACCATGTGCATTCTGTGCAGGCAGTGTGCTGGGAGTGAACAGACTGAATAATAATCCAATAATAATAATAACAAGATTGGAGAAAGCTTCATGAAGAAGGCACCAAGTGATAGGGATTTTTAAAGGATATACTGCATGGCATGGTGGAAATTGTGACTGGATGGGCAGGGGGAGTTTAATCTATAATGGAAGGTATGGGTCATGTTACTGAGGGGCTCAAATTCTGGGCTAGATAGTGTGGACTTTGTTCTAGTGGCGAATGTGAGCCACTGATGTTTGCTGAGGAGGAGAGAGCACCTTCTCTTTTGTCTAGTGGCAAGTGGGAAGCCAGCAGCAAAGCAAAAATTATAAACTTATTGCCAGGCTCACACTGCTAACTATTTTAGCTCCTTTTTGTTAGTAAATAGGAAGAACTGTCAACCTAGATATTATTCCATCGATTCTGAGTATCCCTGACTGTATTTATTTTCACAGCAAAATACTTCTGTGAAATCATTACAGCAGATCCAAGCTCACTGAAGTGGGAACAAACACTGGGACAATTCTTGCTGCGGTATTTACTCTCTTCACAGATTCTTCAGCCTGTGTTGCAGGAATCATGCCTTATTTAAAACAATTCAACTCACAGAAAAGTTGCAGGAATAGTGTAAGGAATGCCCCTGTACCCACTGCTCAGAGACCCCTTGCAAACTTACCAGCTGTCTGTCCCCGTGGTGCCCATGGACTCAGTCCAGGATCACAGGTTGCACCCAGCCACCCTCTCTCTCCGGTATCCTGTAATCTGCAAGTTTCCTCACCTTTCATAACTTTGATAGAGAATTATAGGCCAGTTATTTCTGTAGACTGTCCCTCAGTTTGGAATTGTCTGGTGTTTGCTCATAGCAGACCCAGGCTGCGCACCTGGGCTGGAACAGCAGAAGTCGTGTGCTGTGTCCTTCCCACTGCATCCTCTCAGGCCACAGGACGCAGGCCTGTCCCCTGCCGGTGCGGTCACCTAGCCAAGTTCCTCCACTGAAAACTCACTTTATCTCCTTTGTTGTGAGCAACAAGTATTTCGTGGTGGGAGGCTCTGAGAGCATGAAAAAGTCTTTCTTCAGCCACTGCCTCATTCTGGTTTTAGCATCCATTCATAGTTCTTACCTGAATTAATCATCATGGTGATGGTTGCCAAATGGTGATTTTTAAACTACAGCAATGTTACTGCATTTATTCGTTGGCTTTTTACTACTATGCAGAGATTTATCTTTTCCCCATTTATTTACATCCATATGGACACAATAATTATTACTTTACCCAGTGGGTTATAGTCTGTTTACTACCATTATTTGTTTTGACTCTAAAATTGTCCCAGCTTTGGCCAGTAGTAAAGCCCTGAGGATTACTGCTATGTCCTTTTGACATGTCCTTATTCTTTGGGCAATTTCTTTCTTTCTGCCACAAAAATAGACTCTAAGCTCATCTTGTACTTTTCCTACTCAATTTTCATACCAGCCATTTCTTCAAGGAATCTTTGTTGTTTTAGTGGAGAGTCATATTTAAAAACTAAGAACTAGTTGGTAGGTATACTCACTGCTACTGTACTAATGCTGCTCCCAGGCCCTCAAAGCTAGAAAATGCATGTTAGTATGTATATGTGCATATGCATAATACAGGTGTGTACAAACCCATATTTGTACCTCTTCCTATGTCTACCTGTCCATCCATCACCCACCTGCCTATCTATCTAAAACCTTGAGTGTACACCAATAACTCTAATTTGAATCCAATACTGCAGGTGCATTATAGCTTTCTCCCTTTCCATACCTGTACCTTCCTTCCCCAGTGGTCAGAGCACTGGCTCCTGTCACATTGATCTATGATGCCATGCTAACACATGCACTCATTCTCCTGCGCGAGGCCAGCAGACTACGCCGGCTGCTGCTCCACCCATCCGACATTCTCCCAGGTGGCATCAGCTGCCGCTGGCCACTGTCTTCCTACACCTCTTGAGCCTGCCTAACAGACTTTCATCTGAAAGTAAAAGGAGGGAAAAAGGGAGAGGGAGGAGAAGAAAAGAAGAAAGTCAAGGAGGTAGGTGTTCTCAGAAATTTTAACCTCAGTATTACCCACTTTCCAAGTTCGTGATCAATATAAGTGAAAACAGCCTCTATTTATGCTACTGTTATTGCTATCTATGAAGAATCACCTGTCTTCTGACAGCTGCTGAAATATTTCAATTCTAAAAGAAGGTTCTGAATGGAAAGGTAGCCAGTGCTAAGCATAGCTGGTTTATTTGTGTGTCTGTGCCTGTGAGCGCCTGTGTGTCTTGAAAAATGGAAGCAGCAGGTGTTTAGACACCACAGCATAACTCTCCACAGAACACACTCCTTTAAATCCAGATTAAATATACAATTTTAAGCCTGACCTTTCCGAGTAATTAAAGATTTCTACTTTATGGTTTTTATAGACATGGTAGGGTAGAGGCAAGAAGAAGCCCTTTAATGATTAAGGTGGGTGGTGTGTGGAGTTTTTCTGCTGCATGGAATTTAAAGGGACAAACACTGGTAGAATTCAGTTCCTGCTGCTGAGCAGTGTCTGGATGATGGAGGAAGCGGGAAGAGAAGATCCGAGGCTCACCGCCAGGGCACAGGATGGCCCACACGTGGCACCTTGTAATGCCTGTGAGGGTGTGACAGCATGCTGGGAGGCTCAGTGAGCCAGATGGGTCCTGCCCAGCGGCATGCTTCAGCTCCGACGTGCTTTCCACGGTTCACCACCTCCTTGTCTCTTACCTTAACACCTGGACTAACATGGCAGGTGACAGTCTTTTCACTTCACTATTTGGACGATGCCTCGTTCTTCAGGAATAGGCAACCCGGCTGGGGTGAGAGGACACAGTAGAATGACACCTACAGAGCCAGACTGGGGTATGTGCAGATGACCATGGTGCCAATGGTGTGCATGTCCCACTCTGCACCTCAGCTTCTGCATCAGTAAAATCCAATGGCTGGACGAGACCATCCTGAGTCCTGTCCAGCTTTGACATTCTAGGATTTTAAGTGCTAATGTGGATTGATAGGGACCAAAATGCAATAGATTCCATGACGGAGGACTTTTAGAGAGCAGAGATGCAGATTTACGTCTAATGTGGAGAGGGAGACGTGGGGCAGTCAGGCCAGTGGTGACAGTGTGTGCTGGGCCTGCAGCCCAGATGCCTCCAACTCAGTTCTGTTGCACCAAGTCGGACACAGGCCACCTTCATTTTCCTAGAAAGGTGATGCTACACCTGTGCATCCTGTCTGGACAACCCGAGTGCCATGGCTGCTGCTCCCCTCCTTTGGCAGCAACTCCTCATCATGGAGCCACCCACGGCACCCTCTGGCCCCCAAGGCTGTCCTGACAGCTGTCACCTAGGAAGAGGGGCAGTGATGAGATCCCAGCTGCATGAAGCAGCACTTGATAGGTCAAGGTGGTTCTTAGCCTGTCACTTTTGGCTCTTTTGCTCTTGCCCCGTGGGGGCTATTCTCTCCCTTTCCCCTTTAGTGCTCAAATGTTTCTCCACCTCTTCTTCCAAACCAAGCACACACAACTATTTCTCAGGCCCAGAAGTCAATGGGTTGCCCAATTGTATGAGATGGGGGTCAATGTGTTACCTCTGCTGTAAACATCTGAACTTCACATCTGACTGTAGATGTATAAGATATCCTCATGCAGACAGGGGTCATGTTTTAGGGACAAAGTGGCCATACTGATTTTAGCCTAACTTCTTTCCATGAGTACAATGCCAGTGACAGTTCATAGGGTGCACAATCCAGGATGCTCTAAAAAGCCACCAAGACCTCTGTGGTTGAAACTCCTGAAGAGCCCCAGGACTCAGGCAGCCACGTGATTCCAGAATGCCTTCTACTGGGCTTTTCTTCTTCTTCTTCTTCCTGGGGTCTCTGTTCATGAAAGGGGCGCATTATGTTCAAGGACCTATGTGCCAGACCTGGAGGGATGAGGTGGATGATTGAAACCTGATACCTGCTAGGCCATATCCTGTGACTGCTGGTATTTATAATGACAAGGGCCACATCAGGAAAGGAAGCCACACATGTTCTGGAGGAAACAAGCTCCACCTCCATCAGCAATTCATAAAGTGCACCTAAGCCTAATAAATCCATGAAGCTCAGATTGTGATTTTCATTTTGCATTTCAAATGTCCCTATGTGAAGGTACAGCTCAGTAACTCACCTTTAACAAACTACTGTTCTTAACAGGTCTGTCACTTCTTTGATTTGAGGATGAATATATATTTCATTTTGACATTGTTCCCAATCCCTTTTCTGGAACAATCATTTAGGAAAACCAGATTTGTTATATAACAGAAAAATACAGTTTGTAAATGAGGCAAATAAGAGATAGATAATTTAGGACATAGTTAATCTGTATATAAACTTAAAGAAAAATGCTGAATCAAAGGCCAGGTTGTCTTTTAAATTCAGTTTTAAAAGTTTTCTTTTAAATTTAAATCAAGTTTTCTCAAAGAGAGATGGTCAAAAGTCCTGGGCTTCCATCTTGGGCTACAAAGGCTGTTGAGTTTATACAGTATCTCAGACTCCACTGTAACATTTCAAGAACTTTTCACACTATAGGGGATTGCTCTCCCATCTCTCATGCATGAATACATTGATCCCTTTGCTGTCAGTGACCCTATTTGGTAGCACATTATTTTAAACGTCCATTACTATTAACATTAACTAATAGTTAATTACAACAGAATTCCTATAGAAGTGCATAAGAGAGTCATATGAATGCCAAATGAGTACATTAATGACTGGTGTTATCACAATGAATATAAAATGATTTCCTAATGACTGGGGAGGTAATATATAATAAAAAGACTGCTTCTACTTTTATACACTTATCACAGATTTAAAACTCGTTGTTGGCCTCCATTCAGAAACTTGAGAGCTTTTCGCTGAAGATTTCTCAGGAACCTATATGGCCTCAATCAAAATCTAAACAGTGCTATTCATCGTCAAGTTAAACTCTGAGGATCTCTTTACAAAGGGCCCTAGAAACACTAGCTTATTGTCTTAAATAAATTAAACTCATTCATTTATTCATTCAGTCTATAAACATTCATTGAACACCTATGATGTGACTGGCACTGTGCTAGGTATAAAGACTACAAAGAGAGTAGGAGAGAATTCTTGTCATTGAGAAAAGTCAGATGGAAGAAGAGATGCAAAAACTAATTACAATGATGTTTCTATGCGGTATATAAAGACAAAAATCAAAGTGCTGGGGGAGGAGAGAAGAAGCTTTCACAATGCTAGAGGTTTGGTGAAAAAGTACTTCAGAAAAGGAGAACTTTGAACTAACGTTTGGTGTATGAGAAGGATATTGGTAAATTGATACTGGGTTGGGAGAAAGGCCATTCCTAGTAGAAATTATAGCATAAGCAGAAGCAGAGAGGCATGAAATTAGGCATCGTACTTGGAGAGCAGAATGCAGGAGACATGAGATAGGATGGTTGGAAGCAAAGCCACAGATTCAGAATGGAGTTTAAAGTATTTTTTATAGCTTTCTAAAGAGTTTGGGCTTCCTTTTAACTTAAATTTTATGTAAAACATCAATTTACAAGTCCAAGAACCTCAGTGATTATCAAGCAGGATAAAATCAAGGAAAACTGTATGCAGCCACATCATAGCCAAACTTCTGGAACATAAAGGTAAAGGGTAAATGTTGAAAGTAGAGAAAACTCCAAAGATGAGAACAGAAATTTCTTGTAACCTTCACACCCAGAATCAATAAGTGGGTAAATGCTAGAAGTTACTGTCAAATGAGCATACTGTTTTGTTAGCTATATTGTTCCCAGAATGCTTTCCCAAATCATTTTCTATTTCCCTACATCAGTTTTACTGGCTGAATTATATTCCTTTTCACAATCTGAGCATTGTTCAGTTAAACAATCCCTTAGCATGGGGTATCTATTACTCAGGATCAAATCAGAAAAAACAAAACCACTCTAATATTTAAAACACAGGAAATTTCATGCAAGGAATTGGTTACAAGGTGAGTAAAGAACTAAGAAGACAAATGGGGAACAGTGAAGCAATTCAGAAGTAGTAGCAGTAGGAAGCCACCACCACCCCCTTCATACAATTGAGCACAGGTCTGCCATTTTGTCTGGTCTTCATTTCTATTGCCTGGCTCTTTTGGTGCCTCTGTTCTTCCTTTCTGGTCTATTGTTGGTTTTAATCAAATATTTTTAGTATTGCATTTTAATTCTTCTATGGGCATTTTAGCTACACATCTTGAATTATTTTTTAAGGGTTGCTCTAGAGATTACCTATGCATTTTAACTTATCACCATCAATTCGAGGAAATATCGTACTGTTGCAATTAAAATATTGGATGGCACTAAAAATCCAGACTGGGTTTTGTGCCCAGGACAAAGCATATTTTGGAGTTGCCTGGCTGTCTGTGGAGGCAGGAAGGCCTCTGAGGGCCTTAGGAAAGGCCACCGTGTCCCCCTAGTGATTTTCAGATGACAAGTCTTTCTTGTGTCAGGGTACTTCAGACATTCCCCAAATCTGCACAGCATTAAGCCCTTCTGCTCATACACCCAGTGGGAAGGCCAGCCTGGCCCTCACATGGTTGAGTTTTTTGAACACTGAGCAGCTGATTTGTACTTTTGTGCTTTGGCTGTTCTCAAGGAGTTTTAGGATCTGGGCATAGTGGCTCATGCCTGTAATCCTGGCACTCTGGGAGGCCCAGGCAGGAAGATTGCTTGAGCTCAGGAGTCTCTACTAAAAATAGAAAAATTAGCAGGGCGTGGTGGTATGCTTCAGTAGTCCCAGCTACTTGGGAGGCTGAGACAAGAGGATTACTTGATCCCGGGAATTACTTGAGGTTGCAGTGAGCTACAATGACGCCACTGTGCTAGAGCTGGAATGACAAAGCGAGACTCTGTCTAAAAAAACAAAGGAGTTTTAAATATATATTCAGAATGACCTTGTGGGCACACCATGGCTTCCTCCAACAAGGCATGGATAGGTAGGAAATGTAGAAGCAGGTAATGCACCCAGGCCCCGAGCAGAAAAGGCAGAATGTTTCCAAGCGTTATCTAAAGCCCATGTTTGACAACTTTCAACAGATCTCATATCATGACCTGTGATGATTTTGAAATGGTATTTGGGACGTCTGAAAAGCGACCCCACAAAATGCTACTCGTGTTTCTCTCCAGTGTGGGATCCTAAGGCATTTCTGGTTTCTTTGTGTCTTTTACTCTTGTGCAAATATTCTATAATATTATACATTTACGTGTACTACCGTGGCAAATACGAGAAAAACCGTAAACGTAAATGTTTTTCAAAGTGGCATTTATTTAGAAGCAGACAGACCTTAAGGGAAACTTTCCCTACCGCTCAGTTTCTCTGAAGCGAGCCGGTGGGAACGCGGAGCGGCCGCAGCCGAGCAGGCCCAGCAGTGGCGCGGGGGCCAGGGCCTCCTCCGGGGCGGCGGGCCGGGGCGTCCGGCGGCGGCAGAAGGTGTCCGCGACCAGGGAGCGTCCAGGCACGCGAGGGAACACGCTCCGGTGTCGCAGGCCTAGATTCCCGACTCCTCCCTATGTGTTGGGTGGGACAGGGGGCTTCCGAAATCTGGCTTTTGTTTTCCGTAAACAATCTCTGCACCGCAGCCAGAGCCGGTGCTTAGCGTGTGGCGGGGCCATGCTGTCCGGGTGCGACCACGAGGAGCCCAGATGCCATTCCTGTAGCCTCTGCCCCTAGTTCAGTCTCAAAGTTGCCGCTTGACCAAAGTCGTCCTGAAGTCGGACTCTGGAACTAGAGCCTGGAAGTTAGTTTCAGAAGCCGGCCTCCGGAAGCCCACCTCCGGAAGTCTTCCTCTAGGACTGGGCCTCCGGAAGTCGGCTTCCGGAAGTAGATCCCTAGAAGTTACTGTCAGAAGGCCGCCTCTAGGACTCGCCCTTTGGAAGTCGGCCTCTGGATGTTGGTCTCTGGAAGTGAAGCCTGGAAGTTAGTTTCAGAAGCCAGCCTCCGGAAGTCAGGCTCTGGAAGTCAGGCTACGGAAGTAGATCCCTGGAAGTTAGTATCGGCAGCGGGCCCCGGAAGTCGGCCCCGGATGTCTGCCTTTGGAAGTCTGCCTCCGGAAGTCTGCCTCCAGGACTGGGCCTCCGGAAGTCAGCTTCCTGAAGTAGATCCCTAGAAGTTAGTATCGGAAGTCGGCCTCTAGGACTCGGCCTTTGGGAGTTGGCCTCCAGATGTTTGTCTCCGGAAGTAGAGCCTGGAAGTCAGTTTTGGAAGCCGGCCTCCGGAAGTCGGCCTCCAGGTCTCGACCTCCAGAAGTCCATGTGGCATCCTTAGGTGGAAGTATTGTTTGTTCTGAGCACAGGGTGCTCTCATCCTGTTTATACTCAAAGGAGATAGAAGCTGTGAATACTCGTCAAAGTTTAGGTTGACCAGGAAGGAATTTAAATGGATGATTATGTTGTTTCAGAAGACAGCAGCTTATCATGTGTTGTGGGAAGGCAGCACTGGAGGGGAGACCTCTGGGGGTTTGATTCAGGGAGCCAGTGGGAAGGAGCACTGGATTTATGAAGAAATAAACTCGTAGATTTCCAGGAAACAGTAGACCCAAACCCAGATGGAAGATAACTTCTTTTCATGTGGGTAGGTGGGCCTGGGGGAGTGGGCACATGCCTCCAGTTCTAACCATTTTAGAGTTAAAAACTCATGAGAAGAGGAGGAAAATTGGAGAGATTTTCAACACCAGGAAACGTCTGCATGGGCTATTACATAGCGTTAGAGGAGGCAAAGGATGTCCCCAGAGCAACCCCCTCCCTGCTATACACCAGCCTCAGAGTAGAGAGGCTCAAGAGCACCAAGGGGAGGAGTATTTACAGGCCCAGCATAAACCAAGAGGGAGAGGCCAGCAGGATGCTCTCTCATTGTGGGCCTTGCCTTTCACATCGAGGATTTTAACTCTAGTTTTGGTAGAGCCCGAATGTAAGGGGGAAGTAAGGGTAAACAATCTAAAGTGTGGCCCTTACCGCAGAGTACCCTGTGACCATACAGCAATTGAACTATTTGGCTGCTACCACCATAGGTCAATAAAGAATCTGTCTTATAGAATGGAACCTACAGACTGTTTTAAGTGGCTGTGCTTTTGTGTGTGTGTGTGTGTGTGTGTGTGTGTGTGTGTGTTTTTAAACATTCTTGCAGCATTCCCTGGAGTGAGACTTAGGACAATATTAAATCCCATGAATTACCCAGCCTTCCGGAGGGCAGGATGGCATGTGCAGAACAGCTTTGAATGATGTCTCTGCCTGTTGTCCCTGGTGTCAGTGGTAGCCACACCAGGCACGGTGCTCTCATTCAACTAAGACTTGAGGTAGTGAGGGAGATGCAGACCCAAATCCCCCCTCCCTCTTGATAGAGTTTTTGGATGTGTGTAATTCCTTTTGCAGCCCTCAGCTCTGGAAGGAGCCTAGTGAATGCTTCCATCCGTGTATTGTAAGGTGTCTGGACAAGCAGTTGCCTCATGGTCTGTGAGCAATTCATTGATTTGAAAATTACTCTCCATTCCTGTACCTTGCTCTCTGGCCAGGCTCAACCAACTCCGAGGGAGTCTCATGGTTGGGGAAGGGTACACAGGCCTGGATGGGTTGCCTTTGACCATATTGTGCTTGCCTGGGCCTGACCAGAACTTGCTTTCTACCCCTGGAAAATTCTGCTCTACTCCTCACCACCTGTTGGCCTGCTTGTGTGAGAACCCTGAAGGCTTTGTTCCCAAAAGTGTGCCTTGAAGACTGGGAATGCCATGGGGCCTGGTGCTGCAGATCCTTTTTAGAGACTTTGACTCCATCTACCTCCTTTGGAGTGGTAAGTTGCAAATAGGACTTATGATTATACTTACAGGATATAGTACATCTGCCCTACTGGATGAGGAGCCTGGGGAAAGGAACAGAAACTTTAAGGCCTTGCTACTCCCATGATAGTTAAAAGACTGGCAAGGCCATTGGCATTATCAGGGACTTGTTAGAATTGCACAATCTCTGGCACCACCCAGACCTATGAATCAGAATCTGCATTTAATTAGGTGATTTTTAGGCATATTTAAGTTTGAGAAGCACTGCTTTTGGGGACTCATCTGAAGTTGGGCAGGGAGTTGAGCATCCCTGCCCCTGATTTATGGTGTGGGGCTGCAGGTGGGGGTGTCCTTGCCTCCCCAAGATTTGCTGACTTCCTGTGGGGAGTACGTGGCCCACACAGACCATTTCTCAAATTCCTAGTTGTCCAAACATCTTCCAACTGTGACATATTTGTGTGCCATGCCTTCTAGTGATGAGCCATCATTTCTAAACCCCTTCATGAAGTGTGTCATCATGGTCATGATGCCAGCTGTGGTGCTGATGGGACTGATTCGTCAGGGATGTGCAGAGGTTAATCCCACTCACCCCTTTGTGAGCAGCTCGTGAGCTGGCTTCACAGAGCGCTGTGTTGGCAGAGCCAAGTCTCTCCACTGCAAAGTCCTGTGGAGGAATGCAGGTAACAAAGCGACACGGCCTAGGAACGTCCTCTCGGCGGGAATCTGCATGGGAAGATGGAGGAATGCAAACCTGAGGCCCGGATTGTCATCTTTGGTGCCTCTGCTCCTGGGAACTTAGGTGACATTAGGGGTCAGCATATCCAGCCTCCTTCATCTGCTAGTCTGGCAATGACAGAACCTGCCATGTTTTGGTTTAGTGTCCTTGTCACCTCTCCATGTGTACAGTGACAAAAAGATGAAAAATAGCTCCCAAGAATTTAATTCAAAAAATGATAACATGTGCCCTTGTGTAAGCTGCTTCCCTTGTGAATACCATCCATTGTTTACCTAACTGGCTCCCCTTGTGATGCGGGACAGTGGGGTCTGGACATGGAGATCCAGGGCCTGGGTCTGGACTCTAGGACGTGAAAGACAAAGACAATCTATTCCATCAGTGAGAAGAAATTTGTGTGTCTGTTGGTTTTTAATTATCGTCTCCATTATATTTTTCCCTGGGCCACACAAACGTGGGCTGTGGAACAGGAGTTATCCTCTGTCATCCCTCCACTTTGTACCAGGGAGCCCAGCCATCTGCACACAGGTCCTCAGGTGGATTTGCCCTTTGGTCGCCCGGGTGCATTGTGAGTTCTGAATCCCTGGCTCCCCTGACCAGACCCTTTCAATGTGCAGCTGCCACAAGCAACCTGGACAAAGCCAGCCGGGTGGGCAGAGCAGGGCTCTCCTCGTCAAGGACTTTGCACCTGCCTTAACTTTGAGTCTCCTTGCTTCTGTCAGGACGTGCCACAACCTCAGACGTAGCTCTTGTTGGTGTTAATTATTTCCTTTTCATTTCCAGCTGGCGCAGAGCTTTAGCACCTTAAGTTGCTCAATTTGATCTCTGCACTCAGGAACAAGGTAATTAAGTCAGCCACAATCTAAGAAAACGGATCTACCTCGACTTGTTGACCGTCTTCAGACAGTGCTCCATCCTAAATCATTTGATAATGTAGGAGGCTCCGTGCAGTTCTCCACTTGACTGAGGGTTAGTTCATTAGGTCACAATCAGTAATTGATTCTCAGTGTGTCTCTGCTGCCTTTATTACAGTAATGAGGACTATCTTTTTTTTTCATCTCCTCTAATACGTTACCCAAACCATCAGCTTCTCAGTTTGGTGTCAGGTTGACTTTGACAGGTTGTTAGCAGCTATATGATGTACAGAACATCACAGAAATGTCTCACACTGCGTTGCTGTGTACTGCACAGACCCTTAGGTGGTCCCGAAATAAGTGAAAGCACTTGCAAGGGAAAAGTTACGGCAGCGATTGAAAAATATGACTACGGGCTTGATGTCCTAATGAACAAGTTCTCTGCACCCTTGGATCTGTTTCGACTAGCAGGGCAGATTTTGAAGGGCTGGGTGGCAGCTCTAACTCTCTTCTGGAATATTCCTGAGCAGAAAAAGGGAAGAGTATTGCTTACGAGTGAAACAAGCACTCTCATTGCTGAAGTTACAGACTCTTCTCTCTCTCTGTGGAGCTCTCTATAAAGAGTGAACAATAATCTGCTGAGATGTATATAATCTGATTTCCCCTAAAATTCTTTTCATTTTGAGAAGGGGAAATCCGTCATATGAAAGCCATGAGAGAGAGATACGGTGTTATTTATTGTACTTCTACTTTGTTCCTGGAGGACTTCAAATTTAGAAAGCTGCAGGCGACAAAAGGGGGAAAAATACATTTCCTTTTTTATTTTGATGGATATAATCAATGTTACAGTAAAATTTAATGTTTATTTTTATCTAATGAACACATTTTAAAATTTAGATTTTTTTGCAGATTTTTGAGTTTTTTGAGATTGAGGATTATTATACTCACAGGAGTTAACACTGTTTGATGATATCAACAGTTCTGAGTTCTGAACAGCCAGGAGTCATGGACTAGTGCCCCGAGAAGGAGAAAACCAAGGCCATAAAGAGTAATGTACAGTGGACTGGCTTCTAGAGGCCCGTGCCAGCCTGGTATGAAGGACGACAGACAGAATGAATATATGCGAACTGTGAAATACACTACATTTGTGAACTTTGTCATAAAGAATCAGCACCAAAACAGCAGACCAGTCAATGTTCCCCTTAAAACCAGAAGTCACGAAACCACTGGGCAAAGAACCCGGGGGTTTGGCCTTATAGCCTCAGGGATGATTTTTGTTCCATAGCGAACACAGGTAAACATCTTGCTAAGTCACAAATGATGATTCTTGGGAGATAAAACAGTGAGTTGTGTCCAAAGTTAGATTCAAATGCATTAAAAACAAACATTTTTCCTACTCTGAGATCGAGATAGAGGGACCGGAGGCCTGGGGACAGCTGAGGGCTGGCTCCGCCTCCCTGACGTTGGGGTGACATCATCAGCGAGCTCCAGCGTGTGGTCGCAGCATCCAGGGCTGGCCATTTCTCCCATGTTTGCAGCCTGGGATTATGGAAAGCTTTTATCAACACTAAAAATAATATTTAGCAAGCCTCATCGATCCTTCTTTAAATAAAGCACCTATTTTAGATGAGGTTAGCAATTTTATTCATAGGATTAATTTCATCCCACAAACTACCTTGCAATGTCTGACAAAAGATCTTTTTATAAATTCAACATTAGAAAATAAGTCATAATCCCATCTGCTCCATTCGTTTCTCTCCACTCTGTAGAATGCATTCAGCAATACAAGGTCTCCTGCAGACTGAGACAGGTAGTACAGACATTCATAAATCACCAGCAAATGAATAGATGAAGGTGACAGTGGCCATAAGAAATCAAATCATTACACTTGTTCTGCTGCTGTGTGCTGAGTGACTAGTTCTTGGCGTAGAACTTGGACACCAGAATATCCAAACATCCAAATGTCCCCCAAGACTTCGTGAGGTTCCAGGTCAACACTGTTCTGACCTTTGGCCTCCAACAGGTGAAGCCCACATTCCCCACGAGAGGACAAGTACATCTGAGAACAAACAGTGTCTAGGAGTCTCAACTTTCTTATTCTTAGTTTCTGCAATAGTTGAGTGTAGGCAGCTTTGTTAAAAAAAAAAAAAAAAAGACAAGAAAGGAAGGAAGAAAAGGAAGGAAGGAAGGAGAGCAGAAGGAAGAAAAATGGCAGTGAGTTCAAAGCAAACCCTTAAATAAGATAACAAATTGCCGTATAAAACCTACGTAGAACAAGGTTTCTATTTACTAGCCCCTAACTGGGTTTTGAAAGAAAAGGAATCCCGGCACCATGTGCTAAGAATATTTGCTGCCTCCTGCCTTTTCTGGCAGGATCATCCTGGTTTGTGGGAAGAGTGTTAGTCTGACACTGGATGCTGCTGAGAACTGGGGACAGTCTTAGTGTGGTGACAGTCTTCTGAGAAGGTGTGAGGGTTTGGGCACGTCACCGGGCACCCTGACACGTAGTCTCCCATGTGGCCGTGACATCGAACGTCAGCAAAATGGCCTCTGTGTGGCTCGAACCACGATAAAGCTGGTTTCCTAACAACAGTGCCAAGGTTCACGTGGAACCCCAAAGCCATTCTCTGGGTGCTGAGTCTCGAGAACACCAAGCCCAGGTATCTGACCCTCAGCACCAGGGAAATACTTGACTCAGTACACTCCATGCCCTGCCAGGGACGCTGTCTCGAATCAGCATCGGTTCTCTTTCTCCTTTTCTGCTCCAGGCTCGTTCTACCCAGAATGTCCCTTCGCCTCTGCTCTTACCCGAATCCTGTTATTTGAACCCAGTGTGGTCTCATCGTGTGGCACTCCTGCGTCCTCTCCGCCTCTTGGAATTCCTGTCCTCCCGGCTGTGAGACGCACTCTGAGACCCGCTGGTTGCCGGCGAGCTGTGGGCGCCAGCCCTTCCCGCCGGAGCTGCTTGGCCTCCCCACCTCGGTGTCCCCTGGGCACCTTGAGTTGGGGAAGCCACAGTGGAATCCAGCAGCTCCGCCCTGGGACGCCCCCTCTCCATCTTTGGCCTCCAGACGCCCAGCCATGCTGACACCCGGTGGCCACCATTTCTCTCTCCATGCTGAACCCAGTCATCCAAATCCTACCACCATGAATTCCAAATATTTTTGATTTTTCCCACTTTTATGTTCTTCTGACTGTCTCCTGTGAGATTACCTACTTGACCTGGAGGTCTCTAGCTCATGTCTGGAGGGGATGCACGACTGTCCCTGCTGCCTCTAATCCTGCTCCCTCCAGGAATCCGCCTTCCTGCTGCTGAACTCTTCGCTCCCGTGCAAGGCTCCAGTGTCACTCGCGAGCGCGAGCTCGCAGCCCTCTGATGCCTCCTCACTGCTCTCAGGATGGAGAGCTGAGATGGCTAATGAGACTCGCAAGGTCGCCTTCCTATGGCTGAGGCGGAACCTCCTCCAGTTTGCTGCGTCACCTGGAAACCCTGCGGCGCTCGCTAAGACTGGAGGGTGTTTCTTACTGTGGTTTCCTTTCTGTTTTTGAAGAGTTGGAATAAGAAGACCAGGAGACGGTGGGCATTGGTGTATGCAAATGTGGCCCAATTCTTTAAAATCTTAACCCAATCCCCACGCCCTTTGACCTTTACCACATAATTAGCTTTGGTATTTTACATTCATTGCTCAGAGATGGGTGACGACCGCAGAAAAGAGGGGGTGAAAGTTAATCTTGCCCTTTAGATTCCAAAAGCCTAGAATCGAGAGGACGCAGATTGCTCAGGTTATAAAATGTACTTGTTAGAACGGCTCAATCGTAAGAGCCATACACCCCTTCTGGACAAGATAAAGATCCCTGTGGCTTTCAGAACTGGGGAGCTGAATGGGGAAAGGGGAGCGCACAGATACCATGAGTCCCTGAGAGAAGAGATGCTGTGTCCTGCTCCTCCTCCTGTGCCACGGACACCCTAATATACAGCTAACAAAAGAGCCCAGAAAGGTTCGGGGAACCCGAGCATAGCAGGAGGCTCTTCTCCCGGACAAGGCCCCATGGAAGCATCACGATCCCAGAGAGAGAGCGTGGGGGCCTGAGGGCAGGGGCTGCGTAACAGCCGCCCCGAGTGGCGGGCAGTCCTCTGTGTTCTCCATGTGAGGTGGTGAGAGCTCAGGGAGTAGAGTGGGGCCGAAGGGTTTCTGACCCAGTGAATGGACCCCCACCCAGACGGGGTGGGGGTGTCTGCTGATGTCAGGTGGGCTCCCCCTCCCCAACACTCTGGTTCAACTTAAGGTCATGTGATCCTGGGGAAAGAAGTGTGCCCGACGGGACTGGGGTGTGCGTGCGTCCACCGCCAGGGAGAGCGCGCACTCGAGACGGAAATGAAGCTCCAAGTGCACGCAGCCAGAGTCCTCACTCCCGGGAGTCTCCGCCACTAACGACGTGGTGCGGACATTTTCTGATGTTCTTTTCCTCCCACTAGCGCACACACAAACTCGATAGAAACGTTAACTAGGATCTGTCTGATCACCTGTCAATCACCTGTGTATTCATCTATGCCATCTGTCATTTATCTACAACTTGCTTCATTCACTTGATGTAGCACAGACGTCTGTTCATCTAGGTATAGCTCTATCTCATTCTTTTTAACAGCTACATAATATTCAATTTACTGGTGACACTACAATTTATTTAACTCTTCCCCTGTGGATGGAGATTTGGTTGTTTACAGATTGTAATGAGAGTATGACCCTCTATTTCATGAGTCTGTCATAATTTATTAAAGCATTCTGTTACGGGTAGATACTTAGGCTATAGGCACTGTTTTCTATTACAAACAATATTCAGTCAACATCCCTGTACATATATCTTTATAACGTTTTTCTTTAATTTTGATAGATTCATAACAGTGAGATTGCATGGTCAAAGGGTATGCAAATATACTTTATTAGATAATGCCAAACTGCCCCCCAAAAGTCTGTACCATGTACCAGTTCCTGCCCACAGTTATAAGGCTGCCTATTTTTTCACACTCTGAACAGCAATTAATGGCAGCAATATATTACATGTTAGCAGTCAGATTTGGAAAAAAGTATTTTATTGTTATCTACTTCCGTCTTCTTTTATTCAACAGCATGGTTGGGCATCTTTTCACAGACTTATTTACCATTTGTACTTCTTGCTTATACACATTCTTCAACCCTTTAGGGAATTGTTATTTTCTTTGGATGAGTTGGATTCCCTGAATATGGGATCTTAACAGTCAGTAGTAAATGTTTCTTCTCCCCCAACTTGTTACTTGTCCTTTAATTTTTGTTAGTCTGGTTTTTATTAGGAAAAAAGTTTATAATATTTTGTAACCAAATATGTCATTTTATTTCTTGTTTCATTTCGTTTACTCTCACTGCAAGATCACAAAAATGTTCCCCCATATTTTCTTCCAATATTCTTTTGGTTTTTATATTGTACATTTAGGTCTTTGATTTAACAGGAATTTATTTTTGTTTGTGATATAAGTGTGAATCTTTATTGTAGTTTTCCAAATGGGTAGTCAATTGTTTTCATTCTACATATTAAAAAAGTAACCTGTCCTTTTTTCACTAATTTAAAATGCCACCGTCATCATAGATTACAGACCTCTATATACTTAAATGGTTTCTGTGCTATCTTTTTTGTTTCACTGGTAGATTTGTCTGGTTTTGGACTCTTACTTATATTTTCATCATCCTTGTTATAAATTGGAGACTTTTCACTCTCAAAGTTTCTGTGTTCAACTTTTCTATTTCCCAGAGGATAAAGGACACTACAGGACACAGTGCTTTTGTTAGGAAAAAAATGGATTTTTCACACATTCAGGAGGAAATTATTAAACTAATAAACTAAAACTCAAGGTTACGAAACCACTTCTAATGGGCCGGAGAGATCTCCCCAGAATTTAAATTCTCCTCGTTTGCATTCGCATGTGGACAGCATCGTCCTGGGGGCAGGGAGAAGCCCTGGGTCCCACAATGGCTTAGTTTTCCCTGCTCCCTTCTGCTCCAGGTAGCCTTTCAGTTACCAGCTCAGGCAGGAAGCACCTGCGTCAGGAGGAGCTGTTGCTGTGAAATCTTCCAGATCTTGGAGGGCGGTGGGAAACTGCACATTCTCCCGGCAGGAGAGCAGAGCCAGAGTGTAGGTATAAATCTCAGGCAGCTGATTGTTGGAATCCGTAAGCTCTACCATGTAAATAATTCACTTTAGTGCAGGAAATCTGCATATGAGGATGAAATGTCACTTATAACTCACAGGACATTGGCTTGGCTGGGGACAACTTTCTAATCCCTTCAACTCATTAGGTGCTGCTAAGGAAGAGAGGATATAGATGATGCAGAATAAACTCCCTACAGGAAGCCGGTGACTGGTACGGACTAGTTAGCAGTACTCAAACTGGAAATAAAGCTCAAGGATACGCTTGCATAATTGCTCAGCTCTCTCCAAGCCCAGCTGCTCTTCAGGGTGAGCTTGGCTCTTCTGTCTCCCCAAGGGGCTTCCGTGCCCGCCCTTCACTAAAATCCCTGATGGACCAGGAGAAATGTGGGCTGTGGCGAGTTCTCACGAAGTGATACCTGCTCACCGGCTGCAAAAGCATATATAATGTTCCAGTTAAGAACTTACAGCCCTGAAATTCTGGAATCTCACATGGATGACTTGTGGAGAAACGAGATGGTCGTTGTAATGAGTGCCTTTTCTCTCTTTATTAAATATTGATTGAATATGGAAGAAATTCAATTTCCAAATAGAGTTTAAGTCTTACTCCTAGGGTGTTGGGTAATAAGGCTGTTATTTTTTCAATTTTATGTTTGTTTCGGCTTTGCTATGAAGATGCTGAACATCCCAGAGCGGGGGACGTGTGGAAGAGCTTTCCTCTCCTTGCCCGGGGGTGGCTGAAACTCAGCTGCCCGTGTGACTGGGTGATGTTTTTGACTGAGGCTGGGTACCTTGAAAACCACAAAATCCTGCAGTGGAAGAAAGGAGGAGTTTTTTTTTAATTTTTTAACCTATGGAATAAAAAATAAAATTAACATGCCTTCCAGTTTGAACATAAGCCTCTGAAAACATTTCCAGCCAATTACACACCTATCTGATAACAGAAACCTTAATTAAGCACTACTGTAATCACTCTAGAAATAGACTCGGAGAAGGGCTGAGGTTTCTTGGCCTTCTTCCCAAGAGACTTATTTACTAAAAGGCCAGAAGGGATTCATTATGAAATGGTTTACCTATTAGAAGGTCCCATGTCACTGGCTCTAAGAGGCGATTAGAGCTTTGCAGGCTCTAGCTGATGAAGTGCTCCTCCTGTCTCAAGGAGAAATCAGGTAGGAGAACGTCACTGCGGACTCGTGGTCCACTCTGTCCATCAGTGTGGCCCCATGCTCCATCATGGGTGGATATTAGTTTCCTTTGGCCCTGTTTCCTTTTTGCAAAGCGATCTGATAGCTGCTCAGTATCTGTGCTCTCCTAGGTGGCTGCAAATTGATTGCTTGATGAATGTTCTAGGATTTTCTTTGAAACTGCTAAGGTTATCCTTTACCTCCTTTCAAAATATGCTACGTTTATCGTTTTCCAACCTCCAGAGGCCCCCTCATGTCCTGCTGTGATTCCTCAGTGGCAAAAATTACATGGAAAAGAATCAACAATGTGAAGGAATATGAATATGGTGTTCATTTCCAAAACTGAAAAAGGAGATACAGTTACTGTTTACTATGTCTGTTTTTTCAAGCTTTCCTGTTACAAGTAACTCTTTATTAAACAATTAATTTTATTTAAAATAAATAATAAGTTTATATATTCAAGGCCATTTTTCAGAAAAAAGTAAAAAATAGAATCATGTTTTTTATTGAGTTATAAAATTAGTTGAAGAAAGGTAATGCATCTAAAACAACTCTTGAGATCTAGCATGTAGAATTTTAAGTACCAGGGTAAATTACAAGCAGATTCACAGAGAATTCTATAAAACAGAGCTCCCTATTAATTTGAGAGCACCAAATGGGGTTGTTTCTCAGGTTTCTTATGGACTTAAAATACAGTAAGTCAAAGTAAAGCGAGTTATCAAAGAGATCTGTGACCAGTATGGCTTTAGTGTTCCAATGTGATTTGAGTATATAAATCACTGACTGAAATTTTTAGTTTTCAAAAATATATTTGGCAATGTGCTAAAAAAATTTTCCCAAATCATATCATATATCATTGGTTTAGCAGACAGAGGTTACAACTCAGATGTAATAAGTTTTGTGCCTTTTATCCTGAATTTTACAGTCTCTTAAGAAAGCATCTTGACTGATAATTGGCTGAAAGACCATAAAAAATTCTATCTATGAAGATTAATGTCATCAAGGAAATGGCAATGGAATGACAGGAGCCCTGGAGTTAAGTTTTCAATGTTCTTATTCTTTCTCAGAAAGAGAAAAATAAGCAGCAAATTAAATATGTGATCCCCAAAACAAGTATAACCAAACAATCCTCTGGCTAAAGAATTTGTAGATACATGCCTAAGAAGTGGACAAATGAAAGAAAATAATTTTCTTAAAAAGCAACTGACAAATGAAAAAATAGTTAATATGGGGCTTTATTCTTCCTGTGACTGATGGCTCTCCCTGGCAGCAAATTGTGTACATAGAAAGGGACATTACCTCTTTCATGTTATTAGGGGGCATGGAGCCACCACAGAAAAGAGAGAACTCAATATTACCTGCTATTAACTAGATTGAAGCCAATGTGTCAATTGATTTAGAGAGCTCTCTCCCCTCCCCCACTCCCAGCATCCATCTACATGGTAAAATAGGGCTAGGCACCATTGAATAATTTAGGATGGAGCTTCCCATAAGCTGAAAGTGGTAATTATTAGTGCCAAGACTTGACTGATTATGGGGGAAACTGCATCAGCCTTGCTGTTGGAGTATTACATTGAGACACACTATGTACTTAGCCATCCTTCTGTTTCAAAGGTAGAGCTACTTGGGTTGCATCACGTTTGCATTCTAATAGTCTACCTGCTAACAGGCCTCTAGCCTTGAGACAGTCAAGCACTGCGGCAAAAGGAGAAAGATGGGATTTCTCCATGTCACTAAAGTCTTGGCTCCAGTTATAAAAAGCTAGAATTGGCAGATTTAATTTTTGGGTATCTACTGTGCTGAAACATGTATTAATATAATGTAGTATTTCCTGCGGGGCAGGTCTGGTCAGGAAAAATTCCCTCAATGTTTTCTTGCCTGGAAAAGACTTAATTTGTCCATCAATTGTGAAACTTAGTTTTTCAGCATACAAAAGTCTAGGCTGGCAGTTGTTCTGTTTAAGAAGATTGAAGATGGGGGCTCATTCCCTTCTGGCTTGGAAGTTTTCCTCTGAGAAGTCTGCTGTTAGCCTGGTGAGTTTTCCTTTGTAGGTCAGTTGTTGCTTATATCTAGCTGCTTGTAGAATTTTCTTCTTCATTTTGACTTTGGCCAGGTTGATTACTATGTGTCTTGGAGATGTCCTATTTGCTATGAATCTTCCCAGAGTTCAATGACCATTTTGTATCTGGATGTCTGGATCTGGATCTGTGGTAACACCAGGGAAATTTTCCCCAATAATTCCATCTAAGAGATTTTCCATGATTTTACCTCTATCTTCTTCTCCCTCAGGGATACCAACAATTTGTATGTCAGTTTGCTTCACATAGTCCCATATCTTTCTAAGTGATTGCTCTGCCTTTTTTATTCTCTTTTCTGCCTCTTTAAATGACTGGGTTAGCTCAAGAGCTTTGCCTTCAAGCCCTGAGTTTCTTTCTTCTCCTTGGTTTAATCTGTTGCTGAAACTTTCTGCTGTGTTTTGAAATTCCCTAAATGACTCTTTCATTTCTTTAATTTCTATTATATCCTTCTTTATTTTGTCTAGTTCTTTAGTGACTTTTTCATTAATTTTCTGAAATATTTTGTTGGCTTCTTTTTGTTGGTTTTCAATTTTCTCTTCAACTCCATTCATCTTATTTTCCATCCATATTCTGAATTCTGTTTCTGTCATTTTGACAATTTCCTTATAGTTGGAGTTTGCTGCTGTAGCTCCATTGTGATCCCTTGGGGCATCAATCTGTTTTGATTTTTCATGTTGCCTGGGTTCTTTTGCTGGCTTCTTCTCATCTGAAACCTCTTTTCTCAACTCAGGGCTAATAGGTTTGCAGAGCACCTGTTCCCTGCTGGGAACTCTCCTGCTTTATTAGAAGAAGGGGAGGTCCCTAGACGGCACCTTTTCCCCCTACTCTGGAATGCTGAAGCGGCAGAGAAGCAGGGTGTGCCCTAGAAGCCTGTAATGCAGCTGTCCTGATTTGTTCTGCTCACCTGTGATTGCCGCTGCTCAAGCCTGTGCTGAGTGCTGTTTGTGTTGGGCTTGGTTGTTCACCAGACAGTTGGATGTTCGAGTTGGGAGCTGCATGACACCCTCCTCACTGAGGCTAATGTGGGGATTGCTCTACCCAGGTCTCCTTGAGGGATAAGAGTAACAGCTGGGTGAGGCTATCTAGGCAGTTGTCATGCGTTCCCGGGCTGTGGGTGTTTCCTGAAACCAGGTCTCGCTACGCTGGTGGCTAGAGGCTGGGGAGTCCCTGGTGGAGCACTGGACTTTGGAGCAGTTCCTCTGGCCATGCGGCAGTCGTGGAGGCTCTGGGCTGGCCCGGGTGCAGCGCTGGGATCTCGAGGTGGTGCCTCAGGCCTGGCAGGAGCTCTGGAGACACAGAGGCAGAGCCTTGGGCTCTGGTGTAGAAGCCTCAGAGCCGGGATGAGGGAGGAGCCTGTGGCAGAGCTGGGAGCAGGGCCATGCGGGCGGAGGGGCTCATCTGACCTGGAGGGTGGGATCAGGGCTGAGCAGGTAGGAGGCAATTGGGGCCTAGAGGGCAGAGTCAGGGCCAAGCAAGTTGTGGGCTGTTCTGCAGCCTCAGGAACTGCACAGATGCCATGTCATGCAGGCAGGGGTTGGTTCCAGTGGCCCAGGGACCACGGAGTTCTTCCCACCCTCCCTAGGACCCTCCAAAGCAGTCACCCAAAGCCTCTCAGGTCAGAGCCTTCTGTGCCCCAGTCAGTTCCTCTGCTCAGATCCCTTGCACTGTAGGGGAGAAGCGCTTGGCTCCCAATGACAGGGCACAGCTCAGGGAAGCCTCCCGTTAGTCCACTCTCTTCCCAGCTCAGTACCGACCTGGCGCCGGGCACCCGAGGGCTCAGGATGGCTTTAGCAGCTGCCCGATCCCCACCACACCTGGGGTCTGGCGCAGCAACTCTGCACAGTGGAGGGGCCCTCTCACAAGTCGCACAGCGCCAGCAGGGTGCGCGTGACACCCCAGTGCTCTACTCTCCTATTCTTCCCCGTGCGTCCTTTGGTCTTGTCATATACATTGCCCTGTCACCTTTCCCCCACACTGAGTGTCCTGTGTTGCTTCTCTGTGATTTCACAATGTAGCTTCAGCGAAGAGTGATCCATACGTAGGGAGTGACTGCATTTTTCACTTCTTTCCTCGGGAGCATCGTGCTGGCAGGCTGCTTCTAGTCTGCCGTTTTTCCCAAAATCTCTCTCTTTTTGAATTCCAAATTATTTTCAACACACAACTTTGGTAATTAGAGAGCTGCTCTGTGAATCATTCACAGATGAGTAAGAATTTCTAAATAATTAAATTAGAATAAAATACACTTAAATCAGGGCTGTGCTGTTTGATTAAATCATGTTGTGATGTTACGAAGGGTTATCAGAAGCATCCGTACGGGTGAAACCCGGGGCGGGCGTCTCGCTGGGCTGAGCAGTGACTGGAGCAGCATCCCTGCAGCAGCATCCCTGCAGTGCTGGGCTAGGTCGTTCCTTCTTTTACTTCTACACTTGCTGGATATCGAAACAAGGGAATGGTTTGGGGTTGTTATCCAGGAATTACAAAAATAAAACCAAATTGGAGATGATGGAGCAGGTGGAAATATTGGGAGCCTTCCTGGGCACTAATTTCAGGACCCTCCAGTTGTAGGACCCTTGGGCCTGCCCGGAGGCTTAAGATGACTTTTCCACAAGTACCTCCGCTACTGGTTGTGAGAGAGAAGCACTTCTGTAGGAAAACCAGGAGAAGCCCAGTGAGCTGCTCTTTGGGGGAATCCTGAGGGCGTGGACAGGATTTTCCTCGTACTCAGGACTTTATAACATGTGCAATGCGTCAGAGCCCTTGGGCTTTCCTGAGGATCTGCATTTGGAGGTTCTTCTGCTCTATTCGAGTTGACCATGAAGCAGTTTTTCTGCAAATGTGACTAACTTAAATAAAACAAAACAATGCAAAACAAAACTCAGCTTTAGGTCCCATGAGGAACTTCCAGAAATAGTTGAAGTTTGTAGTCACTAGAGAGCAAGCGTGATCCTAGTGGCAGTGCTTCCGACGGCATTGTGTGGGAAGCCCGGAGCCCCAAGAGGTGTTACATGTGCTATTTTTCAGAAAGGGAGTTTCATTAATTTGAGAAGCATTGGATATAATTAACTTCACAGTGACAGTATTTTGGGGATGCTATGCCAATCCTTTTACCCCTTATGGTTCTGAGCTGCTGGTTTTCCTGTGGCTCCGACAGTGAGACCCGGGTCTGCTTGGCAGGGCTGCTGCGGTGACCACAGGCAGGAGCAGAGGGGACTGAGGCGGTGACGTGTGCAGGGTCTCTGTGGTCCAGGAAGGTGAGGAGAAGTCAAACACCCCATCCCACTTCTTCTGTCTTTCATGTGGAGCCCCCAGGCAGGGGAAGGTCAGGGCAGGAATATCGAGACAGGCGTGAGGGGCCCCAAGAACCTGGGGCCAGATGCCCAGTTTCCCACGCACAGCATGGGTGAGTTGTAGGCCCATAGGAGGGGCCTTTATCCAGTCAAGCTCCATGTCCCAAAGAAAATAAAATTTTCACTTTCACATTTTTACAAACCTCTTTAATGCCAGCCTTGATAGGAGGCAACTGGGCTTTCTTATCTGCTTCTGCACTTAGTCCTCTGAAATATCTAATGTCGTGTATGCTCTGGACAACCTCACTGCACACAAAACTAGTGTCTTGGTCTTATCATGCAAGTAATTTTGACCTTGTGGACCCCTGAAAGCATCACAGGGACCCCTGGAAGTCCCCAGACTACACTTGAGAACCTCTTTGACAGTGACTGGGGTTGAGACTAAAAGACTGCAGTGGGAGTTTTGCAGCTGGGAGCAGACAGACAGGGCCTGGGCTCCTCGGTGGGCCCCACAGTCCCACCAAACCGCCACCCGCAGGGCCACTGGTCAGGAAAGGCCAGGATAGCCACTATGCGGAGGACAGTAGCATCCACAGCGACTGGCAGGAGGCTGAGACCCTCTGGAGCCAAAGGGCGTGGGGGGCAGGCGGGCAGCACTTTGGCCCAACGGACCCCGCAAAGGCTGTTTCATGCACGTCACCACGTAAACGCCCCGGGCAGGGCTTTGCCTTGACTGGGTATTTAACCTCCATCTTTTCTAATCCGAGGAGACTGAGCCGGTGCAGTCACTTCAAAGAACAGTCTGGCGGTTGCTCAGAAGGCTGAACAGTGACCCATGACCCAGCAGTTCCAGTCCTAGGGATATGCCAGAAGAAATGCAAACGCACCTCCGCACAAAAACCTGTATATGAAAGCTCATCACAGCGCCGCTCACAGTAGTCAAAAGGTAGAAAAGACGCGTCATCAGCTAATGAAACGATAAACAAATGCGGTACATCCATGCAGTGGAATATTGTTCAGCCACGAAGAGGACTGCGCTACCGATAGGGCTGCAGCAGGATGAACCTGGGAAACATCCTGCTGAGTGAGAGCCAGTCGCAAAGGACACGTCGTATGATTTAATTTACCTGAAATGCCCAGAGTAGGTAAAGCCACCGAGACAGAACGCACAGCGGTGCTGCAGGGCTGGGGCAGGCGGGATGAGGACCGACTGCACGTGGGCCGGAGGCTGCCTCACGGGCAATGGAAAGACTCTCGAATTAGCTGTGGTGGTGGTTGCACAACCCAGTGGGTACATTAACAACCGCTGAATCGCACACTTAAGGGTACATTTTATGGCACGTAAATTATATATCAATCTGTTATTAAAAAAAGTTTGTTCCTTAGTTTGTCAAAATAAGATTTGAGAATTTAATAAAGAAGAGACTGAGCTCTCACTAATTGAGTTCAATAAGTTTTACTGCAAGATCAGGTCAGTTATGCAAATTAAAGTGCTGCATGAGACAAATAAAATGCTACATTTTTCTTACGAATTCCAGAAAAAATTTAACCCGTCTCTTTTCCCCACAGGACTTCTCAGAGGTTTTACTTGCATGTCAGTATGTTTGGTGAAGTTTGCGGTGTTTTAAGTGCAGTTGTTCCCTGGACCTCTGTCATCCCAGAGAATGTGGTGCAGGTCTCTTCGTGTTCCAGAGAAATCAGAGATTTTGTTCTTCCTTGACTTCAAGAGTAAAGAGGCTTAACTGATTTATTTGGAACAAGAAAAGACCTCTGAAACAGGAGATAAACACGCATTCATATAGAACAAAGCAATTAATTTAAAGGGACCTGAAGAGGAAGGTGGCCCCGCAGGAGGTTTTGGTCCCTTCACACACCAGGCCCTGAATCTTTCCAACGACACTGTGAGGCCAGCGTGACATCCCATGGGGCCCTTGAGCAAAGCGGTTTCGAGAAGTCACTTTCCTAAAGGCCAAACAGCGAGGAGGTGGCGGGATGGGGACCTGGCCCGGCGTGTCTCATTGTTCCCACGCTCTTTGTTCAAACTTCTCAACCAGAAGATACGGAGACACAGCGCTGGCTCAGGCTCACCTGGGGAGAGAACAGTGAATTAATGAGTAGCCCGTGCTGTGCTCCCGGGTCCTGTCCGTTCTCAGAGCTAATTTGTGATTGGCTGCAGTGTCTCTACCTACCATCTGTCAATTTCAAGCATACAAGAGAAATAAAAGTCCAAATTCTGTTTGCTAATGGCCTTAATCTTTTCATTTTAGTGATAGGCTTTCGGAATCGATGTGGAACACAAGCAATTTGTTTGCTGCTATCCGTAACTGTGTCATCCTTTAGTTTAATAGGCTATTATTCACACCAGAACTGTTCTATACCACACAGTACTTCGAGAGAAAGTTTGACCATCTTATCCCCGCTTCATTCAGTAATACAACAGTGAAGGTCATCCATGGTTGTAAACTGACACTTTTAGCTCCTCAGTTACAGATTCTCCTCTGAATAAGTGAGACGTTATTTCTGACTAATCAGGTAAGCCCACATTATAATAGTAACCCACTGACACTTCAGAATAAGTAGCGAATACAGGCAGAAGCAATATTATTTTTGCACATGAGCAATGTGCAGTTTGTTTAATTAACTGGGAGGAGGGCAGATAACTATATGGTTAGAATTCAGTACTTAGAAGTTTCACGATAACAATATATCCTCACGTGGAGTGGAGAATAACTCTTCCTTCAGTTGATAGGACTGTTTAAATCCCTAAAAGTTTTGGAATTATCCCAATATCCTCGTTATCCTATCTGCCTAATGCCTATATCTTTCTAAGTCCTAATGCATAGCAATGAAATTTTTATCATTGCAATAATTGATGAAGTGTTAATCATAGCACAAAAAGTATGTTTATTTCCAGCGTCAGGATTGAGTTATAGGCTATTTTGTTGACCTCATATGTCTGTGTGATGTGAAGCTGGGCAGAGCTTAGAACAGTGTTTACAGAACCGTCTCTGCAGAAGACAGTGTTCCTAAGGGGTGTCAACAAGGTTATGGAGAAAAAGGGACACATGATTCAAATGCATTTGGGAAATGATGAGTTAAATGTGGTTAAACATCTTTCTTTATTGCAGGACTTCTCAGAGCCTTTGATAAACCCATATATACTGAGAATCTCCAAGAGAAACATATGACATGAAGTATTTCCCAAACTTAGTTGACTCTGGAAGTTTCTTTCCTCTTACCTTCCCCTATAAATTTCCACCTCCTATTTCTTTCCCCTACCTGCTCCCCCGGTCCCAGGGCAGCTCATGGGACTAGTGTTAGATTAAATAAGGTTTGAGAAATAATGGCTTACATTATGTTCCAGACATTTCTTAGAAGATGAATCACCATGAAAAACCAGTGGTCTTTTACAGACTTTAACATTTTCTTTTTATTCCCTAATTTAAATATTTAAATAAGGAATATAGTTCTTGTTTTTTTCTTTTCTTTTTTTTTTTTTTTTTTTTTGAGACAGAGTCTCACTCTGTCACCTGGATAAAGTGCAGTTGCTCACTGCAACCTCAACCTCCTGGGCTCAAGTGATCCTCCTGCCTCAGCCTCCCAAGTAGCTGGAACTACAAGCTTGAGACACGATGCCCAGCTAATTTTTCTATTTTTAGTAGAGATGGGGTCTCACTCCTGCTCAAGCTGGTCTCAAACTCCTGACCTCAAGTGATCCTCCTCCTTGGGCCT
Organism: Varecia variegata; assembly: GCA_028533085.1. Lineage (NCBI taxonomy): Eukaryota > Metazoa > Chordata > Mammalia > Primates > Lemuridae > Varecia > Varecia variegata. The sequence continues at coordinate 2,568,839 of CM052443.1, read as the reverse complement.
CCCTGAGTGCTAGGATTACAGGTGTGAGCCACCGCGCCCAGCCAGGAATATACTTCTTGAGAGTCCAGAAACCAGGGTCCTATCTCGGGTTGACCACTGGCTAGTGACATCTTCTTGGTAAGTCACTTAACCTTCTGAGTCTCAGGTTTCTCTCTGAAGAACATGAATGAGAATTCTGGGAAATGAAGATGATATGGGGTGATATATGGAAAAGGACTGTATATGTCTTCCCTGTACGTATATCAGAGGATCATCATGCACATCACAATTCATCTCGCTGTGCAGTGATCCACAGTGCACCTTCTAATGCCTCAGTCCCCGCCGAGTGTGAGACAGCTGCTGTGTGGTGTGTTTGGAACACCCAGCCTTGACCTGGATGGGGTCTCTTTGTTCTTACAGAAAAGAACAATGCCCACAATTTCTGATTGTGTGCGACAGTGGATTTCAACTACTTAGGTCCTTTTATCTCTGGTTTCTCAGGCTCCTCCCTGCCTGTCGGAAGCACAGTTACTGGACGGGAACCTGGCCACTGGGTATGAGGCTACCACTCCAGGTTCAGGGCTGGATTCAAGCCCCGACGTCTGATTGTTCACTCTGGATTGTTGCCTCTGTGGGCTGCATGTGCCTTGTTCCAGCAGCTCCCATATCCCAACGTATCAGTGTGGTGTGCTGCAGTAACAAGCAGCCCCCAAATCTCAGTGGCTTATAACGAGGAACGTTTCTGTCTTGTGTTAAACATCTCACTACTGGGATGCTGTGTGTCTTCTCATTCCAGGATCCAGACTGAGGAGCAGAGGTTTTTGGGGACAGGCTCTTGTCATGGCAGAGGAGAAATACAAGGCAAAGAGATAACCACACGAGCATTTTTAGAGCTTCTGCTCAGACGTGCTCTGTGGCACGTCACCCATGTTCTTGGGGCCCAGGCAAGCCTCGGGGCCAAGCCTGACCACGGGTCACGTGGCAATAGTCAGGTGTACCATCTCTTGATGAGAAAGGAGAGGTGTAAATAATTGTGAAAAATTGCCACTCGGCCTGACAAACGTTTCACTGGAACATGCCACGTGCGTTGCTGGAACCTGCTGTCAGCATTTGGGTTTTCCTCCTCTGCACGTAAGAGAGACCCTGCTGGACACGAAGCTTATCCGCAAAGCCCCTCAGAGCTGTCTGGACTCACTGAACTCCCTTACTGTCTGCAAACATGAGATACTAAAGATCCGGTAAATAAAACTTCCCAGAAGCATAATATTTAACAAAAAATTAAACATGAAGGTCTGATTAGAAACGTGGTCCTTGAACACCGGCCAAAGGGAAAAGCAGAGTCCTGTTCCACTGCCTAGAAAGTGACAAGAAGGAACTCCTTGTAGTCTCACACCCTGCACTGGCATTATGGTCACATCAGTAACTGGGATCTCTGTTCTGTGATCCACGAAGTCATGAGAATTATTCACATCCGAAAAGGTTCTCCTACTGGCTACTACACACTTACCATCATGCAATTTATTATTAAGTGTTGTTTTTCTTGTCAACATCTTGTGGTTTAACAGCCCACCTGAGTGTGAATAAGTTTATCAGCTGGCTTTCTTACTAAAAGACAGATGAGGCTGCGTGAACATGCCTAGCACCTGGGCAGGACGCCGCTGATGAAAACAGCAGAGGTGGGGCCCAGCAGGTGAGCTCCTTCCCTCTCGATTATTCGGATAGTGCCCTAAGTGTCCAGCTGCTGAAAGCTCTTGAGCAGCGAGCTAACCTCCAACCTGGAGAAGACGGCCGAGATTGAGAGCAGCGGATGGAGGGGCCCGGGAGGGCTGTGCATCCGTGAGCTCCCTGAGCTGGGGCCTCTGCCCGTTTGTCCCCAGGGCTGGTGTCCACCCGGCACCCACTAGTGGCCCTGAGATGTTTGCGGTGTGGCGATACCGTCACCTCCAGTGACTTCCTGCTGAGCATCCCTGAGTCACCGGCCTCTTAGAGGCCTTCACGCAGGCCTGGCGATGACACCTGCCAAGGGTCAAGCCACAACCATCACGGCTACCTCGGCTGCTGCCCACTCGGATGGTGACCGACAAAATTTATGGTGTTACAGGGACTTCAAATCCACCCACAACTGTTCCATACAAAAGGCACAAAAGTAGCTTTTAAAACCTCTGTGAGGGTCAGTTACATTTGGTTAGGACTGAAGACCTTTAAGGCCCTTACCTTTAAAATGTAAAATAAGAAGCAAAGAAAAGGGAAGGAAGAAAGAAAAAGCAATGGAGAGCAAGACAGGAAGAAGGGGCTGCCTTCCTGTCCCCTGTCCCCTGCTCACGTTGGAGAGGCCGAGCGTGCAGCCTGTGTGCAGATTCTGTCTGCCTTTGTGAAGTAACACCTGGGCTTGACCAAGCCTTGGGTCTGACGGCAAGATGCTTCTGTGAAATTTAAAAACAAACCCTGTCTCCCCGAATCGAAATAAATAAGACTATCTACACTGTAATGGAAACAAAAGACTCCAGGATTCTTTTGGGGCCCTAGGCAAAATGCAGAAACTTGTTTCCCCATCAGACTTCTCCGTAACATTCCTTTAGCCTAATGAGACACCCCGCAGGAGTCCAGCATTTCTTTCACTGAATTCCACATGTAGGTTTTCTGGGTTGTCTGTTTAATTGTTCAAGTGAGAGAGGTTCTGCTGGAAGAACAGCACAGAGCGGCAGCATGGAAGGAAGGCTGAAGGAACGAAGTTGCTTCAGATCTACTGGAGGAAGAAGCCCCCGTGCCAAGACCACCAGACACAGGCCGTGACCCCCCGAAGCTGTTGCGCAGCCCTGTGGAGACTTTCATGCATCTCCCGCTTCTTGTAACCGGCCCACGGTGAGTGGGAAATGGCACTCACTGTGCATGTGTTCACCGAATCCTTGCTGCCTCATCCCCGAAGCACACACGGCTCTTTGCCAGGCGCGGGGTGCAGAGAGAGACACACAGTCCTGCGCCCCGGCCTACAGTGGCTTGTGGTGGACAGGTCCCGGCAGCCGTGGGCCGGAAAGGGAAGGGACACGCGGAGGTGCAGAGACAAGAGGAGTGCTGAGGCCTGCACGGAGGGACAGAGGGGAGCAGGAGGCCCGTTCCCAGCAGAGGCCAACGTGCGGGAGCTGATGGCTGTGAAGCACACGCAGGGCAACGTCTAGAATTCTCAGAGTTGAGGATTTGAAGAAAGGAAAAAGCGCCCCGACACCACAGACTAAAAATTGACCCTCAATTTCGCAAAGGCCCCCGGACTTCCAGCTGCTGGAAGATGGTGGGGCGTGGGGAGGAGAAAGAGATGGCCTCGTCTGCAACAGTTGAGATTCGTGCCAAGGAAGGTCCGAGCTGCTCTCTGCGGGGCGGACTCAGAGGAGGAAAAAAAAGCTCAGTCATTCTTTCTCATGACGATCATATGCAAATCAGGTCACTATAATCTATAAACATGGTAATTCCTTTTTTGTAGATGAAATGAGTGTAACTTAAAAGTCATGGACAAGAACAAAAATGGATGGATACCATTTTCCAGTTTTCCTGAGAGCTCAGAGTTTATGCCGAGTCATGGCTGAGCCTGGGCGTGGTTTTTCTACTCCCTTCTGCCCTTGTGCAGTTCTGGGAGAGGACAGGTGAGGACAAGAGACAGTGAACGTGGCTCAGGTCCTGGCTGCCCCAATTGCCTGCCACATGGTCTTGGGCAATCGTCCTAACCTCTGCGTGCCTCAGTTCTGTTTCCTACCAAACGGGCAGGGTGCTAGGAGCCCAAAGCAAAGTGAGAAGGGAAGTAGTGCTGTCATAATAAGCACCGTCCACTGGGAAGAGATTGCTGTTTCTGAGCGGTTCTGGGGGCATGGCTCTCTGCAGACGAAGGACGGAAAACTGGGTTTTAATTCCAAACAGCTTCATGAGTCAACTGGAGCTGAAGACGTAAGTGGAGGTAATCTACAGTTCCGGGGGCTTTAGATGCGCAATTCCAAACAGCTAAGGATACTACCGAAATATTTGCCTTACCATATTTCGCGCATCTGGTGAAAATTCTTTTTGAAAACGTAAACTGCGCAGTGTGCTAAGCCAGCCTCGTCCTCCAGCCAGGAGCAGGTGCCAAGGCAACGGCGGCTGCAAAGGCAAGAAGACGGAGCAGAGGATGGAAAGGAAAATGAGTTCCCCACGTCTTCAGTGTGTTTGCCCTCTCCGAGCACCCGGCCCCCTTTCTCCCTCCTGCCTGCATCCCCCTCCCCTGCCCCCAGTCCCTTCCTTCAGTCCCGGTTTAGACGTCCTGTTTGCCTTAAACCCGCACATTCCCTGGTTCCTGACTGAAGCATTTCTGGTTAGACAAGGACATGGATGACTTATGAGAAGCACTGTCACCCACACAGGGAAAGGAACATTAAAAAGATCTCTCCTCAGTGCGGTGTTGTACTTAGCATAGCACCATAACCATATGTAGGTGTTTAAAAATGCCATTTGGTGATTTTTATTATGTCATGCTACAACCTTCTATGTCAGCTGGGCTCCTCCCACGCCTATTACGAGGCGTGAGGATGGGCAACCCCACAATTTATGGGCCGAGGAGCAGGATGATTAACGAGACGGTGGCCTCTCGTTAGAGCCTTAGTCAAATGAACCCCTGCGTTCGTGGTCTCCTCTGTTTACAGAATCGGCCCTTTTGTAGGAAGTCCAGGTTTTCCTGGTAACCTGCGTTACTGGGGAGTCTCACTGCTGTGTTTAGGGGTCATGCCAGACTGAAGGATTTTGCATTCAACTTCTTCATCTCATTTTTCACCTCTTAAAAATAGAGAGTAATCCCTATTTCTTTGCTATGAAAGAAAAGTTTTCTATGTGGCATAGAAAAGGAGACTTTTCAAGCATATGAAGTTTTGTCAACTCTGGAGCCGTGGACAGCGCCCTTGGCACACACCGAGTCTGGACTGCAGAGATCACGACCCTGCCCAGCCCTGCCCTCAGATGGGGACCACAGGACCCCGGAAAGGGAGACGGTGCCTGGAGAGCTCATTGCCACACTCGCAGGGGCTGCGCGGCAGAAACCGGAGGGTCCTTTCAAGCCCTGGGCTGGGGGCTGGACGTCGGCGCGGCTGCGGGGACCCCGCTTGCTGGGCAGGGCCTGGTTGCGGCTGTCCCCTGGCTGTGGCCCCGGCTTTCAGACTCCTGAAGTGGGTCCCTGCTCTGCTTTTTCTCTCTGGACTCTGGCTCCACCTCGGCTTGTCGGGGCCTTGCCTTAGGCTTCACCCAGACTCCATTTTCCGAGTTCAACTGTCTGCTTCTGGCTCTGAGTCCCCCAGGTGCCTGAGCAGGTACACGCAGCCCCCCGTCCGCTGCCTCCCCACCTGCTGCCTCCCCCTGCACCGTGACTGTTTGGAGCCCCGCGTTGGCTACTTCGGTTTTGCGTTCTCTTCTCTCACTCTTGAACACCCGGACCAAGCGGTCCCCTGGGGCTGTCCTTGGCTCTCTGGTGACCTCTGCCACTTTCCCTTCATGTTTTGTTCCCTCCCTTCGGATGAGGATGGGTCCCTGCAGGCCGAGTGGTGCTTTCCCTCGTGGTGCCGAGCGCTGACTCCGCTGCAGCCCCTTTTCCCGTCCAACCTCGGCCTCCACCTTTGTGTGACCTCCTGTGTCTGTGGGTGACGCTGCGTCCTGCTTGTCAGCCACCGTTGTCCTTAACCCGCCTGCCTTCCTCCCTCCGGCCCTGTGAGTTTGGGCTTCACCACGCTCTTTGCACCCTCACTATCCCCGTCTTAAAATCCCGAGATTTGCCCCAACACAGACCCTCGATACCCCTTGGAGGAATACTGACAACGGCCACTCGGTGGTCTCTCCCCAAGCCAGCCATTTCCACAGCATCCCCTAAGGCCCACTCCTAACTCGTGCCACTCAGGCTCCGACAACCTGCAGGCCCTCGGGGTGCTCACTGGTTGCCAGACGACACCTAAACATTTTAAAGTACTGGCCATGCCCTATAGAATGGGCCCAAATCTACCTGTAGCCCTGTCAAAACCCACTCACCTTCACACAGCCTCCCTGTGGTCTCTGGGGACTGTCCTTCAATCTGTCCCCTATTGTGTCCTTGGCTTACATGAGTCCCTCTGACGGGGATACCCAACCTTCCTGCCGGAATCCCAGCTCACACACAGCCTCCTGCTCGAAGCCTCTCTTGGTCCGCAGAGACTCCTGGTCCTCTGGGCTCCCACAGCCGCGCTGCGGAGCGGTGGGTCCACAGGCATTTGCCACGGTCTCCTCCCGCCCTGGACTGATGGTTTTCTTAGATGCCTCCTCTTCTTTTCACCTCTAAGCCCATTGGAGACTTAGACGAGGACTTTGTCTTCTTAATGTATGTATCCTTCACTTCACGTATGAACTTCCTATGCTATGGTGAGCCCCCAAAAATGATGTATTTCAGCTTGTTGGGAGAAAGAGCAGAAATCTTCCCAGAGACTGCCTGGCTTCCACGAGGGGAGTTTTATATGTATTATTTACTCTGCACAAATCCTTAAGAGTTTTCTCCTAATTTAGATCGGACTCCAATCTGTGGATTAGAATAGGAGGTCACTTGAAAGATCTGCAAAACATGATTCTTCTTTGGGTATAATGTTTTGAGTGAAATTTTTTCTTAATTCCACTTAAGTCTCTTTTGGTGTTTTCAAATCTTGAACTGGGGTAAGGTTTTGACAGTTTCTTTAAAGAGAGAAGAGAAACATAAAAATTTGAGAATTTCTGGTGGCTAAAATGCTTCCAAAATATAAGTTAATGGAATTAGCTCAAGAACAATCATTATAACTTAAGTGTTCTGCAGTTAAGTGTAATTTGCATAATCCTAGAATAGAATATGTTTGAACTTTCAGAGAAGACTAATAAGATCAGCATTTATTGTTTTATTTTTTGATTGCTTCTGAAAAATGGCATTGGTATTGCTTTGTATGAATAGGTCTCCATGAGTAAATTATGATCAAAATTCAAAGCCATCATAAATTAAATGTTTTTTTTTCCTGCTTTGGTATACAAGACTTTCCATTAAGCTAGCCCCATATAATATACCTTGGATGTGTTCAAGAAAGCCCTGTAAATTATAGTAAGTATTTAAAATGGTAAGTAGACATTGGAAAAGGCCACATTAGGATTAATGAATGAAGGGGTTGATACTGAAAATGCACTTGTAAATAAATAACATGAAAAGTAAAGATGACACATTGTTAGGTTAGAGTTATAAGTAGAGCATGACAATAAATTGCAGGGGGGCAACAGTGCTCATGGAACTTCAGTTTCTTTGTAGGAGCACTTCTAATTTCTTTCTAGCAAAAACTGGAAGGACTGTGTAGAAAGGTTCACCAACGGACAAATCTGCAGTAGCCTAACTGAAAGGGTGAATAGGTGCCTTAAAAATGACTGTGGGCGTCACCTGCCAGGTGCACAAAGAAGAGGGAAGACGGAAGCAGATGGGCGAGCCAGGGAGAAAGAGCTCCGCATTCACAATATGACCATCTGGACCTGGTTTTCTCATCTCTAGCAGGTAAATATTTTTTATTTTGGATGTTTTAGAGCAAATTGTGCTTTATTTTGAGGTGCTTCAGATTCATTAATTCACAGATTTTTAGAAAATTCTAGTTAATGGGATGGAGGACTAAGAGAGGATCTGGAAGACAAAAGGATAAAAAATATTTTTTCAAAAAATATGAGAATTCTGAAAGGCAAGGTGGACGTTGAGCTGAAGTGAGATTATATTGTCAAGAAAGAAAGGGGCAGCTGGGCTCAGTGGTGCATGGCTTTAGTCCCAGCAACTGGGGAGGCCGAGGTGGGAGGATTGCTTGAGGCCAGGAGTTTGAGACCAGCCAGGACAACATAGCAAGATCCTGTCTGAAAGGAAGAAAGATAGAAAGAAAAGAAAGAGAGAAAAAAGAAGAGAGGGAGGGAGGAAAGGAGGGATTGAGGGAGGGAGGGAGGGAAGGAAGGAAGGAAGGAAGGAAGGAAAGGAGGGAAGAATGAAGGAAGGAAGGGCTGTATTTGTCCATTGGTGAACCTTTCTGCACATTCCTTCCATTTGTCCTGAATACTTATCCATCTAAAAGGCAAATCCCACCACAGTTCTGGGCCTTTTTAGTAATTCAAAAGCCTCCCTGGCAAGAGAGTTAGTCTGAAGTCACCAGTCCCCAGTGATCCTTCAGGGGCTCCCAAGGAAGGATGAGCCAATGAGTGATGGAAGTGATTGGGTGAAAACTGAAATCCCTTGGCGCATTCCACAGGGGAAGGATCTGGTCCAGGGCAGGAGGCTGTAGGGTGGGGTCCTCTGACATCTTAGAAGCCCCCATCAGTTCCAGCGACCCTCTGTTTTCATTTGTTTCGTGTCTAATCTCAGGACATGTTCTGGTCTCTGGCTTCTTTGTAACCATTGCTCCACATTCCTTAAAATACAATCTTTCCTCTTCCTTTGGTGTTCAAAAGTGTGAAGCAGATAGCTCTAAAGAAATTCAAGTCACCACCATAAATCTTGAGTGATTTTAGAAAGATATATAATACTCCTAAATGATGACATATTTCCAGAAGATCAGTAAAACATTTCTGAGTGATATATGGCCGGGCAGTTGTGTGTCTGCTGTGAACCTAAGGGAGAACATCAAACAAGCATAGTATTTTATGAGTATTATTGGTCATATCTTTTGTTTTTAATCTGCCAAAAATCCAACTAAAGAGGCTGGGCACACAGAAAATTGGTCTAGTCTGTACCAGGACTGGTTGGGAAAAGCTCTGGGATGTCTGATTTGCCATCAGAACAAAAGGCTGGTGTGGGACAGGGTGGGGAGTGGCAGGGAGGGCGGAGGATGGGGGTTTCGGCGTCTGAGGAGCAGATGACAGCGTCTGAGAATGGGTCCAGCATTTAGAAGCAATTATGGAGCGGGGTGTGTGCGTGTGTGTGTATGTATTTATTCACAAAGTCTGCTCTGTATGTTAAATAAATTTGTAGTTTTAATCACCAATAGAAAAAAACAAAATAAAACAAAGCAAAACGTACACTCCTGGAGCTACAAGATACCCAGAGTGGCCAGCCATTTCCACCAGGCCCCGGAGACCTTCCTCTCCGAGTGGTAGTTTGGGGAGGCGGCCGTTGGAGATGCTGCAGCTGCCAGAGGAAGTCGGTGACAACTGAAGCACCACTGTGGTGGGCAATGCAGTTACAGCCAGTTAGAATTGTGCATTTATCCGGCTTCCTGGGAAACATGTAAACAGGCTAGGGTCTCAGGGAGATTGCAGTGGCTACAGTGACAGAACTGAAAAGGAAAGAGGGTTTTCTCCCCTCCACCGGGAGCCAATGGGGCGTGCATCTCTCACGAGACTGCACACAGCACTTCTGGCAAAGCCCCTTTGAGACATGTGACAGCACCTAGAGCCTTATGTGGACCTTTGGAAACAGCATTCTGAAAACAAGGAGCATTGTAGATGACTTACATGCTGTTGAAAGGTTCTGAGAAGTTGCAGAGGCCTCCAGAATTAAGCATTGTGTCTTTAACACCACATTTGTATGGAGTGTCTCTGCACTTCCTTGCAGTGAGCTATCTGCTTTTGCAATTTGGTAACCAACTCCCTGCTGCCATGGTGGCCCCCGCGCAGACAAGCCTCGCCCTATGAAAAAATGATCAAGAACAACCCCGGGGGAAGTTGTTGGAAGTAGAACCATATTATACCACAAATGGAAAAATGATCTTCCTTGAAAACCACATAGGAAAAGCTTCATAAATCATAAAGGTCTACCGATACACATCCTGGATTTAAATATCAGTGCAATTATATTTGCTATATGCAACTTTGCTACTCACTGATTATTTTATACACTTCAACAGAGTAATTTCCCACAGGGAAAACTGAGTCATTGCAATGTCCTACTCCCCTAGGATGCCAAATTCACAGAAGTGCTTGTTTTCACATATGTTCCGCAGGCACCAGTTGGGGGAGGTTCATGCAGGACTCCCCTGCAGGCCAGGCGGAGAGTTGGCACGTGCCTAAGTGTGTGTGGTGCAGGGTGACAGGAGGCCAGCGAGGATGGGTTTCTCAGGACACATGTTTAAAATGTCTCAGGGGTCCTAGTTCAACATTGATCAATAACAAATAACTTATTAAAGATCTCACTTGCAATTTTGGAATAATCAACCACCAAAATCATTCTCCCAGCTTGCTCCTGGGCCTGGTCCCCCAGTGCCAGCCTCAATTCATCACTTGGCCACTTCAAGACCCAGAGAGGAGCACATCACCTGTGGGTCTGTTTCCAATGGGTCCCTACTTTCCCAAAGTTAGTTGCTCTATTAGGTGTCAATCATAATCGAATGGGAACTAGCCCTTCCGCTGGAATCAAGGGAGTTGGTTTCTGGGTGGATCTTCTTTTCCAGTGTCCGGTTTCAGGACGGCTATGTCCGGCTTGATGAAGTTCGGTTGGATTATTAAGGAGAAGTGTCCTATGACTGCTTGGCTGACTGAGGTGTGAGATCATCCAACTCTCTGAGGTCAAGGGCTGGTTTGTGGTCGAATGTGAGCTGTGCGTCCGCTTGTGATTTCAAAGGTGTGGGGAGAAGGAAAGTCATCCTACATGTTATGGACTGCAATCCAGTGAGTTGCAGGAATAGCTCTTACTGTAGAAATTAATAATTGTAGAATTAAATGTGCTTCCCAGAAAAACCAAACCCCTATGCACATCAAAGGTTCAGAGAAGTTTTCCTGCAATTTAGCCCGATAGCATACAGGTTTTCTGAATCTCTATTCAGCTGTTTCGAAATGCTGGCTTTAAAGAGTCCCCTGAGTCCTATATTGTACCCGTGATTATAAAAATATTTAAAGCCACAGAAAGAATATATAGCTGTGCAGACACATGGGCTGATTTATCGTGTACCATGGTTTGATACAAACTGGAAGGCAAGTTTCGGGCTGACAGGAGCATCAAAGTAGCAGGCTTCAATCCATATATTACAGCAGCGGCCCCAGAGAAGGAGCAGACCTAGAACAAGACCGTAATATAGGGTTTCTGAAAACTCCCCTCCATAAGCAGGAGACAACATAAAAAGTTACACGACTATTTATGTGACACGGAGTTATATTCGTAGTGATGTGACCACATAAATAGTATTGCGAATTTTTGGAATATGGAAATTAAAGAAAAATATTTCAAACCTAACCGTATATTATGAAAAATAACAAATCTTCCCAAATGCCATAGGAAAAAAAAAAGAGGTGGATGAAGGGACAAAGGGCTAGAAATATCGATGGGTGTTCTCTATTGATGAAAATTTCATTTGGTAAAAATGGCTCATAATTTTATATATAGTCTATGTATTATGAAAGGAAGATATCTTGGTTTATTTTTCTTTGTAAACGTCCACAGTTTGAGCGGTAATGTTGAAATACTGCAAAGTACAGGGGTTGTTAAAGGGTGTTGTGCCCACGGCTTTCCCAGGTGGCATCTCGGTCTCCAGCCCCCACCCGCCACCCCGCACACGCCTCTGCTCCCGCTCCCAGTCCTCGGCCACCCGGCCTTCCTCCTGCTTCCGAAGCTTGCCAGGCCGGTTCCTACTGGGGTCTTCATGCTTCCTGTCTCTGTCTGGAACGTTCTGGCCTCAGATTTCCACGTGTCTTTCTCCTCTTCTTTTCAGAGCAGCCTCCCTGCCTCGTGCAGTGCCCTGGTCCTTTCCTTGTGACATCTGGACTTTCTTCTTAGTAGAAGGCAACCAACAGTACCTTCTTTTACATGACCCCAATATAACCCCAGTTGCCTTTTTCAAGTAAGTTTCCTCCCCCAAAGATGCTGAGGTACACTAGGACAGAGACAGGGACGAAGAGAAAGAGCGGAGAAGTCCTACAGTGTTTGAATTATTTTAACGATAACCCTAGGAGCATCGCTAGATACGGAAAATACATGACACCTGCTTGGATTATGAGGTAATGAATGAGTGATGTAGAATAAATGAACATGTTCTGCTGGAATGGAATACAGGGCTGCATTATGAGAAGTCCCTAGATGGTTATTCCAATAATAATAAGTTTAATAAAAATCCATCATGAATACCCAAGATAGAATATGTAGAGAATAGAAAATAAAGGACAATTTTATAAACAATGTCATTGTATCTTTAATGTTCCTATCGCCATATGTAAAACCTTCAGAAAGCCAACAGTGATCACAACTTGATATTAAATATATTTATGGGCAGTGTTCAAGTGTAGCAGTTTAATTACTGGCACATTATACAGAGTTTGGTATTTGCATCAGCAGTATAATATCTGCTCTGGCACAAGCGAGAGCTGCATGAAATCAATCCATTGTTAACCATTTGTGAACCAGCACACTTAAAGATTTGAATGCCTGGCTGTGTTATACAAAGCCTGAGAAGTGATTTTGAAAAATTAAGAAAATGTTTCCACTTCAAAAATGTATCTGAAAAAACGAGATTGTTGCAGTTTGTGGAGAAGAGGCTATGAATTGCCCCAGTATATTTAAATCAGTTTATACCATTTTTCTTGTTATTATAATTAGGTTATTGAATAAAATATCATGTAAATCAAATAAAGTTATGTCTTTATGAAAAGTAAGTTGAATTCTTTGGGAAGACTCAATAGATTCAAGTTGATAAATTGCTAAAGACTAAAGTGTGGACAAGAAATCTATTAACATTTGGGAAAAAAGCCTTAAAAGTCTAGGATTCTATACTTAAATAGATTCACGAGTTCTTTCATTCTCTTTCCACTTTAAAGAAATGTATAGAAGAAAACACAGAGGATGAACTAGGGGTGTGGTTTATGCAAAAAAAATCATTGATGGATCCAGCCTCAAAAAAAAAAAAAAAAAGCTTTGTCCCTCATTGGTGATAGAATGCAAGTTTGTAAGTTTTGTTTAAAATTTTAAAATGTGTAAGTTACATAATGATTTTCCTCTTTACCCAATATTCTCTGTTAATCTGACTGTATCTGATAACAAGATTTCTACTGTACTTTGAGAGACAAAGTAACAAACTCGATAAAAAATGTTTTGAGCATGTCTTTTAATTAAAAGTGTTTTGGTAACTGGAACATAAAAAAATTGCCAGATCATTAATGTTTTATGTGGTTTGGTTACTGAGGCTAATCATTTGTTTTAGTTGTTTTGTTTTGAAAAAGCCTCCAAAGGCAAAGAGTGAAAAACAATGAATTGAAATAATTTTTTTTAAATATCAAATTGACATGAGACTTCCTAATTAGCATAACTGGATGCTAAGTGGTGAAGACAATATTGTCAAAATTCTGAGGGAAGAAAATTTGAACTTGAAAATCCATACAAGTAAAAGTAGTAATTTAGTATGTGAGTAAAAAACAATGTTCCTCTTGTAAAAGTCTGAAAATTTACCTTGTCCAGAAAAGTTATTCCAGGAACTGGAAGTGGAGGGGAGAGAAGAGGTGGAAGGAAGGTGAATACATGAACTTCCTTGTCTTCCCTTATAGTGTAATTTGGTAATCTCTAAAATGGACAAATCAGCATTTTATACCCATTCGTACTATTTGGTATTTTGGCCATAACTATGCATTATTTCTATAATGAAATTTAATATGATAAAGAAAGTTTTAAAGTAGAGTGACATCTTAAAGTTATAGGGTGACTTATGGCCCAGAAAGAAATTATACCTACCTTATAAAAGTTGTTCCCAGCTTTTTCTAATTCCCCATTCCAAGGACTGAATAAATCATAAAAGAGAATAAGGTTGCTCACAAAAGAACTAAAAACTTTAGAATCCTATTTTAAGATATTTCCTTAAGGAAGTATTTTCTGGAAAGTCTATGTAATACGACATCATTAAAAATTCTTCAACCTTATATTTCAATTTAATAACAACTTTGAGGCCAACTTTAAGAAAAGGAACACAAAATTATGAAAGCTTAATTAAGCACCAAAGTGAATTTTTATTTAGAATAAGAGTAGAAATCACAAAAAATTACAAATTTATGAAATGTGTGGGGCTTGAAGACTATATAATTTTGGGTCTCCTTTTTAAGGCAAAGAATATACATTTATAGGTACAAAATTAGGTGAGGGGCCTAGAAAGGGTCTCCTGACAATGAGGGCTTCGAAACTTCAGCTTCATTAATTTCATGGTAAATGCACCTTTCTCTGCCATCCAAATGTCACAGTTGTGGTTGTTGGACCCGTGTCAGCAATGGGAAGTGGGTGTAGTCTCAGAAGCCATTTTGACATTGGGATAGTTAGCTGGTTAGCAATAACTGAGCTATACTTGGAAATGACTGTGGATTATGTACATATATCCCATCCATCTCAAACTAAACATATCACCTATTCAAATTCCCTTTGGTCAGTTCCCTAAAATGTCTGTGACCACTCCATCACCTGATAAGCTTGCCATCTGATAACGAGGAGAATGTGTCAGAGAGTTAAAAGGACTTAATGTTTATGTCCCACCTCAACCCTAATTCATTTGTCAGAATCCTACCCCCTTAGGGTGATGTTTTGTGAAGTAGAGCTTTTGGGAGGTGATTAGATCACAGGGGTGGAGTCCTCATGAATAGGATTAGTGCTTGTATTAGTCAGCTTTCTTCAGAGAAACAGCACCAAGAAGATATGTGTCTATATACACACACGAGAGGGGATTTATTAGGGAAATTGGCTCATATAATTATGAAGACTGAGAAGTCCTGTGATAGGCTGTCTGCAAACTGTAGAACCAAGGAAACCTACAGTGTGGCTCAGTCCAAGTCTAAAAGCCTGAAAACCAGGGGAACAGATGGTGACACTCTCAGTCCTAAGCCAATGGTTTGAAAACCTGTTTGGGGAGGGAGTGGATACTGGTGCAGGTCCCAGAGTCCAAAGGCTGGAGAACCTGGAGTTCTGATGGTCAAGGGTAGGAGAAGAAGGGTATCTCAGCTCCAGAAGAGAGAGAGAGAATTTGCCTCCACAGATATACTCAGAAATAATGCTTTACCAGCTATCTGGGTATCCCTTGATCCAGTAAAGTTGCCACTGAAAAGTAACCATCACAGGTGCCCTTGTGAAAGAGATGCCAGAGACATCCTCCATCCCCTCTACTATGTGAGGTTATGCTAAGAAGATGGCCATCTGTGAGGAAGCAGGTCCTCACCAGACACCAAATGTAATGGAGCCTTGATCTTGGACTTCCCAGTCTCCAGAACTGTAAGAAATAAATGTCTGTTGTTTGTAATTCACCCAGTCTATGGTATTTTGTTATAGCAGCTTGAATGGACAAGTCAGAGAGAAAGTAGGAATGGAAAGAAAAAAGTCTTAGCTGGATGTACTTAAACCTTTTTTTGGTGGTTGTTGCAAATTTTGCAAATGTGACCCTATGAACACATGTTTGGGGCTCCTCCCAGAGCCTTGGAAAGAGTCTGTGCAAGTGAAACTCGTGTCATTAGTTTAACAATAAATCTGCTTCTATTGAGGAAATTAATAAGAAATTTAAAAAATTGTTGTAATGGGTCTATTATTGGGGTCCATTTTTTCTCTTCGTCCTGTTTCTTAGTATATCTACTGAATTTCGATAGAATGTTAGACATTGTATATAAAAATTGTTGAGGCTGTGAATAACATCATCTCCCTTCAGAAAGAGTTCACCGTACCTTTCAGTGGGTAGAGAGTTGAGGAAATTCATCTTAATCCAGTTAGGAAGTGAACTAACTGGAGGCTGAAATCTAGGGGTAGCAATGGAAAGCTTGAGATTTTTACTAGGGACCTTCCTGCTTAGCAGGCTCCGCATTTCAACTGTTATCTTTTCAAAATCTTGAAACTGCCCCAAATCCTCCTTTGCCATTCAGTTGCTTTCTGCTTAGCTTCTCAGATCTTTGCGTTATGAAGCTTAAGAATTCAGCAAATGAATAGAGACGAGGAGGAAGTTGCTTCTCTCTAAAAATACCTTTTTGCATAGCATTGACTCTTAGAGTTATGGTAATGTTTTATATGCTGTGCCAATAAATAAGTAAACAAACAAACAAAATTAGTCAGGATACCAGGGAAACCCCAAATGGAATACAAACAGTGAGAAATGAGTATTACATTATAAATGAGTAAGTAAACCACACTGAAAGTGATGGAGAAGAAAAGAACTAACATAAATAACTTTGGAAATAGTATTTTTACTTTATAATGTAAGACTGAAGATAAAAAGAACTTTACAAAAATATCGCAGTTAGTAAATCTGTTTTTCATAAAGGTATGGATTTGAAATTCTGTAATTACTCTATGTGCATACTAGGTTGGAACAAATAAGTATAGATATTGTAGATGATGAGAACCAGGTTTCTCACAGTGAGAAAAAGAAGTTACAAATAAGAAAATGGGGAAGACTAAAATAAAACTATGTTTTTTAATTATTTATTTATTTATTTCAGTATACTATGGAGGTACAAACATTTTGGATACATGTTATGACTTTGCCACACCCAAACCATGATTTGGGGTGTGCCTTTTCCCCCCTACAATGCTTACCGAGTCCAATAGTTGTGAGTTTACCCACTCCCAACCCCCCAATCCTTGGAGAATATTACTATCATGTGAGCACCATAGTGTTGATCAGTTAGTGACAATTTGATGGTGAGTACCAGTGGTGCCTGTTCTTCTGTTCTTATGATACCTCACTTCGGAGGATGGGCTCAAGCTCTATCCAGGAAACTATAAGAGGTGCTAGATCACTGTCATTTCTTATAATTGAGTAATATTACTTTGTATACAGATACCAAATTTTAATAATCCACTCATGAATCGACGGGCACTTGGGTTGTGCCACATCCTTGCAATAGTGAATTATTCTGCTATAAACATTTGGGTGCAGCTGTCTTTATTATAGAATGACTTTTGCTCTTTTGGGTAGATGCCTAATAGTGCTGTTGCTGTGTCAAATGATATTTCTATTTTTAGCTCTTTGAGGTATCCCCAAATTCTTTTCCACAGAGGTTGTACTAATTTGCAGTCCCACCAGCCGTGTAAGAGTGTTCCTGTCTCTCCACATCCTCACCAGCATTTGTTGTTTTGGGATTTTTTGATAGAGGCCAATCTCACTGGGGTTAGGTGATATCTCACTGTGGTTTTGATTTGCATTTCTCTAATGATTAGGGATGTTGAGCTTTGTTTTATATGTTTGTTGGCCATTATTCTGTCTTCTTTTGAAAAGTTTCTGTTCATGTCCTTTGCCCACTTATTGATGGGGTTGTTTGATTTTTTCTTGTTGATTTTTTTAAGTTCTAGATAGATTCTTGTTATCAGCCCTTTATCAGATGTGTAGAAAGCAAATATTATCTACCATTCTGTAGGCTGTCTATTCACTGTAATGATAGTTTCCTTGGCTGTGCAAAAGCTTTTTAATTTGATCAGGTCCTATTTATTTATTTTTGTTGCTGCATTGATTGCTTTGGGGGTCTTCTTCAAAAATTCTTTGCCTAGGCAAAGAATTCTTTGTCTGAAAGGGTCTTCCCTACATTTTCTTCTAGGATTCTTAAGGTTTCATGCCTTAGGTTTAAGTCTGTTATCCATCTTGAATTGATTTTTGTAAGAGGTGAGAGGTGGGGATCGAGTTTCAATCTTCTACATGTAGCTATCCAGTTTTCCCAGCACCATTTATTGAAAAGAGATTCTTATTTTAAAATTATGGTTTTTGAATCAGAATTGGAGGAGTCATTATGAACTTGTAGTTTTAAATATTCATACAGGTAGATAGATATAAAAATAAATGTAGATGTGTATGTATACATGTGTTAGTACATGTACATATACTTCCTATCTCTGTCTGCTGAAAGGACCTCAGAGAAATTGCAACTTGGTAGCATTGGGCACACAGAGCCAAGATCTTGCTTTCTAAATTCCATCTCCACTAAAAAGTACCATGGCTTCTTGGAAAAATTATTGATTCCAGAGGTGGAACAGGGACAATATCACATCTGCCTGGAACATCTTATGGACCTAGAAAATAAAGAAGAGCTTGAAAAATGGTGAGAACATGTCAAAAAGGGCACGGTACTAACCTGGAAAAGCTCTCAATGACTAACACTGGAATAATTTGAGCAACAAAATATTAATAAAAAATAATGTATGAGATTATAACCCATAAAATAAAATAAATATTAATAAGTCTATCCTGATATAAAAATGAATAAATTAGTAAATGGGAGAGAGGTGACAACACTTCCTTCTAGAAGAATTAAAATGAATAAATGTAGAAGAAATGAGGGAAATACAAAGTTACCTTTAGGCAAACCTCACGGTAATAATTAATTCAGGGAAGATTCATTGATGGATACTGAATACTTGGGCAAAAATTGGAAGAGAAACAGAATATTTGCATATACTCAGAGGCTCTTTCCCAAGATATTTATCAACTAGAAAGGGAGAAAGCATAATTTTATGGCAGAGAAATGCAGTAGACAACACGTCAATCAAGTGATCAAATTAACACTGCTGGTAATAAGAGATATTGACACCATATATTCCCTGGTATCATGCACTGAAAAGAACACATCGCTTCTGTCATATTCTTGCCAAAAATGCATAACCTCAATCTAATCATGAGCAAACATCAGACAAATGGAATTAAGAGACATTCCACAAATTAACTAGGTCTCATCGAATAAATCAAGGTTGTGAAAGACAAGGAGAGACTAAGGAATCCTCGCAGAGTGGAGCTGTTCAAGGAGCCACAACAACGGAATACAATGTGGGTTCCTGGATTCTATCCAGGACAGAGAATAGACATTAGGAGAAATTTTTATAAGGTCAGTATTTTAGTTAATCAGATTATAACCAATGTTAATTTCCTGGTTTTAATAATTGGTCTATGCTTACATAATTGTTAATGTTAGAGCAATGGTTTTCAACCAGTGGTGATTTTTCCTTCCAGGTGACATTTGTCAACATCTGTAGAAATTCTGACTTTCATGCCTGGGTGAGGGGTGTTGCTAACATCTAGTGAGTAGAAGTCAGAGATACTTCTAGGAGAAGCTGAATGAGGGTACATATGAATCAGCTGCACTAGTTTTGCAATCTTTTTTGTGAGTCTAAGTTATAGCAAAATTAAAAGTTAATACATAAAAAAAGAGTTCAGCAAATACCTTGAGGAAAAATCCTCCAGATGTTAGGCATTTTTCTGTGTGCCTTCATTCTCTCAATATCTTGAACTCTTAAGTTCCACTTGTCTTAGAAGTTCCAACATCTAATTTTTCTCTCTGTAGCATTGTGAGATGACCGGATTCTCTGAATCTTAGCTGCAGCCTTCTGCTTGGATTCTCAGCCTCTTGCCTGGCATCGAGAATGGGCAAATGCACTGAAAGCGTTCACTTCTTTCACTGAGTTCCTCTTCACCTTAGGGGTTTGGATCCTCAAATCCTAGTAGCACTGGCAAGTCCTACAAGGATTAAAAAAAATTAAACCAGATTTCCTATTTGCTCCCATTGGGACCATTGGTCTTCCACAAGATACTCATACTCAATTTCTGTTGAAAGTAGAGTCTCACTGCCATGTTATTTAACAACTTTATTGAGGTATAATTTACATGGCATAAACTTCACTTGTTTTAAGTATACAATTCAATAATTTTTAGTACGTTTACCAATCATGCAACCACCACTATGATCCAGTTTTAGAACATTTTCTTCACTCCAATACATTTTTTATGCCCTTTTACAGTTAATATTCATTTCTACTCCAGGCTCAGACAACCACTAATTTACTTCCTATCTTTATACATTTGCTCTTTCTAGACTTTTTGTATAAATGCAATCATATAATATGTGATCTTTTGTGCCTGGGTTCTTTCACTTAGCATAATATTTTTGAGGTTCATCCAATTTGTGGTATGTATCAGTGCTTTGTTTCTTTTCATTAACAAATAGTGTTTATTGTATGGATATACAATATCTTGTTTATGCATTCATCCACTTCCACTTTTGGATTGCTTCAATTTTTTTCATTGTAATAATGCTGCTATGAACATGAGTATACAAGTATTTATGCGAACATATGTTTTTATTTTCCTTGATTAGATGCTTACGAGTAGAATTGCTGGGTTATAAGATAAATTTAAGTTTAATTTTTCCAGAAAATATTAAACTGTTTCCAAAGTGGCTGCACCATTTTACATTCCCACTAGCAATGTACAAAAATATGAATTTCCCCATATTCTCATCAAAACTTGATACTGTCTGACTTTTCAATTGTAGCAATCCTAGTGGGCATGAAATGGTACCTCATTGTAGTTTTAATTTATATTTACCTAATGATTAATAATATTGAGCATCTCTTCATGTGTTTATTGGCCATTTTGTATATCTTCTTTGGGGAAATTTCTATTTGAATCTTTTACCTATTTTTAATTGGGCAACTTATGTTCTTAGTATTAAGTTGTCAAAGTTTCTTATATACTCTGAAAACAAATCTTTTATAGGATATATGATTTGCAAATATTTTCTCCCAGTTTCTGTCTTGCCTTTTTTACTTTACTAATGGTATATTTGAAAGTGAGAAGGTTTTAATTTGGATTAAGTTTAATGTATCAGCTTTTTCTTCTATCACTTGTACTTTTGTTATTTTTCTAAGAAATCTTTGCCGAACCTAAGGTTACATTTACTTCTATGTTTCTTTAAAACGTATTATAGCTTTATCTTTCACATTTAGATTAAGGATCCATTTTGAATTAATTTTTGTGTTCAGTGTGAGGCAAGGGTCTATCTAAATCAATCTTTTTCCATGTAGATGTGCAAATGTCCCAGCAACATTTGCTGAAGAGTCTATCCTTTCCCAATTGGATTGCCCCTATTGACATTATAAGTAGGATTTTCACTTCTGCTTCATTTTCTGATTTGTCGTCCTGGCATAAAACGGACCTATTAATGTATTAAGGTTGGTGTGAAAGTAATTGTGGTTTTAGCACTGTTGAAATTTGCTGTTTGATATTGAAATACATTCTTAGATAAATGTGGTTATGTTATAGATCATTTTAATGCGCATTTCTCATTTTATGTTTTTTCTATTGATTTATTACTTGCTGTTTATTTTACGTTTATTTTAGACTACGAAAGTGACATTAAACAAAAAGCAAATTTGAGCGATTTTCTTACTCGAGTTCAAAATGGGTCATAAGCAGTGGAGACAACTCACAACATCAACAACGCATTTGGCCCAGGAACTGCTAATGAACATACAGTGCAGTGGTGTTTCAAGAAGTTTTACAAAAGAGACGAGAGCCTTGAAGATGAAGATTGCAGTAGCTGGCCATTGGAAGTTGACAAGGACCAATTGAGAGCCATCATCGAAGCTGATCCTCTTACAACTCCATGAGAAGTTGCCCAAGAACTCAACGTTGACCATTCTATGGTCGTTCAGCATTTGAAGTAAATTGGAAAGTGAAAAAGCTCGATAAGTTGGTGCCTCATGAGCTGACCAAAAATAAAAAAAATTGTCATTTTGAAGTGTCATCTTCTCTTATTGTACACAATAACAAACCATTTCTCGATCGGATTGTAACATGTGACAAAAAATGGATTTCATACAACCAGTGAAGACTAGCTCAGTGGATGGACCAAGAAGAAGCTCCAAAGCACATCCCAAAGCCAAACTTGCACCAAAAAAAGGTCATGGTCACTGTTTGGTGGTCTGCTGCCACCAGTCTGATCCACTGCAGCTTTCTGAATCCTGGAGAAACCATCACACCTGAGAAGTGTGCTCAGTATATCGACGAGATGCACCAAAAACTGCAGCGCCTGCAGCCGGCACTGGTCACCAGAAAGGGCCCAATTCTTTTCCATGACAACGCCCCACCGCACGTCACTCAATCAACCCTTCAAAAGTTGAGCAAATTGGGCCACAAAGTTTTGCCTCATCCGCCATATTCACCTGACCTCTCACCAACCGACTACCACTTCTTTAAGCATCTCAACAATTTTTTGTGGGGAAAATGCTTACACAACTAGCAGGACGCAGACAATGCTGCCCAAGAGTTTGTTGAATCCCAAAGCACAGATTTTTACACTAAAGGAATAAACAAACTTACCTCTCATTGGCAAAAATGTGTTGATTGTAACAGTTCCTATTTTGATTAATAAAGATGTGTTTGAGCCTAGTTATAATGACTTAAAATTCATGGTCCAAAAACCACAATTACTTTTGTGCCAACCTAATACTATTTTACTGAAACATCTTAACTTGATTCTTTTTTTCATATATAGTAAAAATAATTTCAATTAATGATAATTTTATGTATTCCTTTCCAATAATTGTAATCTGCACATTTGTTATGTTATTTCACTGATTTCGAATTCCAAAGTGATAGTGGAAAAGAAAAAACAGGTGAATTTAATCATTCCTATCCTATTCTTGACCTCACTGTAATACCTCTGTGTTTCACTATTTAACATAAAATATTTGCTGTGAGTTTTGGAAGATATTCCCCAGACAGTTTAGGAAATTTCTTACTCTCCTAATTTACTACATATTATTAAAAAACAGGAACAGCTGTTAAATTCTATTTAGTTTTTTTTTTTTTTTTGCATCTGATGAAATGCTTATGTGAAATTTCTCTTTTTAACAATTAATATAATAAATCACATTAGCAGATTTCCTGGATGTAAACTACAGTGTGGAATAAACCCACTTCCTCTTAGTGTTATCCTCTTTTACTTTGTCAGATTTAATATGTTAATACTTAGAATTTCTTTGTTATATTAATAAGTGAGGTGAAACTATGCCTTTTAGTTTTCCTATATTTATCTGGCTTTGTTTTCACAGATAAATCTGGCTTTGTTTAGGAAAACTAAAAATGTATGTTAGCTTTATACATTTATTTGGGAAGTTCTCCATATTTTTCTGTGCTATAAGATAGTTTAAATGGCAAAGATTTATGTGTTCCCTAAAAGTTGATAAATAATGTGAGCCTAAAAACTTTTTGTGATAGATATTTAATAAACTTTTAAAATTTCTTTTAAAATTATGGTATGATAGGTTTTTTTTTCTTAAATACATTGACCTCATTTGGAAATAGTATGATAGGTTTTTTTTACCCCCTCATCCTTTTTGAAGATAATTTTAGTAATGTTTCCCTAAAAATAGCCTATTTCATTTGCTGTACATGTTCAAATGACTGGCATGATGTTATGCATGTATCATTTTATGGTTATATAATTTTCATGTCTATCTGTTTATTATCCTCCTTTCCCATTTATGTTGTTGGTAATGTATATTTCAGTCCTCTCTATTTAGTTTATTGTCTATTTTATTAGTCCTTCCAAAGAACTTTTGTTTTGCTTTCTAATTTCTTGTACTTATTAACCTTTATACTGTATCTCAACTTTTTAGCACATAACACTTGCTGAAAGAAACTTGTTGAATGAACAAATGAATTGAAACTCAATTTCCTTGAGGGATATAAGAACTCAAGAAAGTATGTTTTCAACATGGACAACATCGTAGAAGCAGAGAAACAGAAAAAGAGAGGCATAAATGATCCTACAGTTCTCTAACATCAATCCCCAAGTTACTTTCATATCTAAACTTTCAGTAAACATTAAACTCTTTCCTTTGCAGAGAATATTTTTACCATTTAAAAATCAGATGTTGCAACTCTTTAGGGGTTTAAATTGCCTTGTTTTAAAGAATACCCAATCAAATAATCATTTAGAACTCAGGTTACTTGAAAAGCATTCAAACTTTTGGAGAAACTCCCAAGGACTCCGGAGTTTAAAAACACACTATACATTCTACCCTCTGTAAGGCACATCGTGGAAGCTGTGCAAAGGAAGCGCCTTGCTTGTGCCTTTGCCAAGTGAAAACTTCATCATTTATTACTTCATGTCCCATACTTCTCAGGTCCCTTTTTCATATTCCAGGACTCTGCTGGAAGAAGGGCATTTGCAGCTGTCCCCTGGCGGAAGGGCGAGGAGAAGGAAAAGGACTCCCAACAGCTGCCTGCCAGGGAGCAGGGGGAGGCTGCGGCATGGGATGCCCTTATTACTAACTTCAGGCTCGGAGACCAATGCATTCATTGGACAGTGTCTGCTAGGGGGCCATTAGCAATATTCCTTTACTTGTCTCCATTTCCATGCACTGAATGTCGCTCTGCAAAGCTGACTGCATCATGAGGTTGTGTCTGAGGACACTGCAGACTTGGAAACAGGGAGGCTTGCTCTAGAATAACAGGCATCAGCACTGCATAAAACCAACCCCACCTTGGTAGTCCTTACCCAGAGTCACATTTTCAGCCTAAGGGGGGAAAAAAAACCAAACAACAATAAAAAAGCACGCTTGATACGTGGCCTCAGATAGCCACAGTGACGAAAAACTCTCCGGCCTGTGTCCCCTGTGAGTTGTCTGCTCGCTTTGATCCGGGCTGCGGGGTGGGGGGCGGGCACAGGTGGGGGAAGGAAAACCCTACAGTCAGTCTTTTCATTTCAAGAGCCTAAAGCACGTGTGAGAAGCCAGTGGAAAAAGTTTCGAGTCCTCCTTTTAAAAGTCATGCGGAGCAGAAGTGACCCCAGCCCTCCAAACCCGCGCCCCGTACAACTTGAACTTCCTTAGTCACAGATTTTTTCCCCCTCAAGGGATTAGACAGAAGTTGCACATAAAAGGACTTTCAGAGTCAGCTTGACATTAGCCTCTGCTAGGAAATTTCTAGCCTGGTCGTTACCGTTCACTTAGCAACACCCGGGCGGTGGGGGCAGACCGTGGCCTCTGACGCTCCCACAAAGGCAAACAAGCCTTTCCCGGGCAGGCGACGCATTATTGAGTCATGGTTCCTCCCGCCTCGGCCAATCAATAACTAAGTCAGGGCCCGAGTTCCCAGGCCCCTGGGGGCGCCCGAGGAATGCGGCCGCGCTGCCCACATCTGCCGGCTGCCCAGCTGGGCGGCGCCCGGCCGCGCCATCCATCACCGGCCGGCTGCGCCCGACGCTCCGCGCAGGAACCTGCCGCGCCTCGGCCGCTGCAGACGCCCCGCCCGCGCCACCCGGCAGCGCCGGTGAACTCCGCTTCACCCCTGACCTCGCGCTCAACCCGGACCGGGGACCGGACCGCGTGGACCTGCCTCCCCGCCAGGCGGCCGCTCCCCGGCCGATCTCCTGCCCGGCTGCCCGGGTGCCCCAGGCCGCCGTGCGCCCCCGGCGCGGACGCGGGTCGGGAGGACGCGGGCCCCTGCGGCTGCGCGGCCCCGGGGGAGGACCGCCCCGCTGTTTGTCCCGAGGGAAAAGCACACTGGGGGGCTGCTCTGCGTGCGCCCCCGGAGCGTGGGGCCCGCCCTCTCCAGTGGGTGCCCAGGCGCCTCCCCTGGGATGAGGATGCTCCAAGCTGGGGGACGACTTGGTTTACTTTCTTCCAAAGAAATCTTGATGGGATTAGGTCATTAAATATGAAGTTTCCGATTTCCAGTAAGAAGTGTCGTTTATTAAATCTCAAACAAGAAGCAGCATAATTAATTAATCAAAGTATGTGCCTAAACTAGACACAGTTTTCCTACGTTAATGGTCGCCTGTTTGTGCCAGCCGCAAAGCCTGAAGAGCCAGTGGTGATGAAATCGCTAAAGGCGTTTTCCACAGCTTGTTGAGAATTGTATATTTTTCCTTGCAAGAAGGGGTCCAAAGCCTGGAAGAAGTGGGAGTCAGTTGGTGCAAGGTCTGGCAAATAGGGTGGATGACAGAGTTTCCAAGCCCGGCCTCTGTAGTTTGAGCAGCTTTGTTTGTGCGACATGTGGTTCAGCGTTTTCTTGCAAGAGGATTGGCCTGTCTCTATTGACCAATCTCAGCTGCTTAATCGCAAGTATCCTCATCATTTCGTCCAACTGGGTGCAGTCGACAGCCTCTGTAATCTATAGACCAGGTTTCATGAAGCTGTAGTGGATAATACCAGTGCTGAATCACCAAACAGACACCATTAGCTTTTTTTGGTGAATATTTGGTTTTGGACTGTGTTTCAGCACTTTATCTTTATCCAACCATTGGGCCAAATGCTTGTGATTGTCAAAAAGAATCCATTTTTCATCACAGGTAACAATACTGTGTGGAAATGTTTCACCTTTATGTCGTGACAGCAAAGAGAGGCAAGCTTTGAGACGATTTCTCTTCTGATGCTCATTTAATTCATGTGGAAACCATCTAGCCAACTTCTATCTATTACCTACCTTTTCCAGCCTCCAGAGGCCTCCCGCAATGCTTGGCTCAAAGCCCCTTCCTCTATTCAAATCTGTCTTCTGATTTAAGTATCCTCTTAATTTCTTTAAGCATCCTCTTCTACTTTTAAGAATTCCCATGATTACATTGGACCCACTTGGATAACCTCCCTATTTTTTCATATTTCTTATTGAGGAGTGGCTTACATACAGCGATATGCACGAATTTTAAGCATGCAGTTCAATGAGTTTTAACAAATGCATACACCTGTGAAATCCATGCTTTCATCACGATATGCAAATATCCCTCATGCTCCTTCCCAGGAGGTCCTCCTACCAGAATCACTTACAGTTGTGGTTTCTGTTACTTTAGATTAGTTTTGCCTGTTCCAGAACCTCAGATAAAAGAAATCGTATTGTATGTGCCTTTTTGTGTCTGGCTTTTTTCATTTATCATAACAGTTTTGTGATCCATCCACCTATGTAGTATATCAGGAGTTCATGTCTTTATTCCGTTGTATGGATATAAAAAATTCGATGACCTTCTCTCCTATTTCTGGATACCTGGTTTGATTCCATTTTTGACTATTCTGAACAAAGTTAACGTGGGTGCTGTGAACATTCTTGTATAAGGCATTTTGTGGACATACATTTTTATTTCTCTTGGATAAATACCTATAAGTGGAATTGCTGGGTCATAAGGTATAAAGATAAAAGTATGGTTAATTTGCTAAGGAACTGTAAGCAGTTTTCTAAAGCACATGTACAGTTTTATACACCCACCAGTAATATACAAGAGTTCCAGTTGCTCCAGATTTCCACCAACATTTGGCAATGTCAGTCTTTTTCACTTCAGCCTATATGACCATTTCTTTACCATTTAATAAGTTCTTGTATGTCTAAAAACAAGTAAAATCCTTGAGTAGGATCTTGTTTAGGTTTTCATCTTAAAGCACAAATAGTTTTAGCTTAAGAAAGACTTAGATCTCAGAAGACTGAAAATTCAATCTATTCTAGGAAAATTGTGTAATTGAAATAAACTTATATATTTAAAAACATTATATTGATAGCTACCAATGACTCAAAACAAATGATTATTTTTTCAAAACAGCAATAACCTAATTAGTGATGTTTATAATTGTGTTTCCATGTATTTGACCTAGTATATAACACATGAATAGAAAAATATGAAGTCATATTTTATACCTATATCAAATTATTCAATTATAAGTCCTGAGATACAAGTTTGTTCCAATTATACCATGACTTTTATTCATGCTAAAGACTAATTCCATCCCCAATGTATAATACCCACATTCACCATAGTTATAACAGAGAAAATAGAGTATAAGATAACTTAAAATATTATTATAACCTGATACCTTGAGAAGACTGAAACATAGTCACATTTATGGAAACTAAATTAAGAAATAGCTCTAGAACCCCATCCTGTTGGTGGTTTAAGGCAGCTGGTCCGTGATTAATATATATCAATGTGTATATCAATAATGCTCAACAAGCAGCTTTGACCTAGTGGTTTTATTTTTATCCAGAACTCTCACTTCCCAGAAGCTGCAAGCAACTGGACACAGCGCCCCCAGGCGGTCCCAGCCCCTGCTGGGGAGGGCAGCCTCTCAGGCTCTGCCCTGGAAACTGAGCCCAGCAGCTCAATGGCTGCCTGGACACACTCCTGGCAGTGCCCTGTGCCCACAGGACTCTGAGGGCAGCCGGCGGGCGCCCACACAGGCTTGGTGCTGCAGCCGTCCTTCACCCAGGGACCCACAGCCACAGGGCACCAGCATCTCCCCCGCTAAACTCTCCATGGGGATTTGTAACCTGAATAACTGTTCTCTCTCTACAGCTGAGGAGGAGTTTTAACTACCTACCTTTAGTGTTTTATAGTCATGGAAAGTGATATAAAATAAAGTATTCAGGTAGTTCCTTTAGTAGAGTTTACAGAATCCTAAAATGGCTCTAAAGAAGCACCTTGGGAGTGAAGGATGCAATGGCATCTCAGATAACTTCCATCTGTTACTTCCCAGTTTTATAAATTGCTGGGCTGGGGCAGTGGCACCCTCTGCAGCACTGGACTTTCTGCTCGCTGGGGAGGGGCGGGGAGGGACGGATGCAGGAGCAGACAGGGGAGGGCAGGGGAGGACAGAGGGAGGGAGGAGAGGGAAGGAGAAGGGAGGAGAGAGGAGGAGAGGGGAGGGAGGGGAGGGAGGGGAGGGAGGGGGAGTGGGGAAGGAAGAGCAGGGCAATGGAGGGAGGACACAGTTCACAAACTTACACGTGTACACACACAAGCATGCACACACATCAGTGCACAGCCACAATCTGCATGTGCACCCATATGCAACAATATACACATGTACATATAGCGCACAAGACACACATGCACACAGACAGTGCATAAACAACCTACATGTGCACAGACACATGCACTTGGCTCCACTGGATGGTGGGGCAGCTACACTGTGAAAGGCCAAAGAAAAGCATTTAGCCCCTCTCAGATGGAGGAGCAGAGTTGACTAAAGCAGCACCCCTCTGCCTGAGATGCTGGGGAAGAGAAACACACCTAGGTTTGCCTCGCAGAGACAGCGTCACTTGTCCCACGGGGGTGATGCCAGTGTGCCTTTGTTGTTGTCCTTCGCTGTTGCTCCTACTTCTGTAGGTGGGGTGAAGGCTCCCTCGTGGGTATGACGGCCACCGTCTCTTCCTGGGCAAGAGGGCGCTGTGGCTGCCTGATGCGCCTGTCTATTATCTTTGGGTGTGCACAGGGTGACAAATTAGGAAGGGTGCACTCAAAGGTTATTCAAATATTTCAAATAAAGCATATTTGAACATGGAAAGGCCAGGGAATATTAATCAAATGTCAACACCAAGACACTTTGTAGGCTATTTCTGGCATGTGTTTGCTGAACGGCAGCCTGACTTAGGCTCCGAGGGACGTGTGATTGCCCGTGTGCGGGAACGCCAGGGAATTGTGCACGGGGGCCCTGGAGGAGCTGGGACTGGACGATGGGGGACAGTGGGCAAGCTGTGCTGGTGAACAGCTCAGAGCTCGTCCAAAGCAAGTGCAAAGGGCTGTAGGATCGTGTGGACTGACAAGGCTGGAGTCTATTTCCATTCCTGTCCCTCTTGGGAAGTTAGATTAAAAGAAGGGAAATATTTTGCATAAAAATGATTTTCACAGAGTAATGAATGAAATGATAATATGCCGGTGTTGGGCATCCATCAAAGGCATGAAATAGCATCCTGCAGGGCTCATGTGACTGGCCACGACCCCCAGAAGCGCTTGCTCCCCTCGGCATCCACGTCGCGGCCTCACCTGGTCCCCCGCCCCGCTCCCGTCTTCCAGAAAGCTGTGAGCAGCGCCTTTCTCTCCTTCAGCTGCTATCACAACAGTGCGGGAGCCCCAGTCACAAACTCAAGAGTCTTTTGACAGCAGCAATTAAGCAACTTAATTAATGAGTGAATAAAAATGATAATATTTACTGAATGGGAGCATCCTGTTTTGCATTTTTATTCAAACTCTGCACCTGAAGAACACCATTGAGGAAAGCTCCCGCCCCCATGGGAAACTCTCTCTGTCTCTGTCTGTCTCTCCTGTCCCTGTCTCTCTGTCTCTGTTTTTGTCTCTTTCTGCTCTCTCTCTCCCTTTGGTTTTGGCCTCAGGCACCCTGAGGGTAACACACACAGTGTAAGACACACACAAGGCCAATCCCTTTCCTGCTTCCAAGGGGAACAAACTTCTATCTTTGTCATGGTCTTTGTTCACCCCTAAAAAACCTCATTCATACATGAAGGACAATTTCATGATACTTTTCTGAGGCTGAACTTTACATCAGAGTGGGTGATTAATTACTGATAAGGGTATAATAAAACATTAATGCATTTTGTAATTAACCAGCTTAGGACTGACATCTCCCATCTCTCCGTAAGTGACAGGCTCCCAGGCGCACACGCGCGCACGCACACACACACACACACATGCACACACGCACACACAGAGAACTTTTTTTAAAAAACTCTTTATTTGGCTATTAATCTGAGCAGTGCCCTCAATGCATTACGTTCTTTTTAGAAGCCACATATATTTTCCTCAATGAAACATATAATCCATCTTGCGTGTGAGGAGAGCCCCATACATAATTATTTCATTGTGACAGACAGTGAGTTTTTAGCTATTATTTTTGACGGTGCTGTCATGGATGCCAAGTGTGTACCATGGCGGGAGCAGCGGAAGCCGGGAAACCCACCTGGAGAGCAGCGCTTTCTTCTCCCGGGAAAGGTTCCCAGCCTGACAGGCCCACCACTCTGGTTGAGCTTAATTAGTCAAGAAAGAACAATCACTGACTTCAGAGCGTTCCGTGTGGGGCTCCCCCCTTTTTTCCCCTTTCCACTCAAAATCTGACATTCTTTGGAGAAGATGAAGTTCCGACGGGATCTGTGCTTCCTGATCCCAGCCGTCCCGTCATCCGCACGTGGGACCCACTTCCAAGGGCCATCTTGTGTCTACCTGGTGCCTCCCGGAACTCAGCCCGGTGGGCCCGGAACTGGATCGACACTGCTTGGAGAGAAATGGGCTTATTTCAGCATGAAATGGGACCTGGGTTGGCTGGAAGGGGACGTCGGCCCAGCAGAGCCAGCACGTAAGAGCCCAGGTTTCCGCGACTTTCTGTATCCTGCCCTCGGCCTGGGCTTTCCCGCAGGCCGGGCTTGGCCGAGTGACTTGCTCTGCCAGACGGGGAGTAGCCAGCTGGATACAAATGGAGTCGGTGTTTCTGCTTTCTCTCCCGGATGCCTGCCATGCCCTAGAGCAGGGTGGCCTGCCACAGGGGCTGCGGGGGCACAGAGGGGCACAGAGGGGCTGCGTCAGCCCAGCCAGGCTCCACCAGCTGGTCCCCAGCAGAGCCCTCGGCTGACGGAAGATGCCTGAGTGAGCCAAGCCTGGGTCACCCGGACAGCACAGCTGACTCTTATGAGAAATAACAGCTTAAAACTGTGAAAGGTGAGCCCCTGAGTCTCGGGACGGTTTGTGACGCAGCAGCAGCTCTGTGACGCCTGAAGCTGTGAGCACCTATACGATGCGGGACTCTGCGCTGGGCGTGGTGGGTATGCAAGAGAGCCCAGGGGACAGTGGGTCCACAGAGAATGACACTTACAAAGCAGTCAGTTCAAAAGACAGGAGAGAATTTGTGATGATACTCAAGTGCGTGGTTTGGAAATTAAGGCCAGAGGCTCCTAGACACATGTTTCTTGTCCATTTCAAATGTTACATCTCTTCATACATTATTGGGGTTTCTGACTGAACATCCCTGCTTCCTGTTTGACACTGGGCTCTGTGGGGCCACCATCTCCGTCTCCCTGTGGCCTGGCAGTGACCAGCACAGACGTGCCGAGCGGTGTGTGCTGAGTGGACATTTAGAGAAGTGAGAGGACACGGGGTCTGGTGGCAAAACCTCAGCGGGGAAATGAAGCCCTGTGGACAGGTGCACAGTCTTCCGGAGACCCCCGCCAAGGTCTCCCTCTCCGCTACCAAACTTCCTGCATCTCTGTTTCATTTCAACTAGTTAACTCTCGACAGGAAAGAGAGCCGAGCTTCCCAGTGGGACAGCCCTCTCGATGGTGGTTAGGAGAACATGGCACAAGATGCAGCCCTGCAGGTAAAAGACAACCTGTCTATGCAGCCCCCGGGGGAGGGAAGCGGAGGGCTGTGCAGGCCTTGTGCCCCGACCAGGTGAAGCCTTGGGTCTACAGCCAGACACACTTTAGTCCGAATTCTGCCTGTGTCGGCTTGTTGACTCTCCCCTGTCAATAGGTTACTGTGAGGATTAAATTAAGGAAAACCATCACGGATCTTATCCTATTGCCTAAAACATAGCAAATATTCGACAGAAGGCAGCTCTCACTCTCTCTGTTATTAGTCTTGTGCCTGCAGCCCTGATTTTCCAGAAAGACTCCTGAGTGTCGTGGCGGGTTGGGGCCACAATCAGGAAGGAAGATGCGTCTGAGAGGACAGGTCAGCACTTGCAAGAGGGTTTACAGACGGATGACTTTCATGGTTGAGAGATCATTTCAGGGACAAGACTCTCGTGAGTTTTCTCCTCACTCTTGCCTGGGACAGCACTATCGAACAAGAGAATCCTAACTGGGAAGGCTCTAGTGGCATCATTCATTGTGTTTAAAAATCATGGGATTTTAAAATGGAAAAAAAAAAACACCTCACTACAAACAACACTACCATAGCGTAGGTGCAGGGGATACGGAAAGGCAGCCTGGTGTCCTCAACAGAGCTTGGACAGTGGAGTCCCTGGGCCTTGGAATCCAGGCTCATCACGACCCAATACTGTCCTCCAGCAAAACGACAAACTTCCATCAGATCCACATCTGGGAAATGGGCATAACTGTAATCACAGCTCTGTCCCTGCCTGCCTGTCTCTCTCTCGCTTTCTCAGCTATGGTGAGCAGCAAATAGAGCAACGCTCGATGAAATGTTTTGAAATATGTAAAATGCTAAGTGAACGTGAAGGATGTGTACCGACAACACTCTACTTACTCACCTGCGAGCATCTGCGAGGTGCCGGCCATCGTTCTCCGTGGCGTCCATATCCTCGCACTTGATCTGTGCGACAGTCTTATGAAATGGGCACTCATCACCCCCGCTTCCCAATAAGCTTTCGTGGCATGATGTTTGTTATCTCTTGCATTTCACACCACGATATTTGGCTGTCCACACTCCACAAGCACTGAATCAAAAAAATATTAGTCCAGTTGCTGGGCCAGCTCAACGGCTGGCTTTGGTCACCACTTACGTCCCTCTGGTCAGCTTGGGGGCAGTGGCAGGAATGAAAGGAGCAGCCGGCTGGAAACCGGGTGCTCCGTACGAACAAGGTCCAGTTAGGCTCTAAGTGTCTTGCATTCGCCCACGAGATTCCCTTATTGCCAGCAGCCTGATCTCCCCAGATCTGTCCGCATCCAGAAAGAGTGAGGTTGGATGTCATCCGTCACACTCCTAACTGGGGCTTGGAAGCCCACGCCGGATGCTGCCCAACTGACTTGCTGCCGGCTTTGTGGGTCCTGAGTCGAGCAGGTACACCGCGCTCTCACCTGGTCTGTGCTGCCAGTGGCCCTGGAAACGAAGGCATTAAATACAATTCTCCACTGCCAGCCACCTGCTAGCTAATGAGTGACATCATTTAACACTGTTTTGAAAAGAGAGATTTAAAGTTGTTTTGAAAACTGAAGGAAAAATACAAATGTTTGAGTGTCAAACATTTTGCCCAAATACTAAAATGTTAATGTCTTTTTATTATGACAGTTCTACAGGGAAGTGAGCTCCAGCAAGCCTGCGGTTGTCAATGAAAATCTTAGCGCTGAGTTTGGTAAACATTATGGCAGAAGGGAAGCAGCTTAAAAATAAAGTTTAAAGAAAAGAAGGAGAAGCATTCAATTTTTTTTCAAATTTTCACTCAATATTCTACTTTCTATTTTAGTCTTTCAACTAAAATAAAAAAGCTCAAATTCTATCCATATGTATCCTATAATTGTCATTTATTGTTTTTGCTGATTATTAAATACGTGTTTTCAGTAGAAAATTTAGAAAATATAGAGGTCTAAGGAATACAATAAAAATCACCCCAAATCCCAAACCATAAGAATAATCATATATATGCACTCACATATGTACATATGATTAATATATTTAGAAGCATGTGTATTATAGTCCAAATGTTGAAGAGCAAAATTTGGATAATACTTTAAACAGAGAGTTGTATTCTGATTTCTTCTAATTTTCAAAAAAGGAGATTTTATTACTTTTATTTTTCTCTATTACATAAGTATATATGTCCTTTATAAGAAAAATAAAAATACAGAAAAGAAAGCTAAGAAAATATACATTATTAAGCATGAAATGTCCAATTTCCTTAAGTACTAAATTTGAAAGTTGATATCTCTGACATTTCACTTTGAAACTTCTTGTTTTATTTTTATTGTGAAGAAACATTCCATTCTTTGAAGTGCATGATTTGGCTTGTGATTATCTTTCAGATTTTTTTTAGAGCAATTTTTGTGAAAACATGGATAAGTCAAAAATTCATGTTATTTTCTAATATGAGTTCGCTGTAGAACCAATGCAGAGCAGACAGCTTGAAATATCAACGAAGTGTCCGGGAAGGATGTGGCTAATGAACACACAGTACATCGATGGTTTGAGAAGTTCCATTCTGGTGATTTTAATCTTGAAAAGGAGCCACGTGGGCAACCTGAGACCAAGGTGCATAATGATGAGCTGAAAGCTGTAGTGGAAGCGAAGCCATCTCAACCTACATGTGAATTAGGGTTTGACGTCACTATTGCAACAATATTGGACCATTTGAAACCAATGGGCAAGGTAGAGAAGCTGGATAGATGATTCTGCATGAATTAAACGAGCATCAGGAGAGAAATTGTCCGGAAGTTTACCTTTCTTTGCTGTCAAGACATTAAGGCAAACCATTTCTACACCGTATTGTTACATGTGATGAAAAATGAATTATTTTTGACAATCACAAGCATTTGACACAATGATTGGATAAAGATGAAGTGCCAAAACATAGTACAAAACTGAATATTCATCAAAAAAAGCTAATGGTGTCTGTTTGGTGGTCCAGCCCTGGTATCATCCACTACAGCTTCAGGAAACCTGGCCAGTCGATTACAGCAGATGTCTACTGCAGCCAAGTGGACTAAATGATAAGGATTATTGCTATTAAGCAGCCAAGATTGGGCAACAGAGACAGGCCAGTCCTCTTGCAAGACAACACTCCGCCACATGTCGCGCAAACAACTCTGCTCAAACTGCAGAGTCTGGACTTGGAAACTCTCTGTCACCCACTGTGTTCACCAGACCTTGCACCAACTGACTACCACTTCTTCCAGGCTTTGGGCCACTTTTTCCAAGGAAAAATACTCGATTCTCAACAAGCTGTGGGAAACACCTTTCACGATTTCATCACCACTGGCTGTTCAGGCTTCTTTGCTGCTGGCACAAACAAGCTACCCTTAAGATGGCAAAAGTGTGTTGATAGTTTAGGCATATGCTTTGTTTTTTTTTTAATTTTAGAATATTATGGGGGTACAAAGGATTTGGTTACATAAATTGCTTTTGTACCATTCGTCAAAGTGTGCCCATCACTCAGATGGTGTGCATTGTACCCATTAGGTGTGAATTTACCCCTCCTCTCCTCCCACCTGCTTGATTTCTGATAAGGCACATACTTTGATTAATTGTACTGCTTCTTGTTTGAGATACAATAAACTACACTTTTGATTGGAAATCAGACATTTCATATTTAATTACCTAATAAAAAATCAGTAATAATCCCCTCATTTAGAGA
Source organism: Varecia variegata (assembly GCA_028533085.1). NCBI lineage: Eukaryota > Metazoa > Chordata > Mammalia > Primates > Lemuridae > Varecia > Varecia variegata. The sequence continues at coordinate 2,533,351 of CM052443.1, read as the reverse complement.
TGACTACTGCTATCTTTTTAGTTTCTTTGTTTCTATCTATTTATATACAGTTTGAATGAAAATAGCATAATTCCTCTAATATTGCTTCATAACATAATGATTTAATTTTATAATAAATAGTATATTATATAAATATTGTGACTAATATTCTATATGATAATTTTTATTAGTTACATATTGTTCCACTACATAGATGTACCATAGCTTATTGGCCAAATGAACTCTTATCACATATCTCTCTCTATGTTGTTGTTAATGCTCTGTGACTTATAATAATTTCTCGTTAAATATTTATGGATATTTCTGATTATTCCTGAAATAATAGCTAGAAGTAGAATTTTACTGTCAAAGGATGAAAACATAAGTTTATTATGTTCAGCAGATATTCTATCACATGGTTCTACCGTAATTTATTTACCTGTCTTTCTACTTCTGATATTGGATACATTGCAATGAACAGCCTAGTACCAAATTTAGGTGCTGATAATAGATTGTTAGGATAGTTTTACTGAAGGGAATTATGGGCCAGAGAAGGTGAAGAAATAAAGGATGAAGACAGACATTGCCAGCTTGCCTATCTGCAGAATGGGAGTATTTGCTGCCAACACAGGGGACATGGCACACGGCATGTTCTCGGTAAATGCTGTACTCAGGTTCCCACCCTCACAGCTGCAATTAGTTAGAGCCACGGTGTGCAAAATGCCAAGTTGCTGCTTCACTGTGGTTCTGAAGAGCCAGGAGGATGAGGGGAAGCAAATAGCTGGAGTCTCAAAACAACATCGGACTGTGCACCAACATCGGACCTGAGATGTGGAGCAGCAAGTGTTTCGAATCGTAGTCCCAGATCTGCCGTTCCTCAGCTCTCTGAACCAGATTTCCCCCTTTTGTAAAATAAAAGGCTTGCACTAAATAATGCTGAGGTGCCTTTTGGTCCATGAGTTTCGAGCAAATGCTTTCTGTGGGCCTCCTAGTGTCCAGCTGTCTCAGCAACACAACAGTCATCTGGGTCTGACGAAATAAAAACAAATTATCTCAGTATTTTTACCTTTCTTTTGTTTTAGTGAGAAGCACTGGCTACCAAAGAGGGGTGCTAATCACCATATGACATGGAGTGAATGGCTTGTCGCGTGCCTGATCAGACAGCACTCGGGGAGCTGGAGGCAGCGATCAATAGGGAGAGAAAAATGGGGCGTCAGGGGAAGGTGAGGTGGTAAAAGAGACTGCCCGACGCAGACTCTTCCGCTGGTCGTAATGCTCATTTGAACCCCGGCATCAGCCAGAACTAGTACTAGTGTTAGCACCGGAAGGTCACACTCCCGTAGAGCCACACACAACGTGACGTGTGGAATTTAAAGTGAAAATGGAGTGCAAAAGCAGCAGAAGCGAAATGAAAGTTTCCGTGTTGGCAAGGAGTGTCCACACCCTCGATGGAGGCGCTGACGCAGCTCGTTCACTTCCGTAGCTTGTTCGTCTAACTCTGCGGCCTGCTTGGGTGGAGGTCGTGGGAATTTACGGGAACGATACGAGGACTTTGCATGCCAGCGATGCTATCGGCAACAGAAGTCTGATGTTTTAATAAAAGAAAAGGCCTCATGAGAGGTTGTAAGTTACTGAAAACCACGCTAATGACACCGTGATGCAGGACTGTCTGGCTCTGGGCATTTCTCTCTCTCTCAGATGTAGCTTCCTCAACACGGACCATCCTAGCGCAGGGACGGTGGCCAGGTGGGCACTGCTGCAGGATGGGGGCCGCAGAGAACCCAGGACACGTGCTTGGCCTCAACCTCATGTTCAGTAAAGAGATGGACAGGCAAACTGATAATTGTGTTGCCACGCTGTATACAGTGGAGGCACATACACAGCATGTTAGCCGCTCTTGCAACTCAATCCTCTCATGGCAACTCTGACACCTGAGAAGGTCACATGCAAAGACAAACGATTACCGCTCCCTTGAAGAAGTCTGGGACTTGCTCAAGTTAGTTCTGCGGGTTTCTCTGAAGGGTCACGTCCTGTCCCTGGATCTCTGCAGGGACCTGGAAAGTGCTTTCAGAAGAAAGTCCTCAGGCAAAACGAGAAGCCTCAGGGGCCTGCGTGGTTTTAAACTCTGCAGAGGAAGGACAGATGCTGTCTCACCTTTCTCACCCGCGGGGGCTGGGTGGGGCTGGGGTTGGGTGGAAGGCAGAGGAATTCCGTCCCTTGGGCAGGTCGCTTCACTCTGGCAGAAGCGTCACATCCTGCCCTTGTCACTGCTTGTCTCTGTCCACAATTACTCATCATCTGCAGATAGACAGCCCTGGAGGAGACCATCAGTTGCCAATGCAATTCAGCAGATACACTTCATAAATTTTAATTACATTCCCACTGAAAATGAATGGTCAGAAAATATAAAACATCTGCCATCCAGATCATTTACATTTTTCATACAATAAATCATCAACAACATCCAAAACCGTGGCTTAAATCATGTGAGTGCGGTAGGTCACGAGGAAGGAACCCATCCATCCTGCGCGGCTGCTGGGCTCTCGGCCTCCTCGGAATATGGGAGGGCGCGGAGGCGCAGGGAGATCCCGCTACTGAAGCGTGAGTTCCCAAGTCTTATCTGGAACCTGCTAATTGATCTATTGACTATTCTTTGGCCGTAGTAAAACAAGAGCTTAAATAAAGGAATATTTGGCCAATTATGACTGGGAAAAGCAGGCACTTATCAGTCAAGTGGCTTATCTATCTACCCTGCGGTAGTGTAAAGAAGCAGCTTCATTTTCAAAAATCAATTTTTATTAACATTATATCCATAAAACTCCCATTTGCCTCGAAGCGTCCTCCGCGTGGTAAAGCTAGAGGTGGGGCGTTTACGTGGGGACCAGCCTCCTAGCGCCCCTGGGCAGGCGGGAGCCCACGGCCACGGCCAGAGGAGACTCGGGGAGCAGGGCCCAAGCAGCCCAGCCACGGCGTCCGGAATCATCCTGCTGCTGCAGACGTGAGACGCCGCAGCTGGGCGTCCTAAGGGAAGGTCTATGCAGGCACCTGGCACCTGGTTTAGCACTTTCTCCATTCATTTGTGAGTTTTCCTTTTTCTGTCTCTTTCCCAAACACTGCTCCTCCACAGGACGAGAGCTGTGTCTGTCAGCAACTGCTCTCCTCTCAGTGGAGAGGGCCCCTGGGGTGCAGAGTCCGTGAACCTGCGAGCGCGTGGTGAGCGAGGGGCTCAGGCGTGGAACCAAGGGTGGGTGGCGGTGAGCCCCCGCCTTCCTAGGGTTCCCCATATTAAACCCGGCAGGGATAACGGGTGACTATCACCTTGTCAAAAGCCAAAGAGACACAATTCAATGTCCTTACTTTACCGTTGAGGACACTGGGTCCACAGAGGCTGAGTGACCTGGCCCGGATCCCACTAGAGGGACAAGAGCCCCACTGTCAGACTCCGGGGTCCTGGGGCCGGGGTGCCCCAAGCTCTTGTCGTCCTTCCCAGCTGGCTGAACCCTGTGCCTCTGCAACCAGCACTCACGTCTGTGTAGTACAGAGTCGAACCGGGAAATATATTTAAAACGGTGACATGATCCACCTCTCAATAGAACAACCAAAACACGGTCTGTGGAATAATGTTTGAGAGCTCCATGTAAACTGCGAAAATGAAAAACACAATTATATTTGTGGGTGCGATTTCGAGGTGCCAGGCCCCATGCTGGTGGCATGAGGGGGCCACACACCTGCCATGACGCTGGGCCCCACCTGGCCCCCAGCGCCCCTCTGGCCTGCACCACAAGGAAGACGGGCGCATCTCCTCACTGTCCCTTTGAGTGCTTTGGATCACGCCATCCAAAATTTAACCCACGATTCAACCTCTTCCCGTCTCCCCAAATTCTGACTCTGCAGCCTGGGCTCTGGCTAGTGTTCTTCCATCTGCATGGTGTCTCTCCTTGTGGCAGGGTCTCAGGACATTCACATGGGAGGGCTGACCTTGCCCAAAGCTCTGAGGAGGTGACCCTGGGTCTCCACTTACAGACATGGTGGACCCGGCCCTTCCCACAGGTCTCCTTGGAACTCCGGTGGCTGAGCTGGACGTGGTCTTTTACGAGCTGTTTTTGCATCTTCTTCTAAAGGCGAGCTGAGATGCCTGGTGGTTTCAAGCAATAGAGACTATTTAATCTACACGGAAACTTGGTCAAATCATGAGAAGATGTCATTCAAAGTTAATGGGCAATTTTTCTCTCTAGTGAAGGTAATTATTTTGGTAGGCATTTTTTAAGAAATAAAAATCTTCATATTTACGGAACACTTTTTGTTGTTGTTATATTCTATTTTGAGTGAGGATGTTCTGGCCGACTAACATGCTCTTTCAGATTGGATTGGATATGGTTCTCCAGTGCTTCTTGGCTCTAATTACAGTGGAATGTGCCTGTGAGTTGTCCAACAGCTGCCACGTCCTTGTTAAGGTTCGCTGCTTTTGAAAGCTAGTCTAAAGTTAGAGATCTTCAGCAAAAGTGAACTAGAACTTGCCATATTTGTCTAGATAATTAAGAATGAGATGTGATAAAAGTGGGTCTGAATTTCAGATAGGGATTTCCTTCCCTGCTTGAATGGAATTGAAAAGAATGCAATTGATTTGGCATTAGCATATTTCTGCTTCCCAGAAAAAAAAAAAGTTTTTCATTATAACCATTTCTGACAGTTCTAGAATTCTCTAGAAGACTGAGAGTCCTATCTGCCTAACAGACAAATGTATTCAACACACATATAGAATTTAATATTCAGGGTAGATATTTTTTTTTCCTTTTCAGTTTTATGATGTTTCTGGCAGTATGGAATTTTGAAACTTTATTTCTCTCTCATAGTTTTCTAAAAACAAAAAAGAGAAAGAAAATAAAGAAAATTTTAGGATAAAATTTTCCATCTTCTCCCAAAATTTCATTTTGGGAAAATCCTGAAACAAATCTGTTCAATTTTATTACACTTAAAAGATTAAACTTTTAAAACTCTATAAGCAATTCAAATATATTTGACTAAGTGCAAAAATTAACCGTTAAAAGTTTTCCTGGCTTAGTCTTTAATGAGAAAAGGTCTTGTGAGAAATTTGAAGGAAAAAATAAAATACAGAAAAAGTAGTGAAGTCGTAGGAGAATGACACCCACTCGGTGGCCGCAGGGAAGTGGATGCCCCTTCTTCGTCCCCACAGGACCGTGCATAAACACACAGCATCTCGCTCTGAAGGGCACGTTCTAGGGTTGGTCCTTTATTGGTATTTTGCTAATGCAAACGACAAAACACATTCAATCACGAGCACTCAGCCAGCATTATGTCTGCCTTTACAACAAAAAATAATTCACCCAAAATGCTTGTGAGAAACTCCTCAGTGTTAGGAAATGCTGGCCTGGGCGGCTGATCCGATCAGAAATCCCACTAGAGGACCAAGAACTGCATCAGGAAAGAGTGGAACCAAACAATAAGGGGGCCCTATTAAGAAGTTATAAAAACGTACTGCATGTTTTCCTAAGAATTGTTGATAAATGTATTTAGTCACTGGATAAGTCAAGAAAATGAATTAGATGAGATTTACTAATATTTTAATATTAATCATAATAATTTACATTCTGTTTGATAAATAAAATGATCAATATAGAAACAACTTCTTATCCCGGAACAAACAGAACATTTTTAAAGGCTGTGCAAGGACCGCCACAATAACAACAGCAGCAACAGCAACAGCAGCAGCAGTCCCACAGATTCAGGGGGACTTCTTCGTCAGGCAGACACTGCCCTCAACACTGAAACAAGCCCCCCGTTGAGGACTGGCGTGGCTGTCAGACCAGGACGCAGTTGCCGGCAGTCAGCCGCCCGTTCCGCTGGACGTGTCACTCTTCTGTTAAATCCCAGGATGGAGTCCCAGTGCCTTTGAAATGAAATGTAACTATGTGAACACGTTATAAGAAAGTGATACCTGTGGTGATGCCCTACTGTATGTGTCCAAGGCAAAAAAATTAGGTGTACTCTTATTCTGCCACAGACCTCTGTGTTATTGCTCCCGGAAAATTCCCTCATATCTTTATTGATCACTTAAAAAAAACAAACAAACTGGTGAGAGGAACCGATTACATGGGTAACCAACTCTGTGATCTTGTCATCAGCCTACTTGATCATGGTGATAAGGCTTCAGTCTTATTTTCCAAACATTTATAATGCCCCAAAATGAGCCAATAATGTTTTGATCGGATGAGTCAGCTTTTTATTTTAAGAAATTTGCTTAGTCACCTCCTGATACTACTCTCCAGTCATGAAAGTCAGCCAGCTTTGTAACACAGCCTTCCAGATCCTGTTCAGCTTTTACTGGTCACGATCTGTTTCCCTGCATTTTGTATGCCTTTCAGATCTTCAAAGTGAGCGAGGCTTTCTTCAGCCGGGATGCGTCTGTTTATAGAACGGAGTGGGTGGCTTTTGGAAGACTTGACACGTTAGAACATTGGGCTGGGGAGTGACATGCCACTATCCAAGCTCTCCTTGAAGGCACATTTCCTCCTGGAATTGAGGTCCTTAAGCTTTCAGTCCTTCACCAATTGCAAAAATTAACATTCCGTAACATTTTGACTTGCCTGAATACTGTGGTCTCTGTTCTACGGCTTCCAACTATTATCAGTTTATAATTTTCCTTTTCCTGACATCATGAGCTACATGATTCCGAATCATTTCTGCCTCCGCCAGCAGATACACTCCCCTTTCTGGTTATCGCTTTAAATCACGATGAAGACTATGGTTGTGTATTCAAACACAACCGTGGTGTGGTGAGTTGATCCCATCATCAGAGCCCAGTCTGTGTAGAGGAAAAGTTTCTCGTTGGGAAACCACTTTGTTGTGTTCCCTTGAAACTGTTCCTAGCTTGGACAAGTAATTTGGAATAGACATCTTCCCTCTCCCTAGTCTCTGCCCCTACCTTGTCTAGCTTCCTGGCACTTCCAAATATAGGTTAAACAAGCAAACATAATTACCAAAAAACCAAAAGACAAAGACAAACAAAAAGAGAGGAAACAAACCCCTGCCGTCTAGAACGTGAATGGATTTTGTTTTCTGTGAATTGTTCCTTTACAATTTAAAAATTTCATATCATCCATCAAGTTTGTAAAGCTAATACCCAGCTATATAAATACATTGATTTCCCTGAGTTTAAGGGGAATCCATAGCTACCTAAAGTAGTGGCTTAAAACTGCAAAACTATCTGGATACCTGAGGCTGAAGGATCTTAGTAAGTGATTTCCAAGATTCGTGCATGAATTCGTCCTGTTTGTCTCACTTCTCACCCTTTTCCCCTCTCGGCACCCCCTTATCCACAGCACACAGTGCAGCTGGCCGCGCGCTGGTTGTTCCTCTTGTTTGGAGAGCGGGCGCGGCAGCAAGAGCCAGTGTTGGTCACCTCGGTGTACCGGGGGTCTGATGACACAGGCTAATCATGAAGCCACAGGGCAAATATTAATTTTCATGGGAAGCCCGGCCATTTTGTGAACTTATAAGAAATAAAGAGATGTGTCATTAGCCCGGGATTTATCTCTTTTCTTTAAGAAAACAAAACACTCCATTGATAAATGTCTCCGGAAGGCTGCCTCTTACCCACTTAGCATTCTCCCAGTGTGGCTCCACCATTCTACCAATGTTAGGTTAAGTGATTTGGGTACGTCACTACAGGATCACGGGTAGGAATGATGTGGCTTTCTGAGTATCTCTCACATCATTTATTAGCAGTTATGTTAAGGAATTGATAACGCAGCAGCAAAACATTTATGTGAAATCGCTCCAACTGATTCCTGCTGCCCAAACGTCCACTTCCCTGGGCTGGACTCATCTGACTTTTGTGAGCTGCTTCCTGCTCTATGATTTTTCTCTTCTTCCAGCTCATTGAAACCATTTCCACCACAAGTATCTCTCCTAATTTTGGCTTGATAAAGCCAAATACATTTTTATTATTTCATTCGCAGTGGACTTTTTCTTAGACTGTTTGCATTTTGTATTCTTTCAGTTTTGGTGCCTCTACTGCCATTTCTTACACCAGTCAAGGCCCTGGGCTCTGTCACAGCATGGTCACATTCCACAGTGGGCCAGGCTCTTTTGGGTGTCAAGGAACAAAGTCAAGCTCAAGGTCTCTGGGGGAGATTGGGTTTATTGCAAGGACACCAAGGGAGAGAGTGACCATAAAATTCAGTGTTCAAATCAGGGCACCTCTGAGTGTGGAAAGAGGCACCACTACCTATGCCACGGCACAGATGTAGCTGGGAATATCCCAGCCAAGAGCTGAAACTGATCTTTTTTTTTTTTTTCCTTCATCCTCTTCCTCTTCTTCTTCCTCCTTCTTCCCTTGCTACCTCCTGCTCATGGGTGGAATATTCTCTCTCTCTCAATCTCTCTCCCTCCCCCAAATGTAAACACTGAATCCCCAGTCAATAAGTCTCATTAGAAGTTTTTTATACTAGAACAATCCAATGCTGGACTCACTTTCTAAACTTGTAGATAATTCCACAATAGGAAGAAAGAGGGTTTTAGATATTATTTTAGGTATTTTATAATATCATTAATGTAGGATGCAGGTGAAACACAAAGTAACAGCGGCCTTAATAGCTTAGAGACACACCCCTCTCTCCCAGCAAGACCTTCGCTGGTCTGCTGGTTCCACTATGCAAAGTTGTGAGGGCTCAGGGTCCTTCTGCTTTGTGGCTTTGCTTTCTTGGTCGGCTGTCCTCTCCACATGGCCTGGGATGACTCACTGTCAAGTCCACCTTGCCTCCAGTGGGAAGGGGAAAGGGGGAGGTGAGAGCCTGTTCCGTTCCCTCTTGTGCACCACCCTTCCTGTCCAGTCCACAGGCCAGAATGGAGCCCAGCTTCTGCTAGCTGCAAGGAAGCCTGGGAATTGTAGTTTTTCCTCCGAGAAGCCATGTGCACAGCTAGAAATAATTGGTGACTTTATTATTAAGGAAGAGTAGGAACAGACTTGGGGTTGTCAATGGTTTCTGCCACACTTTGCAACACAAAGCTGGAAGATGCGTTCACGTAGAGATACGCAGTTCCTGCTGTCTTTGCCTCTTGGTAACGGCACTCTGGATTGTGTGCCCTTCACTGTATCGTATTGTGATACATGCTATGTACATATGTAAGAACAATTTACCCTAGTGCAAAAGCTCCAATTAAGAATCATGCAAGCCTCTGTCTAATTGTGAGAGTGTTATTTTAGTGAATTCCATGAAAAGCTTACCGAAGACACCATTCATTTCCTTACCATGACATTTTATTTAACTTAACTACAAAATCTCAAAATGTTTTCAAGAGTCTACTATTTTTTGAAACTCTTTTCATTTCATTCCTCCTGCATTATAATTCATAGCTGAAAGCCACCTTTCTCAGAGTCTAAAAATCTATCAGTCTGAATTTTGTCTTTTTTCTAACCTTTCCAAACATTCCGTCATACCAAGGAGCTGATGAAGCCCACGACGGCCATTAACATTCTGACGCCAGTAAGTTTTATTTTACTGTAAGTGATAGGTCCCTGACTCCTCCTTGGAATGGCATAATTTTCTACAGGTCTGCAACTTCTGCACCCTCGTTCATTTGCAAGGCTGTGGTAGGAGGTATGTTCTCGATGCTGAATGAGGGACATCTCCAACCCTGAGCAAATCATTGCATTCTCGTTCCCCAGCTTATCACATCCATTTTGCAAAATTCTCACCATTGTCCCCAGGAGAGTCAATAAAAATGCTCTGTGCCCTGTTTGTGGTCACTTAAATAATAGGAGAGCTCCCTCTACTGATTGACGCCGGGGACTCACGGAGGAGGGGTAATCTCGGGCCTACCCTCCCGCTCCCTTCACTAATGCTCATGCACAGACCAAGACGAAAATCAAAAGGAAGCCTGTTTGACACTGGCTTTTGAAATACTTAAAAACATCAGCATTTGTCAAGTGGAAAGATTTTCATTTCAAAGTTCTAACAGGTTATTATTATTCCAAGCAATGGAGAGTTAAAAAAGGTTGAACAACTATAATAACGGTGGTGTCTAAATGTGGGGAGTGATTGGGTTTTATTGTTTGTTTGCATAAAGCTATATCACCTAGCTTTGTTTTGGGTTTGTTTAAGAAACGTAGGCTAATTAGACTGTGCAAGTCGGTTTGTTTTCTGAAAATTAATTAAGCTTTCCTGGCCTTGCCAGGTTACAGGGCCAGGCTCACCTCCCACACAGTTCCTCTGGAGTTATGTAGGAGGCGAGCCTGTCTCACGCTGAACTGTCAGATGACTCCGTCATGGGAAGAATGGAGTTTAGCAATGCGGCGTTTGAAAGCTTGTTCAAGTTGTAAAATGTTGGATTCTATTTTTATTAAATCGCTTAAACTTTCAACATAGTGAAAAAGATTTATTTAACATACATTTAGCAAGCCATTTTGAAGGCATATTTGTGGGACAAAAATGCAGCAGAGGACATTTCTATAACTAAAGTTATTGTCCTGAAGGGACAGAGCAAATGAGTTAACTATTGAAATCCTATTGTGTCATCAGGTTGTCTGTAGAAACATTTAAAATTTTGTATTTTAAATGAGTTATAAGGAAGCTCTACCCATCTTCTTCAAATTATGCAGATATAGATGCTCTTTATTATTTGGGAATATTATATAGAATGTACAGAAAGTGGTAGAGGCTGTGGAGAAATATGTTTTATTGTAAGAACCCCCAAGTAGAGAAACCCAACCCTGCATCTGGAGAAGCATATAATATAGTATTCTTGAGAAAAAAAAAAATGCCTCATCTATGGGAAGAAGGACCATTTTTAGCAACCTCCTTTTTGTATCTGCACACTTTTTTCCAAACAGCTTTATTGAGACATCATTTACATATCATAAAATTCTCCCATTTAAAGTGTACAGTTCAATGCTTTTCGTATATTTACAGAATTGTGTAACAAACATCACAATCTAATTTCAGAATATTTCTCATCACCTCCAAAAGAAACTCCATACCCATTAGGAGTCACTCCCTATCCCCACCTCCCAGTCTTTCACCCCAGCCTCAGAAAGCCACTACTCTACTTCCGTCTCCATGGACGTTTCGTATAAATGGAATCATGATGCTTGATCTTCTGGGACTGGCTTTTTTCATAGCATAATGTTTGAGGTTTGTCCTGATTTTAGCATGTATAAATAGTTCATCTTTTTGTTTTGTGTATTGCTAAATAGTATTCCATTGTATGGGCATACCATCTTTTGTTTACCCATTCATCAGTTGAAGGACATTTAGGTCATTTCCACTTTTTGGCTATTATGAATAATAGCTGCTATAGATATTCATGCATGAGTCTTTGTATGGACATATGTTCTCATTTTCCTTGGGTAGTTACCTAGGAGTGAAATTTCTGAGACATATGGCATCTCTATATTTAACATTTTGAGGAACTGCCAACATGTTTTCCAATGTGTCTGCACAATTTTACATTCCCATCAGCAAGGTGGGTTCCAATTTCTCCACCTCATTACCGACATTTGTTATTGGCTGTCTTTTTGATTATAGCCACTCTAATGGATGTGTAGTGGTATCATATTGTGGCCTTGATTTGCATTTCCCTCATGAATAATGACATTGAATATCTTTTCGTGTGCTGTTTCACCATTTGCACATCTCCTTTGTAGAAATGTCTGTTCAAATCATTTGCCCATTTTAAAAGTGGGGTATACTTCTTATCACTATTGTGTTGTAAGAGTTCATTTTTATATACTTTGGATACAAGTCCTTTATTGGCTATATGATTCCAAAATATTTTCTCCAATCCTGTAGGCTAATTTTTCAATTACTTGATGGTGTTTGACTCATAAAAGTTTTTAATTTTGATGAAGTTCAATTCATCAATTTTGTCTTCCATTGCTTGCATGATTGGTGTTATGTTTAAGCAATCATTGCCTAGCCCAAAGTTCCAAAAGGTCACAAAGATTCACTCCTATGTCTTCTTATTAGAGTTTTATTGGCTTATTTTTTACAGTTAGGTCTATGATCCATTTTGTGTTTATTTTGTATATGTTATGAGGTAGGTGTCCAGATTAATCCTTTCACATGTTGATAGTCAGTTGTCTTAGCACCATTTGTTCAAGAGACTGTTTTTTCCCCACATTGGCAACTTTGTGGAAAATTAATTGACTGTAAGTGTAAGGTTTTTTTGTTTTTATTTCAGCTTATTATGGGAGTACAAAAGTTCTGGTTAGATATATTGCCCATGCCCCTCCCATCCCCCCCAAGTCTGAGCTTCAAGTGTGTCCATTCCCCAGACAGTGCACATCGCACTCATCATGTTTATTTCTGGACTTTCAATTCTATTTCACTGATTTATATGTCTGTCTTTGTGCCAATACCACACTGTCTTGATTATTGTAGCTTTGTAATAGGTTTTGAAATTAGAAAGTGTGAGTCCTCCAACTTTCTTCTTTTTTAGCATTGGTTTAGCTATTCTTGGTCCTTTGCATTTCTGTAGGAATTTTAGAGTCAGCCTGTCAATTCCTACAAAAAACCGTGGCTGCTTTATTGGTATGATTTCTTTAGGGCTTCGGCATACCTCTCAGAGCCTTCTGCAATTTCCCACCTCTCTCTCCTGCCAGCTCTCCCACTACACTGATGCCGTGGGAAGCTGTCTGGCATATGGAGGACACCAGGGTCAGAATACCTCTTAGCACCGTGTGTACCCTTGTGAAATAATTTGACCTTTTGAGCCTCAGTTTCCTCATTTATCATATGAGGATGATAATGCTTCCTTCGTGGATGATTGTGAGAATGGAAAGTGATTCTTGAACTTCTGGCCTCTGGTCTGGCCTGTGAGGAGCTTGGAAGTCGTCACTCCATCACAGCGATAAGTAAAAAGCTGAACAAACCAGAAAATCAATGATTCTTTAGATTTGTTAGAGAAGTGAGCTCACAGGGCAAACAGGCTGCTCCCAAACTGGAGAGACAGACAAGTGCATCTGAGAATCCTATTACTGGAGCAGAAACCCATGGACAGAAACCTGCCTGTGCCAAGCAAGGTAGGGAAACCTGAACTGTGATTGAAGAGTTGCTGAAGGCTCAGAGTAGACAAGTCTGAGAGTTACAAACTCCAGAGATGGGGGCCAAGATATTGGACTAGAAGCAGCCTACACACACCACGCTCATGGAGAGGATTGAAGGTGGTGAGTGGACATCCGCCCATGGATCTGAGTGGGGCAGCTCCCAACCAGCACGGGAAGACGAACACCACCACCCACGGTGTGGGCAGGGCTGCACTCAAGCTGACGCAGGCTGACAAGTCCTATTGCCCGCTGATCTGAGTAGAGCAGCTCTCAAGCTGACTGGGGCTGGCTATCACTCTTATGACAAAACTAGGAGGGGCATTCTCTCACTCTGCAATTCGGGGACTGCCAGCGACATCCACAGGGAATGGTGAGGCAGGAGACACAGGACAGCAGAAGTGTGAAACATTCACAATGCATGCACTCATCTCTGGCCTGGTCAATACTTCAAAATAGGACTTAATTGCACCATCCAGGGACCTCTCCTTCTTTGCACTGAGTAGGAGAACTCCCAGCAGAGGAGAACGGGTACACTGCAAGTTTATTTCTCTTGAGCTGAGAGAAGAGATTTCAGAGGAGAAGGAACCAGAATAAGAACTCTGGCAACATGAAAAAACAAGCTGTTTCAACTCCCCCAAAGGATCACAATAGGTCTCCATCAATAGATACCAACCTAAAGGAAATTGTTGAAATGTCAGAGATGGAATTCAGAATATGGATGGCAAATAAAATGAATAAGATTGAAAAGAAAGTTGAAAACCAATACAAAGAAACCAAAAAATTGTTTGAGGACATGAATGAAAAATGAAAAACCCACTAAAGAGATGGAGAACATAAGAGAAGATATAACAGACCTTAAAGAAATGAAATAGCCATTTATGGAATTTAAAAATACAGCAAAAAGCTTCAACAACAGGCTATACCAAGCAGAAGAAAGAATTTCAGAGCTTGAAGACAAGGCTTTCAAATTAACCCAGTCAGGTAAAAAAGAATAAATAAGAATGAATAATCACTTGGAAAAGTATGGGACTATGTGAAGTAAACCAATATACAAATTATAGATATCCTGGAAGGAGAAGAAGAAAAAGCAAAAAGTTTGGAAAACCTATTCAAGAGAATTATTGAGGGAAACTTCCCTGATACCACCAGAGACCCAGACATCCACATACAAGATGGTCATCAAACACTAGGAAGATTCATAACAAATAGGACATCTCTAAGACACATAGTCATCAGTCTGGCCAAAGTTAAAATGAAGGAGAAAATTCTACAAGCTGCAAGACAAAAAGCAACAACTGACCCACAAAGGAAAACTCATCGGAGTAACAGTGGACTTCTCAGGGGAAACCTTACAGGCCAGAAGGGATTGAGGCTCCATTTTTAGTCTTCTTAAACAGAACAACTGCCAGTCAAGAATTTATATCCTGCAAAACTAAGTTTCATAAATGATGGAGAAATAAACACTTCTCCAGACAAGAAAGCACCAGGAATTTGTCACTACTAGATCTGCTCTACAGGAAATATTCAGAACTGCATTGTACATGTAACAGCACAATAGATACTCACCAGTGTAAAACACTGAAAGTCAAAGCTCACAGCTCTGATAAAACAATAGAACAAGAGGAAAAGCAAAACAACAAGGTATCATTCAGCATCATGAACAGAACAGTACCCTACATATCAATAATGACACTGAATGTGAATGATCTGAATGCCCCATCACATCGAGAAGGAGGGAATTCTCCCTAACTCATTCTATGAAACTAGTATCACTTTGATACCAAAACCAGAAAAGGACACAACGAAAAAAAGAGAAATCTACAGACCAATATCCCTTATGAACATAGATGCAAAAATCCTTGACAAAATACTAGCAAACCAAATTCAACAGCACATCAAAAAGATGATTTACCATGATCAAGTGCATTTCATCCCAAGAATTCAAGGATGGCTTAACAAATGTGAATAAATAAACATGATTCACCACATAAACAGAAGCAAAAACAAAGACCATATTATCATCTCAATAGATGCAGGAAAAGTATTCAACAAAATCCAGCACCCTTTCATGATAAAAACCCACAACAAACTAGGCATAGAAGGAACATACCTCAAAATTATGAAAGCCATATATGACAAACCAACAGGCAACATCATACTGAATGGGGAAAAGTTGAAAGCATTCCCCCTAAGAACTGGAAAAAGATAAGGGTATCAACTGGCACTACTTCTGTTCAACACAAGAATATGTTGGAAGCCCTGGAAGAACTGAAAGTCCTAGCTAGAGCAATCGGGCAAGATAAAGAAATAAAGAGCATCCAAATTTGGAAAGAATAGGTCAAACTATGCCTGTTCGCTGACAATATGATCTTGTATCTAGAAAACCCCAAAGACTCCACCAAAAAAAGACTCCTAAAATAAAAGCAAAGAATGAGAAGAGACCCATATCTCACCCCTTATATAATAATCAACTCAAAATGGATTAAAGACTTAAATATAAGACCTAAAACTGTAAAACTACTGGAAGAAATCATAGGGGAAAGTTCCATGACATTGATTTGGATAGTGATTTCTTGGATATTATCTGCAAAGCACAGCAAATATAAGTAAAAATAGACAAATGGGATTGCATCAAACTAAACATCTCCTGAACAGCAAAGGAAACAACAAAGTGAAGAGACAAACCATAGATTGGAAGGAAATATTTGCGAATCATACATTGTAGAAGGGACTAATATCCAAATATACAAGGAACTCAAACTACCCAGTGACAAGAAAGTAAATAACCCTATTAAAAAATGGGCAAAGGACCTGAATAGACATTACTCAAAAGAAAACATGCAGATGGCCCACAGGTATATAAAAAATGCTCAACATCTCTAATTATTAGAGAAATTCAGATTAAAACTACAATGAGATATATCCTCACACCTGTTGGACTGGCTAGTACCAAATAAAAAAAGAAAGATAGCAAGTTGGTCAGGATGTGGTGAAAATGGAACTGTTGCACACTGTTTGTGGGAATCTAAATTAGTATAGCCATTTTGGAAAACAATATGGAAGTTATACAAAAAATCAGAAATAGAACTACCATATGATACAGCACTTCCACTACTGGGCATATATCCAAAGGAATCGAAACCAGTATGTCAAAGAGATGTCTGAACCCCCACGTTCACTGAAACATCATTCACTTTAGCCAAAATATGGGGACAACTGAAGTGTTCATCAATGGACAAAAGTATAAAGAAAATGTGGTACATGCACACAATGGAATACTATTCAGCCATAAAAAAGAACAAAACCCTGTCATTTGTATCAACATGGGTGAACCTGGAAAACATTGTGTTAAGTGAAATAAGCCAGGCACAGAGAGACAAATGCTATATGATCTCGCTTACATGGGGAATCTAAAAAACTCAAACTCACAGACATTAGCATGGTGGTTATCAGAGGCTGGGGTGGTGGTGGGGGAGATGTTGGGCAAAGAGTACAAAGTTTCAACTCAGTAAGAAGAAGTTCTGATGGTCTGTTGCAAAACATTGTGACTATAGTTAGTAATAATGTATTTCATATTTCAAAATAGCTAAAAAAGAGGATTTTAAATGTCTCACCACAAAGAAATGATAAATATTTGAGGCCTGGCAGTTTCTTACAAAACTAAACATACTCTTAGCATATGACCTAGCCATTATCCTCCTTGGTGTTTACCCAAAGGAGTTAAAAACATGTCTACACAAAAACCTGTACACAAATGTTTATAGCAGCTTTTTTCATAATTTCCAACACTTGGAAGCAACCAAGATGTCCTTCAGCAGGTGAATGTATTGGTACATGCAGACAGTGGAATACTATTCAGCATGAAAAAGAAGTGAGCTATCAAGCCATGAGAAGACATGAAGGAACTTTGCATGCATATTGCTAAGTGAAAAGAGCCAATCTGAAAAGGCTACATATTATTTGATTCCAACTATATGACATTCTGGAAAAGGCAAAACTATGGGAACAGTAAAAGGATCACTGGTTACCAGGGGTTGTAGAGGAGGGAGGATTTTAGGGTATTGGAACTACTTAGTGTGACACTACAATGGTGAATACATGTCATTAAATATTTGTCCAAACTCATAAAATGTAAAACAGCAGTAGTGAACCCTAGTGCGAACTATGGCGTTTGGATGGCAATGATATGTCTATGTAGGTTCACTGATTGTAACAAGTCTACGTCTCCAGTAGGGGATGTTGACGGTAGGGAAGGCTGTGCGTGTGCGGGGAGACAGGGTACATGAGGAATCTCTGTACGTTCTGCTCAATTTTGCAGTGAACCTAAGAGTACTTTAATAAATAAAGTCTATTAAAAGGAATTAAACAAAAAGATGATAGTTGAAAAAAAGTGATTCTGTATGTAAAGTGCTTAGGAATGTGGTAGCACACGGGAGAACCCGATAAATGCCAGCAGTTATGACTATGCCATCTCCCCTCATGATTCTGATGAAGTTGCAAGCAGATTCCACTCCTGCTGGGAGTCCATCTCCCTATAACCTTGGACAGAGAGAGCTTCACAAAGAATTAAGATGAAAGGTCTGGTCTTACAGCAATAAACCTATTCATCCTACATTTCTCTTCAATGTCCTTTCTCATAATACATCAACTTAAGACACATTTTTTTCTGTTATCTCTCCTACTTAATCAACCATTTCCCTGGATTCAGCCCACTGGAAATTATTCCTATCAGAATTAATGACAATATATTTTAGCCATTTGAATGAACTCACAGTTTTTGGTGAGTTTTTTCTTTTTGTCTGGGGATATTTAAACCCTTGTTAGCTATTCAATGGTGGACTAAACTATCAGAAATTAATTGGCACCGATAAGAACCCTGTGACAGAGTTTGAGGAAGGTTGTTGACAACGTTTCTATTGAATAGCAGTGCAGAAATCACGATACCAGCATTTATTTCTGTTCCTGTCAGTACTGAGAAGTGATACTATAAACACATTGCTGAGCATCTGTGGGCTTCATGTTCTGCAATGATAAAAACCCCTAAGTAGCTAATGAGAGTAGCACAAGTGCCCACTAGCCTGCACGGCTTACAGAGCTGGGATTCGAAACCTTCTCTTCTGATGTGGCATACATACAGAACAGGTAAAGAGGCCAAGTCAGATAATTTTAAGGAGCATTTAGTTTATAATTAGTTGACATGCAAAACCAGGTTAAAATACTAATAACAACAATCACAACAAGAACAATAAGCAAGACTAAATTTTAAAAATTTACTATATGGGCCAGACATGCCTTTTCCCTGCGGTGTGTTACGTAATTCTTACAATCTTTTTTTCTTCTTTTTTAAAACACACTGACCACATTTTACTAATAAGTAAATGGAAGATAAATACAGTAATAGCTTGACCAGAGTTGTGCTGCTATCGAGTGAGTCAAGTTGAAGATCCAGGTCTTTCTGCGTTCACAGCTTCACCGCACTACTGCACCGCAGATGGATAGAAGCTCTGGCACTGCGGCCATGAGAACGCCAGACTTTCTGTGGGTTGAAACCCAGAGCATTAGGGATCACAGCCTTTAACCGAGAGAGGGAAGTCAGTGGGAGACAGCCACACAGGCAGAGGCCGACGGGTGCTGGCTGTGGCATCCTGCTCTCAGAGGTCAGCGTCCCAGCAAGGACCAACACGGCAGAGCTCCGCCCAGGACCACAGACACCCCTGCCAGGAGCTGCCCCTCGCACCGTGATAGACCTTGAGGGGCTGGGGGATCCAGGTGCCACTTTGGTAAAATCCAAGTCATTGATTTTAAGTTAGATCAATCTAACTTTCCATCATGTCGCTGTCGGGTTTCCGTACTGTCTGATATTTTAACACCTGGTGTCATCATGGAGCTTACGCTCTCGTGGGGCACAAGTGGCCCTATGTACACGAATGTGGAGGGCACTCACAGGTACTGGCGACGGGGAGTCCAAGCCTCCGTGTTCCCCGACAGCCTCGTGGGCTCTCTCAGCAGCGGCTTCTGTGTTTGGAGTAAGCCGGGCCAAAGAGCTCCTGTCTCTTCCGGAGACTTTTCCCAGTGTCATATGGGCTGCGACTTCCTTTGTCCGCACCCCGCTTTTGTGTTGTTAGTTTTGTGGCACATCTTTTGTGTGTAGGTTTGATGCAGTCTCCAGGAAATGCATCAGAATGTCTGGTGTGACCGAGACACCTTCTGTCCTCCGTCTTGTTGTGAAGTTGATGGGACGCCGCGGGAGAGGGACAAAAATACGTGCGCTCACCCTGCTGTTTTGACCCAGCAGGGCTCATCCGTCTTTGCATCCTTATTCATTTTCCCCCTTAGGATCAATTACTAACAATGGGATTGCTGGGCCGAAGGGATGGGCTTTCTAAAGGGGTGTGATTCATATAGCTAAAATGCTCTCCAGAAAGGTTGTATCAATTTGTTTTCTTCCAGTGTGCGAGGTATGATTTTTCACCCCTCCCCAGCAACAGTGCCTGTTCTTTCAAAAAGTGTTTTCGCCAACTGTTACACCAATAGTATCTTATTATTATGTGTATTTATTTCTTTATTCATGAAACTGATCTCATTTTAAACATTTTAAATCGTTTATCAATTCTCTTTTCATACACTGTGCCCGTTTAAAAACGATGGCATAACTGGACTAAAATAAAATTTTAATTGTTACAATATGTTTTTCTGAGTTTGAAACTAATGTTTTAATTTCTTTTGATGGATTGTCTTGCCATTCATCTATTTAGAAGTCCTTGCCGATGTCCTGCTGGCTGGCAGGCGGAAAGCTGAGGTGTCCCAGTGCCTCCACCTGGGCACACACACCTGGCAGGGCCTCTCCCCGAGTGTGGGGGGACCCTCTCCCCGAGCATGGGGGGGGGGGAACCTGCCACTGCCGTGGGCTTTCACTCCCATCAACAGCTCACATTTTATGGCAAAGTGAAGGGCTTTTGCAGATGTATTTGAGGTTCCTAATCAGTCGGCTTATTTCTGGATTGGCTTGATACAATCAGGCAAATCCTCTGAAGGAGGGTTTGGACCTTCCCCAAAGAGAGAGATTCTGAGTGATGGGGCTTCTCCTCCCGGCCTTGAAGAAGCCAATAGCCATTTCAGAGCTTCCCACAGAGAGGGCCGTGGGGTAAGGACCCGAGACAGCCTCCTCGGAGGTGAGAGGTTCCGGGTCGACAGTGGGTCAGACCACGGGGACCCAAGTCACACACGGCAGGGAAACAAGTTCAGCGAACCACCGGAGGGAGCTTAGAGGTGGATCTTTCCCTGGTGCAGCGTTGAGAGGAGGACGCAGCCATCCACACCTGCATTTCTGGCTGCCGAGACTGCGCAGAGGAGCCAAATGCAACGTGTTGTATTTATGACCCACGACAACTGTGAGATAATAAATTTGTATCGTTTTAAGGCATTCAATTTGTGGTAATTTGTTACTTAGCGGTAGAAGACTTTCACTTTGTTCGTGAGAAGTCTTGTGGCAGTCGTACTCCCTGCCCTCAGAAGGGACGTGTCTAGTCTACCAATCTGTGCCTTTATGGCTTCTGGCTTTGACGTCACGTTTAAAGAAGTTTTGTCCTCACCCCAAACTTTCACAATTATTTACCTCATAATCTCTCATTATTTCTCTGTTTTCATTTTTGCATGAATATTTTAAAATCCAACTGGAACTTATTTTCTTTGAAGGTGCAAGACATCTAACTTTTCTCCTTTATAGTTAGCCTGTTGTCTGAAGAAACTTTTTGAATAAAATCACCGATTTCCTATTGATTTGGAAAATATCTGGGTTTGGAAATGCAGTCATTTCTTTCTAGCAACATATTATTTATGAAATCCCAACTTGGGCTATAAGCAAAGAATGTTTTAATTGCTGGCGACTTCATTATTGTGATACTGACCCAGGAGACAACTCAGAGAGTGTAAGAATATAGCAATGTAGCCCTTTGCATTTGACATCTTGTTTTTTTTTGGTCCATTTGAAATGGTTTTGTATAAACCAATTGATTAAAACAAAACGCTTGAATAATTGGTTAAAATAATTTCAGTAGTACATGTTGCTTAAATTTTTTAAGGAAGAAGTTTTCTTTTGAATCAACATCAAATGTGAGGTACTTAAAACCCAATGGATCTTTCTTTTATGAATAGACCATAAATTATTTGAGGACAAGAACCTCATCTTAATTGTGCATTTGTCCCCAGGATCTAGTACAATGCATGCTTAATAATATTTGCTTAACAATTTCTGAATGACTGAATTATGTTTGCCATAATAATGCTGCTATAAATTGTGTAGTGCTGGTGTAGACATTATTTTCTCTGCTAATCAGTGGTAGTAAGGATACAAACAGGTGAAGCAGTCAATCTGGAATTTAATCATTAAGAAGATACACAAGTTCATCTAAAAGTAAATGTAAGCATTATTGTAAAACATGATTCTTAGCTCTCTTTAAAATAAATGGTGTTTGACAGTCTTTGTTTTGACAATTAATAGATCTCATTGTGGTCTAGCACATCAAACTTACCTTCCCCACCTTAAGTAGCTATAATTCATTGCTACATTGTTTGTCATTATCCACATGCTCTCTCCCTAATCAATCTATGATTTCAATATTATTTTGGTGGGGACATGCTCCAGAATATTATCCTGGAAACCTTTAGAATCATGAACATGTAAAATGTGCATTCTGTATACAAAAGCATTATGATGATTCATATATTCTGAATAATAGACTGATATTTCCAAATCAAATATTAAAATATTAATTAGCATGTATTTTGTGTCTGCCTTTATATGAAATGCAATTGTGCTTTCATTAGACACTACTATTTAAGTTCCTGCTCAGTTTTTTTTGTTTTATTTTTCAGAGCTGACTATGAGTCTCAAGGTGTTCACATGGGTATTAATGGGAAAAATATGCCAAGAGAGAGGAAGAGGAATTCATTATTTTTGGAATTTCTTGTAGCTAATGGTGGGGTGCAGCAGCAAACAGAAAGAATAATAATTTGTTCAAGTCACATTCAGATGGCTTATTTTTCACTTTCTTTTTTTTTCTTTACCATTTTTTCTTTATTTACCAAATAAATAAGTATATTATTTAGGGGGGGAAATTGGGAAACAAGGACAGAATCAAGAATACATTGATTACTTATTTTTTTAAGCACAATGGTCATTATATGGACTGGCATTTTTTGTTCTGGAATATTAGTCCTACAAAGAAATCTGATGGTTTAAAATGCACATTAGTAATAAATCTGTCTCAGTTTGTTAAAGCCATCATTTCTCAAACCTCCTTGACCAGAGACCATGTTTTTTTCAACACATCTGTTACTAACCTGTGGATCTAGTGTTGCAGGGAACAACTTTGTGGGATGCAGGTACACAGTAGACATAGGCCAGGCTCAGAGGCTGTTCTCTGATAGGGTTTCCCTTGTGTGTGCAGGACACATACTAACATACACACCCCACACAAGGACAGATTTGACTCATTTTAAATACTTCCTAGTGAATAATTTTCTCTAGCTCTATTTCTGAAACCTTCCTATAAATGCCCTCAAATTTGCAAAATTGTCCTCTGCACATACCCCGACCCTGTTTGATTGCCTCTTTTCACCCCACCAGGGAGGAAAGGGTTGCCCAACCTAAACAGTACGAGATGGCTGAATATCTGACACCCAAGACCCGATGGCTGTGGAAATCAAGCAGAAGTTTATTAATTAAACACACTCACAGCCCCGGGAGAGGACACTGTGCACCGTGCAGGGCCGCATGGGGACGCCATCTCAGCAGAGACTCCCACAGAACCCGCAGGGGCCGTAGCAAGGGGTGAGGTGGCTCCGTGGGAAGAAGTGACTGGCTGTGTGAGTCATTCTGTGCACTGGCAGGAAGTGACGCGTGATGGTTGGGGACTGGGTGGGGTGGGGCTGGCGGGCTGCCAGGGGAGCCTTCCCCCTGCGTGAGGGGCATATCTGGCCAGGGCAGAGCTCAGGGTGAAGCTCCGGGGCCCTGTGAGGCCAGATGTCAAGGCAGCACACGGAAGTTTAGGCCTTCCGATAGATACCCCCTGTCCCAGGTGTCTCCAGATCTGTATTCACCGTACCTGGGTGTGACGGGGACAACTCAGCTCTCCTCCCACCTCCATGGCCGAACTCCTCTCACGCACTGTGTCGGCCCTTCTTGGTACCAGACCACAGTGCCCATCGCTCGGCACTCAAAGCCAGCTCGACTGCTACCAGCACAGCGTCCTCGCGCTCCTCGGGTGCCACTGCTCGCCATGGCAACTGACGGTGGCCGTTATGCTTGATTCATTACGTGCCATTGATCTTCGAAATTTTGATTAATGACAGGGAAACCTGAAACGTTCAGAGTTTGGCTTCGGTTCGGATGAGCACCCGGAAGTTCAAATGCTTAATTCAAACTGTCCAAGTCTCTTGGGTAAGCAAATGTGGTCATGCAAAATGAGTCTGAAAATCTCCTGGACACAGCCCCTCTCTTGGACATTTCTGGTATTTCCTGCTTCTACTTAGATCATGGACCATAAATACTGCGAAGACATTCTTTCTTTCTTTCGTTTGTTCTGCTCATTTACTTCTGGCCAGAGCCCAGGTTTCTAGGATTTTGGGGACAGGTAGCAAATCATGGTGGGAAAGTTCAGGGTGGCATTGTTGGACTGTCACACTTCCACCAGAGGTACGTGCATTTTCCCTGCACCTGGGCACACAGAGATACAAGCACAGCAGCTCCCCGGGTTCGGAGTAAAGAGTTATCTATTTATCCCTGGCGAACTGACTTCTTTTTCAGATCCGTGAGAATGTGCTGATACCGTGTGAATGCACAGGCGTCACCTAGACAAAGCGAGGAGTTGATAAATGACAGGGGGAGAAATTCCCTCCAAAATGAACAGTTGACTCTTCTGAGCTCTCCCGTGCTTAATCCAGCCAGGCAGGCCTGAGGAACAGAGAGTCGGAGGGCTGTGTTCCAAAGGTCGAAAAAGATGCTCACTCTCAGGTCCCTAGGGAAAGACATGCCAGAAAAAGGGCTCTTGAATAAGAACATTCCAGAACCTTATCTACTCACATCTTACCTCCCAATACACCCCGTCTAAGCTCACACCAGGGCTTCAGAAGCCAGGGTGCCCTAGTTCATCTGGGTTGTCAAGTCTGGTGTGCTGAAAGTTGTAGAAGGTACCAGACTAGATGCTGCAAAAAATAATTCCACGGGGCTCATCTGGCGTTTGATGCCAATCTACGGTTTGTTTGCAGCAAGTGACCTATTTCAATTCCTCTGAGACCAAACTATAATAAACAATGTGTCCATTATAATGAGAAATTCTATTAGGATTTAGAATATCTTGAAAATATTTAGAAAATAAATTAAAATTTCTGACCCTGGATATGTGCATGTATTTCATGTACGCTGCAAATCCCAAGAAGCATTAAAACAAACATTGAGCATAAACCCTGCAACTCAGCCTTCTGGTGGAGGCTTCATGTGCTCTTCACTCTGCTTGGATGTAAATGATGGCTGGGTCACACCTGGAGCTGGCATGGAAGAACTGCTGAGCATTCGTCCCTTCCCAAGGCACAGGAATGCCACTTTTGAGTAAAACAAAACCCAAAGCCTCTAGCTTCTGTTGAGAGAGAAAGAAGATCCCATTTGAGCAGCAGACATTGTCATGGTGTTTATAATATTATTACATTGTATGTATAATACTGTAACTTTGTATTTATAGTATTGTTATGTCATATTTATAATATTGTTACATTGTACTCATGTCATGGTTCAAATTTTAAATTGAACAGCTTCGAACAGCTTCTAAGAGAACAGTATTCTCTTAGAAGAAAATACACAAATTTATTGCTCCACAACTAATCAGTAAATTCTGCATGATTCTGGAGAGTTATTATGGAATATCAGTAGAAAATTTTAGTACATTGACTTTTAAAAACAATTTGGTCTTAATTATTTTAAAATCAAAAGTTAATGTTTAAGGGCCACATATTTCTAGCTTATTATTTTTATGAACATAACATTTGGAGTTTTCTCCTTCAATATATTTTATTATTTTGTATTAAAGTGTAATAATGATTTTTAAAATATAAATGCTTAGCTAATGGGCTGGCAAGCAAGTAAATAGGTATTTCTGTGCTATACATTCACGGTGTTCTGTTCTATTATATCAATATTATATTCGATTAATTTATTAGACTTGCACAGTTTTTTTCCCCCTCTGGTCTTTCTATGGTGGAATTTATTTGAATAAGGGGATTCTTATTAGATTAACATTTTGTCATTTTTTATACAAAATTCTACAAGGGTGTGAATATGCAATATGAATGGTAAATATGAATGTTTTTATAATCTCTCATCTCTTTCTCTCTCTCTAGATCTGAACCCTTAAGATCAATCAGTGGCAGTGGAGGAATTGTGACTTTATTCTTTCTTCTAGAACCATTTTCTCCTTACATAACATGACCTTAAGGTGACCTCGTGACCAGCAGTTGTAGGTCTACCCAGGTCGAGCTGGAGGGTCCCTGGCGTTCAGGCGGGGCTGTTTTGTCTTGCACAAATGCAGGGCTCTCCTTTCAGCCAATCTCCCTGTGGCATTGCCTTTCTCCCTGACTTTTCCAGGTATTGACCCGGCAGGCATCGGATCCGGAGGCAGGGAAAGAAGGTGCTGGAAAAACACACAGAAAAATTACCCTCGGGCTGGAGGAAATGTTACCAGATGCCAGCAACTCTTTAAAAATGGAAAATGTGCTTTCTCCAATATATTTTTCGGAGTAAAATTAAGAAGTCGGAAATAGATGTCTCAGATATCAATGACATCCCTGTTTGCAAGCTGTTTCCTGGAAACACCAAGGACTTAAAAAAGATTTTTTTTTTATTTTTGCTTATAAAAAGCCACTTCTTATTCTGGCAATGCATAAAAGTCACAGATTATATTTGGAAAAAAATGAAATTTAAAAAAAAGCATTTTTTCAGCTGTTGCAGCCAAAGAAAGAGAGGCCATGTGAACTTTCACAAGAGAGTGAATCATTTTATTTTCATAAACATAATTACTGTTTTTTAAAACAGCATCATGTACACCACCGTTGCACTAAATCATGTGACACTCCTCAAGTACCTAATGGCTGAGTTTATAGCAGCTTCATTTGTGCTACGCCATATTGAAAGGACTGTGGCTCACACAAGTGAGCCCTTTATATTCTCCTGGAGGGTCTCTGCAGAGGAGAAAAACAGAACTGATCACAATTTGGTCTCCAAATATTTTCAATCATTGGAGAAGCCCAGATAGTGTCAACATTCTTAACCTTGGTGATGCAGTAAAAATTTCTGGTGAATAGTTTCCTGGAAACTTAAAGTGTTTTAAGAAAATGTTGATGCCACTAATGGTAAATTTTTTTTTTTATTTCAGCATATTACAGGGGAACAAATGTTAGGTTACACATGTTGTCTTTGCCCCACCCAACTCAGAGCTTTGAGCATGTCTATCCCCCAGATGGTGTGCACCGCACCCATTAGGTGTGAACAGACGCATCCCCTCCTGCCCTGCCCCCGCACCTGCACAACACGCGGTGAATGTTACTACTACATGTGCACGTAAGTGTTGGTCAGTTAAGTCAGTTAACACCAATTTGATGGTGAGCACATGTGGAACAAGCACTAATGGGGAATTAATTGATTAGATAGCGAGGAGTCACGTTCAAGAAGTGGTGCTAACCATGGGGAAAGCCATGATTTTCCAGATGATCTACAGTCTGAGACGCAGGACGGTGGTCTACCAGAGGACCTCAGTTCCTTCCAACCATGACTGCAGGAGGGAACTTGGAGCAAAGGTTTCCAGGAGCAGAAGGCAGGTGTGGAAGGCCTGTGCCTCCTCCTCCTCCTGCTCTTCCTTTCTCCCCACCCCTTCGACCTTCCACATCCCACCTGATATACCGTTTCAATTGGTGTCTGTTTTGACACTTCTAAGTCTTTGCCGAAACTTTAACCCTGGCTAGAATTCCAAGGCTCAAGAATATGATTCATCACAGATTCTGGACTGAGTCCCTCAGTTTGGGTTCAGATCAGTAGGAGATGAACAAGCAACGTCTCTAAACCTCAGGGCACCCTCAGGCCCTCGATGCACCATAGCCTGATTGTGTGTGGATATATGGTTTTTCCTAATAAAATACTTACCTATGTCTCTCCATAGTCATATCTGTTTTGCTTCCCCCCAAATGTGGTAGCAATAAAAACAATCCAACTCTGCGAGATGGGATGACCTGCCAGTGGGAAGTAGTCCCTGGGTGGCTCAGCCTCCGAGCACGATGGGTCCCCATCAGCTGTCTTCCAGGAGTCTAAGAATCCAGCCCATGCTGTGACTTGTTTATCTGACATTAGTCATATACACCTGCACATAGTGAGTCCGTCTCACACAAGTTAGCGTTCAAAGCTTCAAGGTGCTGGAAGGACTTGTCTTGGTTTGGTCCCTTGATCCTTATACATTCTCCCAGAATTTCTCCTCTCTTTCAATTAACACATGGAAGTTTCTTTTTCCAGCATCCGTGTGACAGTGAACTCTGCCACAGGATGATTTGCATAGGAATTAGTACGCTCAAATCTTGAAACAAAGCTGAGGGAGCTTAAAATATCACTTCCTGTACCTGCTGAATATCACATGTATATAATTAAAAACCAAACATTTCTTTTTTCCATATCACTGATAGAACAAAACAGCACAGTGTAGATTCAATTGGTTAGAAACCCTAGAAAATGGTCACACACCATCGCATGAAGCCTTTGTTCTATTCTGCTAAGAACATTTTATATATAATAAATACCAAATAGCAAATACAACCTGGGTTAAAGAAATATATTTAGAAGCTATTTCCAAAAAGCATCTGAGCCATATTCTTGCATCCTAAGCTGTTGTTTCTTCATCTCCACGGAGAAAATAGCCCGTAACTGACTTCGGGGGGTGCATTTTAGTGCCCAGCAGCCTTGGCTACGTAGCCCTTGGGCCAAGGATAATGAGATCGTTTTTGAGAATCAAAACTTAGAAAAATGAACACATGCCTAATTTAATAAGAAGGAAAGTGACTATAGGTCTAGTTTGGTGATATTACTTTAATAAAAAAGATTAAAAAGTCCTGCAATTTTCTGGTTTCTACAAGTATAAAGTGCTCCTTGGGAATGAGACCATTTTGGACATTGCATTTGACTCATTCAGGCTGTTAGTGGGTCCGCTGGTACCCACTTAGAGCATCTTTCTTATCAAACCAGAGAGTCTTGGGGTTAAAGGAACTATAAAAGCCATCAGTCCACCCAACTCAGTGTCCAAATGCACTAAGCAATTTGCCAAGTTTAGATAATGCAGGTTTATGTTACAAGTTGTCTAAATTAATAGGTTATAAAAGGTATTAATAATCCACAAATACTTCACTCAGGTCTCCCTCCCCCACCTAATCCGTAGTGAAGCTTGAATAGTTTTAAATTCTCTCAAAAAAGGAAAACCATTGCGAAGGTGGACTTGAGTGGCGTGACTGATTTACGGTGGTGCCGCGGATTTAAGCTCGCCCACCTTGCCCTGGTATTCCGTCCGGCTACGTTCCAGATTCAGAGTTTTATCTTTACTTGGGTTAGTGTAAGCTACTTTATTCCTGGAAAATCAAATCTAACATTTTAATCAAAAAGAAAAGAAAACAATATCATGTGATTTCTATACAAATAAAGGAAAAAAGGAAGAAAAGCACATTCATCAACATAAAAGTCAATACTGAGATAAAATTGGAACTTCCTGGCACTCATGCATTTTAAGATGAAAAGAGAAAACTTCTAGAAATAAAAGCTTTATGAAATAAATATATTTGAGAATATTAAAGAAATGGAGCTTTACCCATGAGCTGGGAAAAATTTAGGATTGTAAATAAATGTTGTTAAACTCAGATTGAGAAAGTACAACGTGATCTTATTTACTTTTCTAGGTCTTTCAAACACTAACCACATTTTACATCAATATTCATTCACATCAGTTCAATATTAAATTATAGTTTATTTAAAATTCATTTGTGAGTGTGTGTTTTGTGGGTAAAATGTGGTATTGCTAAGTTGAACTAATGTGATTTGGAAGTTTAAGATTTATGGATTTGTTACTACTTTAAAATCGAATATAAATCTGCCATTTTGGAGGGCAGGCTCTTCCTTTGGAAATGTCTTTCTAAGTAGGGTTATAGACATTCAGAAAGAAAGGTGTGCAATGTCACATATGAGTTTTTGCTGCTGCAGAATTTCATAAAATATTTGTCTAAAAGTTTGAATTAATAAGACCAGTGAACATATTTTTAACCAAATCATTTGCCTGCCTCTGGGTAACTGATTCCTAAAAATTTAGTCTTAATGTTAAGTTGCTTTCTAGTCAAGGAAATAGAAAAAAATGCCAACATTTACATTTCTTTATGAAAAATTCAATACAAGTCATTTTGAAACAAAGTGAAATAAAGAGTTAAAATTAGATGCTTGCATAACATTTCGTAAATGTCACATGTCTTTATTCTCACACGTGACTTCTAATGAATGGATTACAGTTCTGGCCAGTTTGTAGGTTTCAGATGTGTCCGTGGGGAGCTGCATGAATTGATGATGCTGCTGGCTGTTTGCACAGGAAGGTCCCGGGCTCGAGTGGGGCTGCCCTTGCACTCAGCGCCCCAGGCCGGGAGCTGCCCAGCTGCTCGAGTGCTCAAAGCAGCATGGCTGTCTGCGGATCACAGCTGGTCACCCGCACATGGTGTCCCTAGAGAGGTTACTGTCAGGGGGTTTTAAATCCAAAATACTTCCTTCCAGAGGAGGAGCGGAAGGAGGAGATGAAGTAGGAGGAAAAGAGGAAAAGAAGATGGAGAAGGAAGAGGGACAAAAACCTTTCTGAATGACACGTAAAAGATTCTCCTTGGTTTTTACTGACATACGTTGTATGTCAGTTTTGCTAGCTGAGTGAAAATGGCTTTGCTCACAAGCTTCTTTCCGTCTAGCTACAGTGTGAATCCTTGGGGAGGAGAAAGGATGAATAAGAAACATTGCACAATGGAAGTCCCAGATTAAACAAACATCATCAAACTGTGCAATTGCAAAAGCTGTGTAAAATGTTTTATCTAAGCCATGCTTTAAAAAAAAAAATTATTAGATTATTAAGTATGAAATGTCTGATTTCCTTAAGTACTAACTTTGATGGTTGATATCTCTGACATTTCACTTTGACACTTAATGTTTTATGTTTATTGTGAAGGTACATCCTCAGTCTTTGAAATGCATGATTTGGCTAGTGATTATCTTTCAAATTTGTTTTTAGAGCAATTTTTGTGAAACCATGGATAAAAATTTCATGTTATTTTTGAATATGGGTCCTGTTGTGGAACCAATGCTGCACAGACAGCTCGAGATATCAACAAAGTGTTTGGGAAGGATGTGGCTAATGAATACACGGTGTGTAGATGGTTTGAGAAGTTCCATTCTGGTGATTTTGATCCTGAAAATGAGCCACATGGATGACATGAGACCAAGGTGGATAATGATGAGCTGAAAGCTGTAGTGGAAGCAAATCCATGTCAACCTACACGTGAGTTAGCAGCAAGGTTTGACGTTACTATTCCAACAATATTGGACCATCTAAAACAAATGGGCAAGGTAAAGGAGCTGGACAGATGGGTTCCATATGAATTAAATGAGGTCAGAAGGTAAATTGTTTTGAAGTTTCCCTCTCTTTGCTGTCACGACATAAGGGCGAACAATTTTTACACCATATTGTTAGGTGTGATGAAAAATGGCTTCTTTTTGACAATTGCAAGCATTTGGCACAATGGTTGGATAAAGATGAAGTGCCAAAACACAGTCCAAAACCATAAAAGAAAAGCTAATGGAGTCTGTTTGGTGGTCCAGCGCTGGTACTATCCACTACAGCTTCATGAGACCTGGTCAGTCTATGGCAGTGATGTCCACTGCAACCAACTGGATGAAATGATGACGATGCTTGTGATTAAGCAACTGAGACTGGTCAACAGAGACTGGCCAGTCCTCTTGCAGGACAATGCTTGACCACATACTGCACAAACAATGCTGCTCCAAATACAGAGGCTGGACTTGGAAACTCTCTGTCACCCACCGTATTCACCAGACCTTGCACCAACTGACTCCCACTTCTTCCAGGCTTTGGACCACTTCTTGCAAGGAAAAATACTCAATTCTCAACAAGCTGTGGAAAACATCTTTCATGATTTCATCTCCACTCGCTCTCCAGGCTTCTTCACTGCTGGCACAAACAAGCGACCTTAAGATGGCAAAAATATGTCAACAGTTTAGGCACATACTTTGATTAATCGTGCTGCTTCTTGTTTTAGACATAATAAACTACACTTTGTTTCAAAATTGGACATTTCATATTTAATAAATATATTCTGCAGATGTCTCTGGATATTATATTCTTTCTGATAGCTATAGTAACTCTCTTCTTCTGAATCGTTACATCAGGACTTAGTTACAGATGAGCCCTTTGGGAGCACTGAGAAGTCCACTGCTTTGCTGCTCGAAGTGTGGTCCTTGAACAGCAGCATCCACGTCACCCAGGAGCTGCTTAAACACAGAGGCTGTCAGGCCCGTCCCAGCTCTACAGAATCAGAACATGCCTTTTAGCAGGATTCCTGGGAGGCTCATGAGCACATCACTGTTTGAGAAGCATGTTTCCACTTCCTTCTGTGTCTTCCAAGCAGGATACGTTCACATGGAGATGGGCATTGATTCATGGGGAGAGTTTAGTGGAGGAACCAAGCTGTCTTAGTGGAGTATTTAAGATGCACACGCTCTATTTCCAAGTCATGAGGTGGTTTTGTTACTTATGTGAAGTCATAAAACACAATACGATCTTTAAAGTCTATTTATATGCACAAAGCTGGCATACATAGTCTCAAATCAATGCATTTATTTTCATTATCCTTGCATAATAGCCAATAACCCATAAATTATCAATCCTGCCATCACAACTTTTGCAAATCCTAACATGGACACAACGAACTTTTTGGATGATTGAAATAATTGCCCTAATCATCTATAACAATTAATTTTATCTCTCGCCCTTGGATTATAGTTGATTCTGCTTTTACCCATAACTGGTAAGAAAATCATGCCTGTATGTCTGCATGCCAACTTCAAGTCAGAACCTGTCCCATCCACTGGATTATTTTAAGTCTTGATGATAAATCCCAGTCTCTGTGTGTGTGATGCAGCCACCTGTGTGACTCATAGAGGTGATTTGACTAGATCTGCTGCGATAGCAGAGACCTAGCCAGGTAGATGAGCAGTTCAGAGCAGGAAATGTAAACACGTTGTTGCTGAAGAGTTTATGTTCGACAATTTCAAGATGACTTAAGTACAGAGAAAAGGTATCTACTGTATTGCAAGACCATCCAAAACTCTTACTGATGGATGACTTGAAAGAGGGTGCACTGAGTCCGGGGATCAGGAGTCCGAAGCTGCAAGGATCCACTGAGGTTAGACCACACGACTGAGTGTGCACGGCAGTCCTGCCCGTCATGTGTGCAAGGGCACGAAACCCAACTAAGATTTTTTTTTTCATGGCCAATTGTCTTTTAGAATGGCCAGGTTTTTATTCTCTGAGATAGTTTAGACTTAAGCCTAAATCAAATAAAAAATGGAAATCCAATTAAAGTATGTAAACTATTTGTATATTTTTCTATTTGCTAAATTTAATCAATGTAGTACCAAAATAATTGGTTAGTAATTTCCTGAAAAGTGAAGGAAGAATAAGTCACTGGGCACAGATTTGTTTTTTCTGTTGCTCAAAAGGTGGCTCTCTAAGAAGCTAAGAATGTAAGAGCAGTGGGAAAAGGTAAACAATGTTTAATTTTTGTCTGATTGTGCTGGTTGTTCTTGTCCTTGGGTCTGAATGCTGACATCTGTGCTCTGGGCACAGGGCGTAGCTCTTTAAATTCTGTAAGCCATAGTTTTGTTTCTCATCTATAAGATATTAATACCTATATTAAGGGTCATTTTAAATATATATATTGTATATACACTATGAATATATATACACATATACATGTATATATTTTTTATATGCATATGTATATGCACACACACACACTGAATACCATGCCTGGGATGCAGAAGAACTCAACATACAGCAGCTCTTTTGTTATTGCAGAGGTGTGCAAAGGAAAAATACCAACACTGACTTTCCCTTTCCAGTACTCCCGTCGTGGGAGTGGCAGAGAGAAGTGGTGGTGCTGGGAAGAAACGGGGTAAACGCATCATAACATGGCTCTGCCGGTGAGCCCTTGCCTTTGCCATGTGTGCCCATGTTCCCAGCACGTGTGGGTCAGCAAAGGAACTGCATGTGAACGTGTGGCTCCTTCACCCCAAAAGCTGCACTGTACATCACCTTCCAGTAAGGTTTATTATCAAGAGCTAAATCCTGGCCTCCTGCTGATACATTAGGGGTGTAGATTCATGTCCTCAGCTTCCCCCATGTTGCTGTAAATGACAGGATTTTCTTGTTTTTAAAGCTGACTAGTATCTCATTGTGCACCACATTTTCTTTATCCATTCCACCATTGTTGGGCATTTAGGTCGATTCCATCCACATCTTGGCTATTCTGAATCGTGCTGCAATAAATGTGGGCATGTAGACATCTCTTCGACATACAGAGTTCATTTGCTTTGGATATATACCCACTAGTGGGATTGCGGGATCATACGGTAGCTCTATTTTTAGTTTTTGGAGGAGACTCCACACTGTTTCCATAATGGCTGTGCTAGTTTACCATCCCACCAACAGCGTGTAAGGGTTCTCTTTTCTCCAACACCTGCTTTCTTTTGTCTCTTTGAGAATAGGCTTCCTAACTGGAGTGAGGTGATATCTCATTGTGGTTTTGATTTGAATTTCCCTGATGATTAGTGGTGTTGAGAATTTTTCATATACCTGTTGGCTATTTGTATGTCTTCTTTCGAGAAATGTCAATTTAGGTCTTTTTTCCATTTTATATCACGTTAAGTGAAATAAACCATACACAGGAAGATAAATACTGCATGATCTCACTCATATGAGGAATAAAAAAAAAGCCAACATCACGGAAACATAGAGTAGAATAGGGGTCACCAGAGACTGGAGGGGACGATGGGGACAGACCAGTCAACAGGTGTAAAATTACAGCTAGGCAGGAAGAATAAGTTCTGGTGTTTTATTGCACAGTAGGGTGATGATGGTTAACAGTTAGGTTTTGTATGTTACAAATAGCTAGAAGAGAGGTGTTTGAATGTTCTCATTGCAAAGAAATGATAAATGCATGAGGTGATGGATATACTAACCACCTGACTGGATCATTGTACAACACATGTATGCATAGAAACACCAAATTGTACCACATAAATATGTACAATTACAATGTGTCAATTTAAATGAACAAAAAACAGTAGGTAGCTGGGTGTGCAATAGTCTCAAGAATGTTCCAACAATCCTGCTCCAAAATTCAGTTCCACCTTCCGGCCTGATAAAGGAAGCTTCTCTGGCAAATTTTTTCAAGTCCTTTGGTTTTCTCAATTGACTAAAACGAAGAATCATTTCAAAGAGAATATTTGGGTGAATTTTTTAAAATTCAAGAAGGTTTGAGCAAAGAGAGGGAAGGGAAAGAAAATGTGTTTACTGCTGTTGGAGGAGCACATGACCTTTGTTTTATCACCCTGAAAAGTGGGACTCATCTATCAACTGCTGGAAATGTCCCTCAGTGAGGCAGTTCTGCTTCCTTCTTTATTTTAGCTAATGACCCTGTGACGTGTAATTATCCGTCGTTTGAACTTAACTTCAGGGATTATATGTGCGCCTTTTAGAACAGCCTTTGGGAAATCAGGAAACTTTAATACATTGCATTAACCACTCACCAAACTGCTTTGAATTGTGAAGATGCTTCTAGCTCCGTTTTTGTGAGCCATTTTTAGGACACCACGCGTATACCTGTACGGAGCTCGTAGAATGAGCAGGAAGCTGCTGGCGATCATTATTTTGACGGATGTGTGTTGGTGCCTGGTTCCATCCTGACATACACCTCTACTGTCACCTGGTAGCTTTCCAACAAAATCATTACAATTCGTTGAGTATTGTCTTTTTGCTCTTACTATTTCAAGAGGAAAGTTTTCAATACTAATGCTGCAAAGTGGGTATTATGTTGATCTATGGTAATAAGTCTCACGGCTGCTGTCCTGTTACGTTGTTAAGCAATGGCACTGGTGAAATTTCCTCATGTCCACCGTTAACTTGCAAACAGCCCGGTAGTGCCAGAGTGAATCATTCCGGACCTGCCACCTTGGCTTTTCGATGGCTTCTGTCTGGAGTGGATTTGCTAAGAACAGTGAGAAGGGAGGCAGAGAGGGTTGTGTTTGTGCTATTATATATACTCTTAAAGAGAAAACGGTGCAAAGAAGTTTTTTTTTTGTACACATACGATGTATTGTGTGTGCGTGTGAGTGCATGTGAATTTATAGTGACTTCATTGCCACATATTATTTTCCTGGCAGCCCTTCTGTAAATGGTGTGTTAGTATCTCCTGGAGGAGCGGCTGGCTTTAGGATTTTACCACTAGCTCATAAAACAGTGAAACTCTACTGTTAAAGCTAAAGCTTCAAGAGGCAGTTTTCAGAGATAAGTTTATTTTAAAAGAAAAGTCTACAAGGGAGATTGATTTTGTGGTTTTAAATGCTGCTTCTGCAAAGCTTTTTGTGCTGTGTTTTCGCCCCTGAACATCTGAAGCCACTTTATAGGGAACCAGAGAATTGTGTGGACAGAGGTATTCTTCCTGGTAATAAAGACACACGGCGAACAGAGTCAGCCTCAGAAAGTCGTCGGCCGGCAATGTTTGTCTTTATTTCCCCTCTGCCTGTGGGCAGGCCCCGCCTCGCTGCCAGTGTCTCGAGTTGGGAGGGTCCCTGGGCCCCCGGGCTCCTGTCTGCTGTTCTGGAAGCCCCCACCGCAGAGCGTCCTGTCCCTGTGTGCCATCGCTCGAGATGTATTTGAGTAACTGGCTATCGAATCTCATAAGATTACTCAAAAGAAGTATGGATGGTAGGTGAGTACGTCATGTGCCTCTCAGTTCATGGGCCTTTCAACTGCTTGCCAGCGCCCTCAGAGCTGTGGTAGGATCCAGGCAAGAGACACGATCGTACAGCTTCCTTCAATACCCACCACCCCCGTGTGCTATGCAGGAGGCTCACTACCCACCTGATCTCTGCTTAATATCACTCGCTTCCCTTGAGGTCAACATTATCCTCCCAGAACAGCGCCTGAGCATCCACACCGTGCAAAGTATTGCACCAGGAGCTGTGAATTCAAAGGGACATGAGGAACAGCCCTTGTCCCTCAGGGACTGACATCTAGAGGGTCATCACCTGTTATTGTGATTACTGGCTAATTTGTGTGTGTGTGTGTGTGTGTGCGCGCGCGCGCGCATGTGCGCACGTGCCTGTGTGTTTGCATGGTGTGGGTGGGCTTGCATTGTGTTTTATTTACCCCCACATCACAGGAGACTCTAACGCTTCTGGCAAAGTAGATGCTCTATATAAGTTAGATAAAAACCAATAATAGCGTAAAGAAAACTGTAATAACTGTGAAACTGAAGTAGTTGTAAGCTTCTTGCATATCTGCAACACAAGCACTAGTATCTGAAGGAGGGACTCCTGTTCTATTGTAACAATGGCTGAATAGATACGAAAGAGTAAAGCATAATGTGATTTCATGGGAAACTCAGGTCTGTGATAATTAAAAACTAATCACCAAGAAGGAGCTCTTCTTGGGATCTTGTCTTCCACTTTAATATTTAAAAATCATTTCACACAAGATCTGTTGAAGTAGAATAGTAATGCTTTGGTCTTTCTACCTGTTGTGAAGCGTCACCTCAAAGCCCAGATTTTAGCTCAGTCATTTCTCAACGAAAGCAACTGGAGATTAATTATCTACACTGAGCGTGCTCCAGGGCTCTCTTTTTGATCACTGTATTAATTTAACAGGAGAGCTTCTATCTAGAGCCAAAGGAACACTGGTACCCCGGAAGTGGCGGAGGCAGGCAGCACTGTGGTGTGAGACCTCTGGGGACGGGCGGGCCTGAGGAAGCCACAGAGCCGGTGCCCTGCGGTGCCACCGAGGCAGACGTTCCTCTTCCGACATCATATGTTCAAAAGGGAACCGGGCTTCACCTGAAGAATTCATTGGCCATTTAAATAGTGAGGACTTAGCCTTGCAATGTAGTAACCGTCATGTCACTGCCAGTAATCCAGGAGGAAAAAATAAACAACCAACTGTGTGACTCCACGCTTTTCATTCGGGTTTCTCCCTTCTGCCCTGGTCCGTCTGCTCCCGCCTGGTGTTTGGACTCCAAGTTAGAAGAATCATGGTGCAAGATACCAGCTAGAAATTCGCACGCTACTTTTCCTTTGACATCCGTGATTTATTTTCCTCAAGAGCATAGAGATGTGTGGTTTGTAGGGGTGGGGAGGGGGAGATGGAGAGGGAAGTCTGGTATTTACCTCGAGAATAGTGTTATTCAAAGACCAGGAAAGAAATCCGATGTTTGCTGCGGCTAAATGACAGTATTTATTATGTACTCACAAAAGGGTGAAAAAAAGCTCCTGTTGATTATTTTGACATCACACTGCTTGCAATCCATGAGGGACTAATTATGACACGGCACACTTCATCCTGCAACCTGAATTAGCTGCACTTTTAAAGGAAGGTCCTCACTCATGGCATCGTTTGTCACAAGGTGAGAGTCTGGATCTTCCTGTGCTCTATTCTTTACGGGAGGTTTGGTCATGAACTCGGTGGCCTCTCTGAATGTAAGCATTCCTCGTTCAGATCAAACACGGGTACACGGCTGTCTGTGCGGGGAGCCCTCTTGTATGCAGCCGGCTCTTCCTAACTCTGCCCAGGCTTTCATTGACTTGATTTGCAACCGTGGTCCCTGTAGAGAAGGTTCCCTCTTGTCACCTGGCAGGAAGGAGAATAAAACCCCGGATCAAGTAGCCAGTCTCCGCAAATGCACGTGTTGGCACGTGGAATGTGACCTGGCGCGGGTCCCCATGCAGGCGGCTGTTGAGCGCCATGGGTAGAAGGGACGACGTGTAGGTGTGTGCATGCACCTGTGGGAAAGCGGGCTGGGAAGAGAGGGTCCTAGGGAACAAATAGTACATGACAGCAGATGAAAATGCCATTACGCCACTTGTGCTGTTGGGTGACCAGGACAACTCTTGCTTTCATCTTGCTTTAACAGGGAGGAGATTTTCTAGTCCAAAGTTGCTAAACTGAGTGCAGCACTTGGACACAGAAAGGTGGCTCTGTGGGCTCCTCCCTCACCGCTGCCAAGCTCGGACGTGGAGCAAGCTCAGACTTGGCCCATCATTTTCAACGTCAGGAGCCAGAACACCGGAGTCAATCCCGAGAGGGGAGAGAACCGGCACGCAGAAGGAGCAAGCAGTGCCGGCAACCCCTTCCCGGTCTGAATCCACGGCTACTGTGGGCTCGGGAACCCCGCGCAGCGTGGGAGGGGACCGCGGAGGGCCGTGGGGGGGCAGGGAAGGCGGGCCGGGGCTTCCTGCGCTGTCAGCAGGGCCTGGGGGTTCTGACCGTGGAGCTCACGGTTATCGAATCCTGGCGAACACATCCCTAGGTAACTGAGAGAGCCTAGTTACTGACAACCAACAACAAAACCTCCCAAACTGCAGAACTACAAAGAATCAATGTGACGAGGGGCTCAGCTGACAGCAGTGATTTGAAATTTTTATTCATGGCTTTCGGAGCGCTTTATATTTGAAAGATGCTTTCCAATCATTCTGAGCAGTTTTTCTCTGTGACAGTCCAGCAAGGTCACCTGGGATTGCCTCTGACTGACAGATGATGACACCTGAATGAGGCGATTTGCAAGGTCACAGGACAGGCAGATGGAGAGGTTTGGGACCAGGTCCCAAGTCTGGGATCCCAAGTGTGTTGTGCCCAGTGGGCCCGGGGTCTCTCTGGAGCAGGAGCCGGGGACGGCAGCATGTGGCTCTGCCCGGGGTCCACGCTCACGGTCACAGCAGGCTGGGAGGCTCCTGCGTGTCAGGCATCTGCGCACGCTGCTCTCAGGAGCCGAGGAGCCAGAGGCCTGTGGAGAGTCCAGCTCGGACAAGGGGATCGTGGCTGCGGCATCCGAGAAGTCACGGGGTTCTGCTGAGGGCAAACGTCCCTGACAAAAAAGACCCCGAGCCTCAAAGGAACACTGGGGACCCAATGTGGTCTGCTCATCCCGCCCCTGGGAGCTTGGGACCTTTAAATCTTGAGAAAAATGAACTCATTGTAAATGTGTGATGTAATTTATTTAGCCAGAAAAATGATCTTTTATTTACTAACTTATTTCTTTGAGAGGCCAGGGCATCTTACCTTGGGATCCCAAACAACCGTGATCCTTGGAGGAATTCTGCCCCCGTCCTGTTCGTCTGTCCTGTTTCTGTATCTAACAATGAAGAAAAATCCAATAGCATTGAAGTTAAATAATACATTTTTTCCCTCCCAGAACCAATAAATCTGTTTAAAGATGCATTACTACTTTTCTTGCGGGATAATTTAGACTATGTATCAAAAAAGGAAAATCAATAGTTTTTTCTATTACAAATAATTGCCTGTTTGACTCTTTTCCACTTTTTCTTTTTTATTTATTTTGGCTTCAAAATATTTCTACTGAGAAGACCTCGTGCGTTGAGTCCACACCCGGACGAGTTTCTACGGGGCAGCGTGTGCGTGGACTGGCCTCTGCTCTCTGGGATTCCGCGCCGTGCAGGGTAAGGAAGGGCAGGCCCCGCGCTCAGGGAGGGGCTCCGAGCTGTAGCTGCGGATTCACAGAGCGCTGTGGCGTGCAGGCCGCACAGCCCCCACAGCAAGCAGAGAAGAGTGTTCCCCATCCCGTCCCGCCAGGGCACAAGGGTCAACAGGAGCTGGTGGCCCCATGAGTACCAGCAAGATTCACCTTTTGTACCCAGGTTTGAACTAGTTAATTACAAAACTGCTTCTTGTGTAAACTGCAGCCTGGAAGAGTCAGTCCAAGGCTCCTCCTCTTTAAGCAGTTTGAACGTGATCAGATGGTTATCTGAGACTTCTCTGTCCAAAGAATATCTGGTGGAATTCCTAGCGGGGTTCTTTATTTTCAGACTATTTTTTTAAAAGGAATTATTTGAGAAGAGTGAACATTTCATTGGCTAAATTACACAGAGGTTTATTAGAGCAGCTCTAGATATTCAATCATTCAACAGCAACAACAATTTCTCAGCACCCAGTGCCAGGCACAGAGGAGGGACGACGGATGGGGCAGCAAACCTCGCAGGCGTGGCTCGCAGTGAGTGCCCAGAGGAGACTGAGGCCAGTTCTCTCTGGGCAAGTAGGAAGGCTTTGTTGGGGGGTGACAGCTAAGCTGAGCCTTACAAGGCAGGTGCCCCTTTGTCAAGCAGGACATGAAGCGGTTTGGAGAAAGCATGGCATGGCAAACACACAGGAGTGTGAAGTCAAATGCATGCACAGGGATGCATGTAATTCCGTGGATAGTTTGGGTTATCATTTGGTGAACTCCCCCTCCTCCCTCACACTGTGGGCAGCCTGTGCTTCCCTGCTTCATCCGTGCGGGGCTTGGCCATGTGACTTGCCCTGGCCGGTAGAATATTAGCAGATATGAAGTGAGTAAAGCCCTTGAATGTCCCATGCAGTTTGGCCTGGCTTTTGAGCTGATCAGTCTTGGGAAGAGCAGGTGCCAAGGGGTGGCTGGTCCTTCATCCGGGGCCCAGAACCAACGCAAGTGGAATGGATTAACTTAGAGCCCAGATGCCAGTCAAGCTGTCCTGCCACCCTGGAGCCAGACCAGACTGAAGCTGCTGCCCCACAGACATGGGGATGGTTGTCATGCAGTACTACTGAGGCAGTAGCTGACTATTACACTCAGCAAGGTTGAAACATGGGCTAAAGGTGTGGCAGGGGTACATCATGGACAGCCTTGCCTTATACTGAAGTGTGTAGACTTTATTCTTCAGTAAGAAAGACCACTGGCATGTTCAGGGAGACACACCATAATCTGATTGGCATTTTAGAAAGAGAATCATGGCGGCAGCATGGCCATCAGCCTTGTGGGTGTGGGAAGCCAGGAACGGTGTGATAAATAATTGTAATAGCTGACATCCTTCCAACACCTATGACACGCCCAGAGCCGTATGCACCAAGCGCTTTACCTACTTCATCTTATTTAATCCACAAACAAACCTGCAGAGTAAGTGCTGCGATCATTTCTGTTCTGTAGACGATGTACCTGAGGCGCAGAGGTAGTCTCTTCACTGCAAACCTTGAACTCTTAGCTGCTAAACCAATCCGGTAAAACGTCTGATAAAAGGTTTGGTAAAAGGTAAAAACAGGTCTGAAATAAAATAGTGCAGGGGATTGGGGGGAAGGTTTGGTCTGAAAAATAATAAGAAGGAAGAACCCACAGGGGACGCTCACCCACTGCACGTGGGAGGGGAGGGACCACAGACCTTCCTGCCCCAGCTGCAGATGTGGCGCACCCAATGCACGGCGGGGCTGGAACACGCCTTACGTGCTTCACTTTCTCAGAATTACCCAGCCACGGATGTGGGTTCAGACCTGGCTTTGACAGCCCCAGGCAAAGGACAGTCCCGCAGGCTGTTGGTGGAAACAGGAGGGCGGCAGGAGGCAGGCTCTTCCCCCCCTGGGCACAGGGAAGGGGCTGCTCCAATCCCAGCTCTCACCTCTGCTCCTTGCAGGACCCTGGTGAGCT
The DNA here is from genome assembly GCA_028533085.1 of Varecia variegata. Classification (NCBI taxonomy): domain Eukaryota; kingdom Metazoa; phylum Chordata; class Mammalia; order Primates; family Lemuridae; genus Varecia; species Varecia variegata. The sequence goes on along the minus strand of CM052443.1, from coordinate 2,491,464 downwards.
GGAAACTGAGGACATTCATTCTGAGACGTGTCCAGCCACAAAGCACATCCGGAATTCTCCTTGGAAATGTGGGAACAGTCTGATTTTCTCTGTATGCTCACTTAAAAAATGACTATTCATGCCAAAATTTGCCACTTGGGAATAAACTCTGAGATTTTTCTATTTTCTTAAAAAAAAGTAATGGATTTCTTTGGTAGCATGACAAGCCCCATATTGGAAATCAGATTTAGATATTCCAGCAGGCCGAGCAGGGGCATTTTTGAAAATTCTTTGTTTTGAGGGATGAAATTGAACATCTAGTTCTGAACTGTGTGACATTCCACTTCGTGGCCCAATAGTGTGGAAATGTGTACTGGCCCCTGTCATGGGATGGGAGGTTGTGACTCAGTGCCCCCAAATTTTCACATTAGTGATTCACAAAGGCGGGACCAGGATGCATGTACTTATTTTCAAGGTCTGCTCAAAAGCCCTGATAAGAAAAGACTCCTGGAAATAGAAGGTGCTTTATTCTGGCCCAAACATCTAATACTTTCCATATACCTCATGGGAATATATGTTTTATGAGAGCGATGAATATTATCTCACAATCTGCCACAATACCTAATATCTATCACATTTCAAAATGAATACAATTACTGCATAAATCTCAGCATTGGCAATTTTCCTCTCTCTCTTTTTAATTGAAAGCATTTTAAGGTTTGAGAGAAAATGCACCAGTTATTTCTGTTAGACTCAAAGTGTATTTGGTTACTTGGGAATAAAATAGCTCCCCCTTAAAGGGAAAAAAAATCCTTTAGGCTTATGTGGCAAGTGCCTTCAGCAGAACAATGAACTGGGGCTGCCCCTGCTGGCGTTTGCAGAATGAATGAATGATAGCACAACCTGTATAAGGAGATGCGCACATGCAAATTCTCAAGGAAAGGGATTTCTTTTACAATTTGGAGAACAAAATATCCCTGTAGAAGAAAATCTACATAGGTGTGCTTTTCTATTCATACTATTATAGCCATGTAGCACTAGACATCTTGAAAGGAATACTGATAAAATAAACTCCACGTTTAGCCATTAACTTCCTGTGTGAGCGCTTACCTTTCTGATAAAGATTTAACTCTTGTTTCCCTTGATAAAGTTAGGCTGATAATGCAGAATCACTAATTTAGCAGTGAGGAAATTCAGTTCTTGCCACTATTCCAACATTAGCTATATTTTCTTTCAACTAGATGGAAACTGGGTTTTTCTTTGAAAAATACACATTATTCAAATTGTGAAACTGTAGAAGCTGTTCAGGTACCGGTTTTCATAATATTCAGGGTGCCCAGAGCACCGTCCCTCAGCTAGACACCTCAATTCAAATCTCGGGTGACAACATGAGCTCACAGTTTTACCTGCTGTGGTTTTAGCGGCTGCTCTTGAGTTCGCTGTAATGTCAACTATCTTCCATAGTCGATAAACAATCAATCCACATTATGTTGGGGGCCAAACAGAAACTATTTTGATTCATGCTAACCACAATTCTGGCCGCACGGAGACTTTAAACCCATGTTTAAATGGAAAAGAACCAGCCTTGGGCAACATAGTGAGACCCTGTCCATATGAAAAGTAAAAAATTAGCCGGGTGTGGTGGCAGCGTCTGTAGTCCCAGCTACTCGGGAGGCTGAGGCAGGAGGATCGCTTGAGCTCGGGAGTTCAAGGCTGCCGTGAGCTGTGATCACACCACTGTACTCCGGCCTGAGACTCTGTTTCAAGGAGGGGGAAAAAAAAGGAAAAGAAGAGGCGGGACCAGGGTGACGCTGGAGAGGGCGGGTGGTCGTGGTGCGGTTCGGGGGCGGTTTCGAAGCGGAGGCGTGGGCCGCCTGCGCTCCGGAGCCAGACGCTGACACTGGCACATACAGACCACGCGAGCCCACGGCAGAAGCAAACCTGAAACACCGCCTCCCTCGAATTTTCTCCTTCTTCTTTCTACATTTTCTTTGAGGAAGCATTTTTCATGGATTCTTAACCACTTTCGGAGGAATAATTTGAGAGTTTCAGTTTAAATATTACATAATCGTCAAAGTCCTAGAACATCTCTGGGAACATTAGGGGACGCGATATTCTCCGTCAGACAGAAATGGGTGGAAATCCTGCTCTCCCGTGTGGTCTGCTAAAGCTTATCCGCAACTTTGGCATGTTTTCAAATTTTTCTGACTTTAAATTTCTCCCACTGTAAAGGGGAAATTATAAAATCTACTTTCAAAGATTTGGGGGGATTAAATGAAACAGTTTAAAGGAAGATCTAAAATACGATGAAGGGTGCGTTGTAAGAGAAGAGGGAAGGGTGTTATCCAACAAGTCGTGTTGAAAAATTAGCTATGCAGGGAAACAAGATTGCATCCTCTTCCTCCCATAAGCCACACTCCAACAAATTCCTGACGAATGGAAGGATCAAAGTAAAAAAGGGAAGCATAACAGCATAAGAAGAAATGTGCCATTTAAGTGCTTCCAGGCTAGGAAAGGTCTTTCCATCGCACAATGAAAGGACACGATCAAAGAGAGTGACTGATAAATTTGGCTGCATGAAGGTTAAACTATTTTGTGTGTCAAAAATAAACAAAACTCAATGGCAAAGGACAAATGAGTAAAAGCCCTGCAAGGAATGTGAAACTGAAAAGTTACTATCCTGAGTCTATAGAAAGCAATCCACTTGAAAAACACTACCATTCCAATTTTTTTTTTTAAAAAAACTAAACATAGAAAGATATTTTACTGAGGAAGAAAATGGAAATTGACCAATATGTGAAAAATCCATCCTTTTAGTATACAAAAATGGAAATTGAAACAACATGCCATTTGAACAGCATCAAATTGGCAAAGATAAAACACTAGAAATAGTGCCCAGCCGCATCGAGGGTGCCACTGTCCGGCTGAGCTCACGTCTCCCATCCGAGCTGCGGGCTCTGACCCCGAGGGGCACCGTGGCCTCTGTCTCAGGTGTCTCAGGTGTCTCAGGTGACCCTGCCTGGCTGCTCAAATGTAAAGCACTAAAAGTCCTCAAGATTTTCAGGGGGCATGGGGTGGGAGATGGGCACGTTCACACTCTGATGGGGGGCTGTAAGTTGGTGCCTCGCTCCTGGAAACCAGGTTGGCAGTACAATGTGTCTCAGAGCCTGAAACGGTTTGTACCTGTGGATCCAGCAATCCAGTTCCTAAGGTATCCCACCTGCCCAGCCAGGTCCCACGGCCACCCAGACAGGAGCAACTCTCGCCCCATCTGCCCACACGCGACCTCCAGCCCCACGCAGAGCACCTTGTGCCAGCAATTATTTCTTAGAGACTCAGAAAACCTGCACAAATCCAAATAAGAGCCACAATTACAGTTACCATGGAGACCACAATGCCGTCGCTCTCTCCTGTGCTGCAAGCCACTGGAGGGGCCCGGCCCACCCTGACGCCGTGGCCGTGGAAGGACGCGGCTGTCCACGCCGAGCACGCCGGTTCCCACGCAAGCTGCCGGCTTTGACCCGGAAGGGCACGGTGGCTTCTGTCTCGGGAGGCCACTCTGTGTCCCCAGCATCCCCCGGGGGCTGCTCATGTGTTGTGTCTTCTGGAGTCCCTCCCGAAAATAGCCTTCTCTTCTGATCACAGCCTTCCTCCCCACAGGGCTGGTGGTCAGGACAGGTCCCCTCCCAGCCCCATCCCACATTCCCAGGAATGTGGCAGGGAAGACCCCTCCCTGTGCTCCTCAGCCCCGTCTCCTGCAGCAGGCAGCAGGCTCCGTTTGGGCTCAGGCTGCGCCTCTGCTCTAGGGCCCCAACACACCCGTTACAACGTTAGAAATTCCAGATAAGCTACGTGGCCGACGACAGAGGAATGTTTATACAGTTGAGTACACACGGATCTGTATTTATAACCCCACGTTTTCTTCTGTCTCCAGCCCTCTGCTTCCTCGCCTGGTCCCTGCTGCAGCTCTAGGGCCGAGCTGAGTACCTGGCACGTAGCGGATGTTTAATAAACATTTGCTGACTGATTTATGAAGATAGCCATTAGATGGACTACTACACAACATTAGGGGAGTGTTTACAAATAATGTTTGGTAACTTTAGGTGATGTTCAAAATAAAATGTTAAGTTTCAAAGGTAGAATAAAAACTATACGTGTAGTATTAGCCCAGTTTCATAAAAGAACCCAAAAATCAGTGCGTGCAAGAACTGGAAGGAAATGCACCAGAATGTTCTAAGTAATTATGTGTGGTAGGTGAAGTTACAGGTTACGTTTTTACTTTATTGTTTATAATTTTCTGTCCTTTTTTTCAGAACAATAAGCCTATGTTACTTTTACATGTTTATGTAAAGTATCTCTATTTGCCAACAAAGTTTAAGAGGAAACCTGTGAGACCCAGGTCACAGGCAAGTGGCCGAATCGAGACGGGGATTTCCTTCTGCTAACACTGTCACCCACCTTTCCTTCTTCCCAGGAAGCTGCCTTCTCCTCCTCACCAAGGAATCTTCTCTACTATTTGCCAACTTGACCCTCACTGGCTCATTTCAATCCTTTTCATCTATCTAAATGCACCTGATTTGTAAAGATAATCTCATGCTCCTTCCAGGTCAACCCTATGAAATAATATTTGGACGTGGAAGGCATCGTGTTGGTGCCTCAGTTCGATTCCTGTTGTTGACGGATGCCTGGTGCAGTGCCCAACACTGCAACGCTGGCACGAAGAAATCCCGTTTCATCCTGCAGAGTTTACAACACAGGGGAAAGCGCCTCCCAGGAAGAGGCTGCCTGTGAGGATTTAGGCATGATGTAGGCTTGCAATTCTTACATTTCAATGCTGCTTACATGGTGTTTTCACATCCATTATCTCATTATTTTTTGAGATTTTCCATAAAGTTATCTACACAATGTACATTGTGATTCCTTTTTGCTCACAGGCCGTTATGTATGAATTTTGCATAAAATACCCCACACAGGCCTCGGCATCCCGAGGCCTTTGTATTTCCCCGTTCCAGGCTGTTTGCTTCCTCCCTTTGTGATGAATCCCAGTAAAGCTGGCGTCTGAGATGCGGAGACGTTTCCCACTCTCAGTCATTCCTCTTACTGTGTTCCTCGATTTTATTTCTCCCTTTTTTAGCTGGAATGTGCTCATCTTCCGAATGCCACTGCCAATGTTTCTGGCTCCTGAGAAGTTACATTCAGCTATTCCCATCGTGTGGACGGCAAAGGTGCTGTCTCCCACGTGTGCGTCTCAACCTTCCCTCCTGGCACGGAAATCCTGTCGATTCTGCTGCCTCCTGTCCCTCTCCTCTCGCAGAGCCCACCTCCCGGCAGCTGCACCCACTGCGTTTCCTCCCGCAGCTCTGGGCACGGGAGGAAAGCGCCTGACCGCTGCCTCGCGGCGTGGTGTCCAGACCGTGTTTCGTTCAGTCCCGATCTATACAGAGAGATGCAACCCATTGTCCAGCTGCGGGTACCCCTTCTTCCTGAGCTAGTTATGTGCCCACTCATTCTTGTTCATCCACTCGCTTCCATAGTCCCTCTGCCAGCATCTCTTGAAACAGGGTCACTGAAGGAGCAGGACAGCGGGGAGGGCTGGCCGTGCACAGGCGAGGACAGACCACTGTGGCAAATGCTTTCATATGGGGGCACAGGATGGAAGAACTTGCACTGCGGAGGATCTGCGCAATGGCTGAGCCAGACCGGGCCTTAGAGGGTGAATAAAAGCTCACCCAGCAGTGCGGAGAAGCGCGTCACGGTTGAGGAAAATATATGTGCAAGTCGCACCAGAGGGGGGCAGTGCAGAATGATCCGCAACACCTGCAGGGTAAGCTCCAAGCTCATGGGTCTGCCCACGCCAGGGACGCCGGGCGCCTTGCCGGGATGTGAGCCCCTGCGGGCGGGCGGGGGCCTGGTGCTGTTTCAGCCCTGCCTGGCACGCGGGATGATGCCTGTTCAGCAGCTTCCTCCCGCCACGGACAGGTCGCACCAGGTCCTCTGGGTGGTCTAGGGGTGCCGGCTGGCTCCCGTCTCTGGAAATGCCCACTCTGGTCCCTCCACCTAGGATTCTCCCTCAACTCTTCCCTAACTCCCACTTAGCCCTCAAAATACAGTCAGACAGATGCTGCGCATGCCCAGCACCCAGGTGTTGGTGATCCTTCCGTCTCTGTCCGCTGTCCCCATCTGTCCGCTGTCCCCGTCTATCTGCTGTCCCCATCTATCCGCTGTCCCCGTCTATCTGCTGTCCCCGTCTATCCGCTGTCCCCATCTATCTGCTGTCCCCATCTGTCCGCTGTCCCCATCTATCTGCTGTCCCTGTCTATCTGCTGTCTCCCTCTATCCGCTGTGGTTTTGTCTCTTCATTCGTCTCTCTGCTCCACAGGCAGGGAGCTGGAGGACTGGTCCCTGGAGGGGGACCCTGTGTGTTGTTAGTGACGACCAGGTGTGGCAGGGTGGCCTCTGCATGGATGGGACACATCGGGGAGAGAGTCTGACCCTCCCTCAGCCCCTGTGGGTTTGGGGTTCCTTCCCCATCTGCCTGCCTCTCCCCTCTCACAGTCGGGGCGTCCGCACTGTCTGCTGACACGCTGCCATTTCGGTGGGCACGTCAGCTTCCTTTCCACCCTTACCGCCATGCCCGCTGCTGGGGCTGCTGGGACAGCTGCCCGGACCTCGGCTTAAACAAGATGTTTGTTGTCTGGCGGCTCCGGAGGCCGCAGGTCCGAGATGAAGGCGTCAGCGGGGCTGACCTCTCCCGAGGCCTCTGTCCTTGGTGGGCAGGTGGCTGTCCCCTCCCTGTGTCCTCACTGCTCGTCCCTCTGTGTGTGTCTGTGCCCAATCTCCTCCTCTCATGAGGACACCGGAAGATTGGATCAGGGACCACCCTAATGACCTGGTTTTACCTTCATGACCTCCTTAAAGACCGTGCCTCCAAATACAGCCACACTCTGAGGTTCTGAGGGTTGGGGCTTCAACAAACGGATTTCAGGATACGCTATTCGGCATTAATGGTTTTGCTTTTGCTTTTCTAGCTGCTGCCATCCCTTGCTTTGCTGCTCTGTGGACTCAGGCAGAGTCACTCCTGAGTCGGGCGGGCCTCCCTGAGCGGACTCTGTTTTACCACCAGGCCCCGGCTCAGCCGCGGCCTCCCTGCTCTGTGGTCCCCTCTGAGCGCACAGCTTCTGTTTTCTCCAGCCCCGGCTGAGTTCCCGTCACTTACTGATCCTGGCAGGTGTTACCGGCTCCTTTATTTCCCCTTTGCCTCCGGCCCTTCACACTGGGCCATCTGTGCCTGGCTCACTTTGTATTTAATTCACCAAACACTTCCCGGGCACCTACTATGTGTCAGGCCCTGTGCCGGGGAGGCCCCGGTCACTGAAGATGAGGAAGGCCTGTGCCACCCTTCAGGGACGCAGGGTCCCATCGAGGGCTCAGCCCACGGCCACGCACAGGCGAGGCTCTGCCAAGCAGGGGCCCTGGGCCCTCCCAGCATCTGCCCCACGGCCGCTGGCACCTGCACGGCGGACTCTCAGGGAGGACACTGGTGCGTGGGGTGTGGGCACTGCCCGGGCATCGCCATTTACTTCGTGCAGAACCACAGGGGTTTCTGGGCACAGTAAATGTTAAATATGGCTTTACTGCCGTAACAGGTGGAGAACGATGATTAAGAATATGGTCATTGTGGTGGTGGTAACATCTAGCAAGGTATGAGGAGGACACAGCCTTGTAGGAAGGGCAGTGGCTCACCAGGCTGCACAAAAGGGAAGCTCTAGAGAGAACTGGCAGAAACATGAGGATACGGAGCTGCCTGGCGATCTCAGAGGCCATGACAGGAGGGCAGGCGGGCAGGTGGGCCGGGAGGAGCTCCTGTACAGTGTGAAGGGGGGCTGGGCCGTCCCCGCTGGGGTCTTGAGCAGGGTGTGAGCCTGTGCTGGACTCAGACTGGCTTCTCCCCCCTGCCCATGTGATGGACTGGCCGATGGAGCTTTCCAGAAAGCAGCACCCAGGCTCCACCTCCGGGAGTTCTGACCAGGGATCTGCCCTTGGAGTTCCCGTCCCACGACGCTGGCAGAGGCAGAAGCTGAGAATCACTGGATCACATCAGCTCCCGCTAGCTGCCCCCATCCTCCCTGTTTTACTGCTAGAGTCTCTGTTGTCCTCCCTCCTCACCAGAGCGGGACCATCCACTCGCCCTCTGTCCTTCTGTCCTGCCGCAGTGAGGAGGGACGGTGCAGTGACAGCACGCTTGACTCAGATAAGTTTGGGTGCAGATCCCCGCACCCCTGCAAAGGGAGGGCGTCTCTAACCTTCCTGATCCTCTGACATAAGAACAGTGACGCCCGTCTCAGGCACAGCAGCTTCTCCTGCCCTGTTCTTCTCCCTCTGCCCCAAACAGTCCATCTTCCTTGTGTCTTTTCCTTCCGTGTTCCCAGTACAGCTGGTTCTTAAGTGTCTCCTTCCCTGGCTGCAGCTGGGGAGGAAAGTTGACTGCATCTTTCTGTCCCTGGTCAGCGGTGTCACCACGGTCTCTGTGGACACCTCCTCTGTTAGCCTCCAAGCGCCACGCGGCATCCTCTGAGACATGCTCTGTCCTCTCGCGTGACCTGTCCCTCCTCGTCCCCCGAGGGCTGCTGGAGTGAGGTTTGTGCCACGCATCCACACTGGGGACTCTCCTGATCCCACCTGCCATGGGGAGGAGGTACCACGGCCGTCCCTCTGCGTCAGCCGTGGAGAAGTCGAACGAGTCGCCAAAGGGTTTATCCGAGACTGCACAGGAAGATTCTCCCACTCTCTTTCCTCCTGTGGGGCCCCCAGAGAAAACTCAATATTTTCCTGTCTTATTTTTGAGTGGTTTTCTAGAGAATATTAGCCAATGGCACTGTTGCAAAATGGAAATCTTGGTGGGGGCCCTGGTGTTTGTCCTCCTTTCCTTAAACGAACACTCACATTATGAGTGGAGTGGGAGAGAGGAGAGGCAGCCTTGCACCAGGGGCAACAAACCCAGATGACTGGGCTCCATTTAGTGACAGCTAAGTCAGGAGACTCCCCTGCACACCCCGTAGATGCTGTGCGTCCTGCTGGTTCTTGCCCAGGAAGACAGAATAGCCGCCCGACACGCCTGGGGCCCGCACGCCTGACCCGGGCTCGTTAGGTGGGACCATCCCTCCTGATGGAGCAGTGCTATCCTGTTGGAGGTGATGCATCTGGAACCACACATTTCAGCACATCTGGAGAGCAGGGAAAAAAATAACCCAGAAGCAAAGCATAGGTAAATGTCAGCTGTTTATTGATTTTCCTATTTGGAAGCAAAATACTAAGCAAAACAACTGACGTTCGACTCTGGAAGCCCACCGCTGGTAGCCTGGGGAGAGGTGGCGGAGACATGGCCCAGCCTCTGAATGTGCATCACCTGGGCAAGGGACTGTTTCCTGAGCCCCTTCCTCCCCGCGTGAGCAGTTGCTGCAGAACCCTGCTATAATGAACTCATTGCTATTGTTACACTAAACACCAACAGTACGGGTTATTTTAATGGACATATTGCTTTAAACTGAGCGTTCACCATCTGTTCATTCCCTAATTTTGAATGCAAAAAGAACATATTTCACAATTACATCTGTAAGTAATGATATAAGTAATTTAAATGCATGTATATGTTCACACAATGCAGTAGACAGCTGGGATTCTTTTTCCCCCACTCTTATGTTTCAGGCACAAATCAAGGGAAAATATTCACGTGTTCCCTATATAGTGCATTTTCCCATTTATGTGAAGTTGTTTTTGCAGGAAACAAGGTTTTTTGCCCTAACTGTACCTAGGAGTTCAAGTCAAGCTCAGCAAACTAGATCACAAAGTCATTTTTACAATGCTCGCCTTGTCTTTGTCCAAATCCCCTCTGGCTTGAATGACAGCTTGGCAGATGCCAGGCATTAGACCCATCAGCTTCAATAGATGGCTGGGAGGGGCCGGGTCAGGCTGTGTGGGCCAGCATTTCTCAGCCCCTGTCCTGGGATGAGACTGCAAGAAATGCCCCCACAGACGGAGGCGTCTGAGGGCGGTCAGTGTGCCTGCTGGGTGGGACCCCCAGGAGAGAGGGGTAGCAAAGATAGGGTGCCAGGGACGGCCATGCCACTGGGTGCAGTCCAGGGAAGGAGTGCTTGCTGGGCATGGGGTGGGAGAGAGAGGGGTGTGGGTGTGGGGGAGGATGCCGTAGGGGGTGACTCGGGAACTTTGCACCCGCAGCCTGGAGAGGTGGAGGCCCCACGGCTCACCAAGCGCCATCTCTCAGTCTAAGCTCAAGGGCAAGGTCCAGAGACGATGCCCTAATACCTGGAGCAATGTAGTGTGACCAGCGCTCCTGCGGGGTGCTGGGGTGACTGTGCTGGGGAGTCCACCAGATGGCAACTCCGGAATCTACTTTTCTCTTGAAAACTCAGCCCTTGCATACTGGCTTGCTGCAGACAACACAACTGTGGCTGCTCTTTTGAAAGAGATATATATATATTTTTTTACCCATTCCCAACACATATAAAAAATATATGCTTTTGTGATGTCCCATGACCCCATAAGGAGATAGAATTGTTTAAAGGCTTTTGCATTGTCCATATTCTAAGCAAGAACGGGAGGAACTTATAAATCCTCCAGTGTGACATCATTGCTGTTTTATATCTACATACTCCATATTTATTGTGCCTGTTTTTTCTGGCATCTGTGCCATAGCTTACGGAGTGGATTTGCATGGGGACTTATGTTACCGTTCGCAAGGACTCCCTATAGAGATACTTCCTGAGCTTGCAGTAGTTTTGATTTTTTAACTGCTTATAGGCAACACATTCATTATTTTTTTCTTAGACAAAAGTGCTAGCTTGAACTGATGGAAGGTTAATTTCTGGAACATTATTAACAGCTTAAAAATTTGGAGATGCTGTGCAAAAGGATGAAATTGCATTAAGCGTTCTGCATAATACATTTTTATTGACTGTTGCTCACAATGACCCATGAGAAAGGTTAACTGTGTTGGCTTCACTATACCAGGTGTTACTGTGGGCACACATTTAGATAGAAACTATTTATAATCTTTAACTATGAAAAGGCTTCCTGATATACCTCAATATTAATTTATTCAACTCTGAATTTACTCTTAATTTAGCATTCATTCCAAATTTGATCAAAACGATCAATAAATTGCATTTTCAAAGAAATTGGGTTGACTCTCTAGTTACACAGCCCATATAAATGGGTTAAAAAAAACAATCATAAAACGTGAAAATGCAACCATTGCCCGGCTATCCCTAAATCAAGCCACAATTCAGTTCACAGTGAGTTTGCATGGAGTTTTCAACTTACAGGTTCCTCAAGATGGTTACAGAAATACTCTAATAAAACTTTGCCAAATTTTCAAGCTTTGGAAGGGAGCGCGATGCATCTGTATCTGGCACAAGCCCGACGGGGTGTTTGACCTGCTGCTGAGGCTGTGAAAAATGTGAACTTTTGCTCCAGACTCCCTGGATGGTGAACCTCCTGTGCCTCAGTTTCCTTAGCTGCAGGATGGGGACAAAGGAGAGCGCGGACCTCACATCGTACAGAGTAGCGAGGAGACCTCTGCAGGTAACACAGGCTCGCTACAGCCACACGCCATCACCGATAGAAGAGGTTTGGAACGTTTGCGACACTTCATCACTATCTCGAGACTGACATTTTAAGGAATTCCTATCAAATCCAATAGTTCCTCCTTTCTCTTGGACACAAAGAGGAAAAGGCTGTGGCTCAGGTCTACCGTCTCGGCCCCTGGCGACTCTGCAGCAGGCACTTCCTGATACGGAACCTGGGAATTCCATCTGCTCGAATGAGCTGTTGAAATGCAAGATCCATACGCCCCAGGCCTGGGGGAAACTGTGAGTTTGCCCAGGACGCTCATCGTAAGGGCTGGGAAATCTGGACACCACGGTCAACATGCTGCGGTTGTCACTCAGCATTCGCCAGCATACCCAAGAAAAGGGCAACAGCAACGTAATCAAATTAAGGAAATGAGTGAAGCAACAGATGTGAATGGAATTGGAGGAAAGACACAGAACACACTTCCTCCATGTATTTCAGACAAAAACATTTTTAAGTCCTCTTGAAACATGTCAGATTGTCAACAGCCAAGTCAGGCCCAGGAAAACCTAACACCGAACTTCTAGGAGGTTGGGCCGTATGGGAGAATATCCTTTCAGATGAAACAGAGATCAAACACCAAGTTCGGCCTGGGGATGTCAGTTTTCTATTTCAAAAATGGCGCTAATGTGTCTTTAGCAAAGCGAGCGCATTAAGCAGGAATACATGCTCATTCCATGGTGACTGGTGTCCCAGGCTGGGAAGAGGGCAGCCGTCGACATTGACGTAACTCTGTCAGAGCAAAGGTTGCAGTTTCATAATTAATTTGTAAATGATGCCGTATCTGGAGCATTTAAAGTTCTGGGTGTGACTTACATTCCCTCTTTATTGTTGAATTGGGATCATTTTTTTTTTTCAATTCCACAACATAAGGGGAAGGTGAAAGAATTTTGTAAGGTCTTGGAAGAGCCAAATCCTGGAAATCCTTACAACCTCCCTGAAAACGCACAAGGATTTGTGTCTGGCTCGAGGCCACGACGATAGCAAGCAGATACCAGCTGACCCTGACATTCCAGCGCTCTGGCCTTTTAAGCCGGTGACAACAGAGGGCTTTGAGCAGGGGAGGTGTGAGTCCCTGCAGAGAGCAGAGCAGCTGTGCCTCCTACCCAACACCTTGCCCACGTACCGGCTTGTGTCAGAGCTGGCGTGGCAGTCGCGGGAATGATAGATGAACCGTGGGAAGGACAGCCTGCGGAAGACCTGGGGAAGGCGTGGGCTTGAATGCCGGGGGTGGGGGGGGGGAATGAGTCGAGGGAAACAAAACAGAGAAAGTAATAGACTCAGTAAAGACAGGCATGGTGAGCACACACACACACACACACACACACACAGAAACCCTCACCGAGCCCCGTAACCCGAAGCTGTCGAGGAGACACGGTGCGGGGCAGACAATAGCGTGCCAGATGCAGCCCCACTGCCAGGATGGGGTTCTCACTCGGGGACCTGCCTCGAATGTGACCGCCTGAGTTTGCTAATTAAGCAGCCATTAAGGACACCTACATTAAATAGTGGATTTCCATATGGAAATCGGGAGCTGCCTGCCACGGCCAGCTTCTCGTCTCCCAGGGACACAGCCATTAGCTTTCATGTCGCACAAACGCAGAGCCACACCCGGCATCGGCTCCACCACTGCCGGCTGCAGTTCATGCACTTGGGAAAGAGGAAGCCGTTCAGAAACTCAGGGAAGAGCGGTAGACAGAACTCGAGCCCCTGCTCCCTGTGTAGACAGACACTCAGGTGGGACAGAGTCATGATTTCTTGTCCAGAAAGGGAACAGAATGGAGCTGATGTGATGGTGTTCTTCTGCGACGGGAATGCCCACTGGCACCTTCACGCTGAGTGATTTCAGGGACCCCGATGCCTGTGGTTCTAGCAATCTGCGCTCTTTTCTAGGTGTGTTGCATTCGACAACTTGAATACGGATGAAAGACAGAACAAATGTTGCCAATAAAGTTTAAAAACGTCTTTTGCCACCCAGTGGGTGGATCAGGGCCATTTAGAACAGACAGTGGAACAAACGGGTTCAAACGTTCAGCCTTTACTGCGTGGTACGAGACACTCTGGGATAATTTTGCCTTTATTTTAGGCTTTGGCCAAGAAATAGGTCTATGGAATGTATTCATCACTCAAAAATGCAGGTATTGCATATCCCCACAGCAGAAGAACATGGTCTCTGTTCTCAGGAAGTTAATGATTGAAATTAATGTGTGTGTGTATGTGTGTGTGTGTATGTGAGTGTGTGTGTGTGTCAGTGTGTGAGAGTGTGTGTGTGAGTGTGTGTATGTGTGAGTGTGTGTCTGTGTGTGAGTGTGTGTGTGTTTGTGTGTATGTGAGAGTGTGTGTGTGAGTGTGTGTCTGTGTGTGAGTGTGTGTGTGTTTGTGTGTATGTGAGAGTGTGTGTGTGTGTGTGTGTGTGAGTGTGTGGAAAACGTCCCAGGATTTCGATACTCCTGGGTAGTACTGGGAGATTCAGACACAGGAATCTTATTGCTAAACCCAAATGTGACAAAACGATACAAGCAGGAAATGGAAAAGAAACAGACTGTTCCTGCCAAGCTGAGAAACACAAATAATAAACAAAATTATTGGTAAGGAGGAAATAGAGTTCAAATAATTCACGTTCTGAGCAAGAGGGAGGCAGATCACACGTCTGCCCAAGCCCAGGCCCTGTGGCGCTGCAGCCCCGCTCTTGGAGGAGGCTCGGGAGGGCTGCAGAGGGTCCCTGCAGCGTGTGCGGAGAGTCCTCAGGGCTACACACACTCGGAATTGTGGGGGTCGAGGCAATCCTGTGTCTAGCTGTTCTCTGATTAACTGGATATCGGGAGATTATGATCAGGGTTTGAGTATTGTATTAGTATCTTTTAAAAAATTCTCTAGCTTCAACTTAGCCTCAAGGTTAATATAATAACTTTATATTACTGTGATATGATACCCATGCATATACATGTGCCATATATACACCATGTATGAGAGGTGTCCAGAAAGTATCCAGGCATTGTTCTTATGTTTTTCGTATTACATGGCTGGACACTGTCTAGACAGCCCTTCCTAAACGTATGTGTGTGTGTGTATATGTGTGTGTGTGTATATATACATGCACACCATTATATTACTATTTTAAAAATACGCACTTGCTCTATAACCTTTCATTGCAATCACAGTTTTTTTTTTTTTTTTTGAGACAGAGTCTCGCTTTGTTGCCCGGGCTAGAGTGAGTGCCGTGGCATCAGCTTAGCTCACAGCAACCTCAAACTCCTGGGCTCAAGCGATCCTACTGCCTCAGCCTCCCGAGTAGCTTGGACTACAGGCATGCGCCACCATGCCTGGCTAATTTTTTCTATATATATTTTAGATGGCCAGATAAGTTCTTTCTATTTTTAGTAGAGATGGGGTCTCACTCTTGCTCAGGCTGGTCTCGAACTCCTGACCTCGAGCGATCCACCCGCCTCGGCCTCCCAGAGTGCTAGGATTACAGGCGTGAGCCACCGCGCCCGGCCGCAATCACAGTTTTGAATGATTCTTCGAACCCGTGTGCTAGAGGAATTCTGTGTACTGTGACATCAAGACAAGCTTGCACATGGAGGGCCTTGGGGACAGCTGGCCCTGGCCTGGGTCACCCGCTGTGCACCTGTCATCCACTTGCTCCTCCCGGAAGCCCATGAGGCAGGCAGTGTTGGGACAACAATTTTTATGGATGAGGAAACCAAGGCCAAGACATCTCAAGTAGCTCCTCCAAGTTGAGAGTCAAATCCCGGTTTTCCGGCTCCAAAGCCTGTGCTTACCGTCGGAGCTGGCTCTTGCGTAGGGTCCCTGCCTGCTCTGCCAGCTACGGAGATTTATTCCCCCATGGTGAGTCTGAGAACTACTGTGCTTGGTGAACAAAGTGAGCGTCAAAGGTATGTTCTTGTTATAATCTGGGCCTTTTAAGGATACATTTAAGGGTTCTGTTAATTATCTTTTTTGGTGTCCCTATTCTGTGCTTTGGCCAAAAAAAGTGCAAACACGGAATAAAATTCATTCCTAATGTTCTGGATCCCAATGATCCTTTAAAGAACATGAGCTCTGCTGAGGCAAGTTTTGCTTCCTTTGTCTGCTGATCCATCCTGTTTCCCGGAAGAACCCCTGCCTCATGCTAGCCCGCGGCCAGCGCTCGGAAAGGGAAGTACAATACGAGTTTGCTGTATTCACTATGCTATGAGATGCGTGAAGTGCATTTCCTACTTTAATGTGTGCCCTGTAAGGAGCAGGGTGACCAAATAGAATGTTCCAACCTTCCCTCAGTTTTCAAACCTCTGGAAACCCTAACAGACAAGGTGTCCCTCCTCCACCCAGGGTAAGATCTTAAACATATTTGCTTTTAGGGCATTGCCATGGTTTTCCAGCACCATCTTCCCTTTCATTCTGGGAGGGTCCCACCTGGGCTAAAGGACCCCCAGAGGAGAAGGAGGGCCCATGCTCAGTGGGGTCTGGATGGCCTCTCTCTCCTCCAAGCCTCTGGGGTCCTGGGGAGGAGGTGGGGGTAGGGTGGGGAGTAGACACTTCCAGTGGGACGAGTGAGGACACTGGACACAGACCAGGGCCTTCCCCCTGGGGGCCTTGGATGTGGGAGCCAAGAGGGAGCAGGGGGAGGCCCCAAGGAGGGAAACAGCCCAGGGCTTAGGAATCCTTCTGCAACAGCTCAAAAGGAGGCATAGGAGGGCCTAGGGTCCCTTGCAGTTGGGCTGTCCCACCTCCTCAGGCTGGGGAAGCACAGGACAGTCAGTGGACAAACTTGGCTCAAGGGACATTTGGCAAGAGGATGTCATGTGGCCATGTTTCCCAAAACTCATCTTAGCTCTAGGAGCCTGGGAATGCACGGAATTCCCAAGAGCAAGCTGCACTAGGCTGGGGACGAGGGGCTGGGCGTGGGTTGTCAGTACGGAAGCCCACGCTGCCTGGTGCAGAGCAGTGCTGAGGGTTGAACGCAGACTGTCCACTGCCAGAGTCACAGAGAAGAGCCCACAGGAAGGAAAGGGTTAACGGAGTGGGGCTGTTAATGGAGAAACATTTAAGGTCCACACTCACGCTGGAGGTTAAGGGCTAGAAAGAATATTAACAATAAGACACGAGCTGAAAGAAACCATCTTAGTTCTCTGTTGTGGAAGGTCACGAAGGAAAAAACAGCAGAGATGGCAGAAAAGCGAGGAAAGAGTGTGGGGGAAATGCAAGAGAAAAATGAGTGAATAGGTAGAGAAAACTGAGAAAAGGAGGCATGGAAGGAAAATGGAAAGACAGATATGTGCAGAAAGAGTGACAACAAAAGAAGAGAAAGAGAGTGAGCAGAGTAGACACGTGTAAACTTGGTGACAATGCCTTGATGTTTGCAGTGGCCTCGCACATCCACCAGCATGTTTAGTTCCTGTCTTGGGTTTCACAGATGGAGGTGGTGAGAGAGAGGGAGAGGTAGACTATATTCATTATCCGTCACTCACTCAATGTTCACATAATAAACATTTATGGAGCAGCTACTGTGTGCCGAGCACAGGATGGGGGTGGAGAGAAAGACTGGATCTTCCAATTTTTCTTTTCATTAAAAAAGTCAAGTTTATTGACATGCAATATGGTAACCACTTTTTTAGGTGTACAGTTTGATGGCTTTTGACGAATGTGTAGAATTCCAAAGCCTTCTTCCCCCACCCCTAAACCCTGGCATCCACTGGTCTGATTTTCGTCTCCCTAGTTTTATCTTTTCCAGAACGGTGTACAAATAAAGCCACGCAATATGTAGCCTTTTGTGTCTGGCCTTCTCCACTTGGCATAAGGCCTTTGAGGTTCAGCTATGGGGGTTGTGTACGTACGATTTGTTCCTTTTTGTTGCTGAGTAGTATTCATCGTACTGCGAATTCCACCCACCTGTTGATGGACATCTGGATTGTTTCCAGTTTTTGGCAACTATGAATAAAGCTGCTGTGAATGTTTACGGATAAGATGAATGTTTTCATTTTTCTTGGTTAAAAACCTAGGAGTGGGATTGTTGAGTCATGGAGGAAGTGCATGTTTACCTTTTAAGAATGTGATGAACTGATTTCTAAAGACGCTACACCACTTTGGATTCCCAGCAGGTGTGCGTTAGACTTTTGAGTTGCTCCACATCCTTGATAACACTTGGCGTGGTCAATTTTAGGCATCCCAATGAGGACGTGTTGCAGTATGTTGTTGTGGTATTAAATTGCATTTTCCTAATGACCAACAGTGATAAACATCTCTTCATGTGCATATTTGCTGTCTGTATCTTTTTTGGCAAAGTGTCTGTTTGAATCTTTTGCCATTATTTTAAATTGAAAAGTTTGTTTTCTTACTATTGAATTTTGAGGTTTCATATTTTTAGTATATTCAGATATATAACTAATAAAGACATGAACCCTTTATCAGTTATGTAATTTAAAAATATTTTACCCTTGTCTGGGGTTTATCTTTTAACTGTCTAAACAATGTATTTCAAAAATCAAAAGTTCTTAATTTTGATGAGTCCAGCTTACTAATTTTTTTCTTTTATGAATTGTGCTTTTGGTATTATAATTAAGAAAACTAGCCCAAGGGGTTGAGGATATTTCCCTAGGTATTCTTTTGGAAATTTTATAATTTTAGGTTTTATATCTAGGTCTGTGGTCTATTTTGAGTTTAATTTTTGTATCTAGTCTAAGGTATGAAAAAAATTCTTTTTTTTCCCACGTGGCTTTCAATTTCCCAGCACCATTTGTTAACAAAAACATCTTTTTTTCCACAGAATTCCCTTGTTACTTGGTCAGCAATCAGTTCACCATAGATGTGTGTATCTATTTATGAGCTCTAATTTTGTTCTGTTGATCTGTTTGTTGATCTTTATGCCAATACCACCCTGTTTTGATTACTGTAGCTTTATAATAAGTTTTGAAATCAGGTAGTGTAAGGTTTCCAACTTTGAAATTTAGAAAACACTTGTCAATTCCTATGAAACATTGCTGGCATTTTGATTGGAATGGTGTCTCTCTTCTTTTGTTGACTCTTCTTTAATTTTTCTCAGCAGTGTCGTACAGAGTTCAGTGTTCCCGACTTGCACATCTTTTGTCGGATTCATCCCTAAGGACAGAGGACTTCACATTCTGGTGTTACTGTAAATGCTTTTATTTCTTAGATTTTAATTCCCAATATGTGTTGCTAGTATACAGAAATACAATTGATTTTTGTATGTTTATTTTTTTATCCTGCAATCTAGCTAAACTGACTTCTTAGTTTTACTAGGTTTTTTAATTTTAATTTAAGATTCTATAGGATTTTCTGCATATACTATCATGTCATCTGCAGATAAAGTTAGTCTTAATTTTTCCTTTCCAGTCTGGATGACTTCTATTTCTTTCTCTTGCTTTATGAGCAGTGAGAAGCAGTGAATGAACATCATTGCCTTCTCTCTGATCCTAAGGGGAAAACATTCAGTCTTTTGTCATTTGGTCTAAAGTTAGCTGTACTCTTTAAATAGATGTGCTTTATAGCTCAAAGGAGTTCTTTTCTATTCCTACTTTGTTTTATGCACCAGAATTTGATCTTTCTCAGTAAACATTTGTGTGCACTAAGAAAGAAGGTGTGTTTTACTCTTGTTAATGCCAAGTAAGTGAATTTAGTTCATAGTGTTGGCCAAGTCTATTATATACTTACTGATTTTTTTGTCTACTTATTCTATCAATTAATGGGAGAGGGTGTTGAAATCTCCAGTTATAATTGTGGATTTGTCTGTCTCTTCTTGCAGTTCTATCAGTGTTTGCTTCATGTATTTGAAACTCTGTTATTAGATGTGTAAACATTTAGGATTGTTATATCCTTTTGATGAATTGCTTCCTTTATTATTATGAAATAACTATTCCTGAAAAATCTTTGTTCTGAAGTCTATTTTGTCTGATATTAACATGGCCACTTAGCTTTTAAAAAATCATTATTTTTATGGTTTATTGTTCTCCATTTTTTACACTTTTACCTAATTTGTGTCTTTTTATTTAAACTGGGTTTCTTGTTGGTAGAATATAGCTGGTTGTGTTTTTTTAAAAAATCTAATATGATAATCTGTGTATTTAATTAGAGTATCTACATAATTTATATTTAATATAATTATTAATATGATTGGGTTTACATCTACCATTTTGTGATTTATTTTCTATTGTGCCATCCATTTTTGTTTCCTTTTTGTCTTTTTCTGCCTTCTTTTGGACTACTTTAGCATTTTTATTATTTCATTTTATCCCTTTTGTTGGTGTATTAGTTATAACCCTTTGTTATGTTTTAATGGTTGTTGTAGGGTTTATGATATCCAACTTTAGCTTATAATAGTCTACCTTCAAGTGATATTTTATAACTTCATATATAGTGTAACAAACTTATGAAAGTATAATTTTACTTACCTCTTAACCTGTGTTAAAATTGTCATATATTTTATTTCTAACCTGTTATAAATCCCTAACTACATTATTTGTTTTGTTTCATATAGTCAATTATCTTCTAAAGAGACTTAATAAGAAAAATGCCTTTTATATTTATCCACATAGTTACCATGTCAAGTGGTCTTCATTTTTTTTGTTGATTAGTGATTCTCAACTGAAACAGTTTGTGTGGAGACTTTCGTGATGACAACTAGAGAAGGCGAGTGTTATTGACATCAAATTGGTGGAGGCCAGTGATGTTGCAAAGCATCCTCCAGTGCACAGAAATCCCCCCACATCAATTATCTCAGCAAAATAGTGCTATAGTTGAGCAACCTTAGTGTATATTCCAGATTTCCATCTGGGATCATTTTCCTTCTCCCTGAAGGACTTACTTTAACATTACTTGTAGTGTAGTTGAGCTGCTGATGAATTCCTTCAGCTTAGATATGTCTGAAAGAGTATTTGTTTTACCAGCATTTTTGAAAGCTACTTTCACTAGTACAGACTCTGGGTTGACAGTTTCTTTCTTTCTTTACATTCCTTTCCCTCCTCCTTTATTTTCCCTTTACTTTCTATACTTGAAGATGCTCCTCCACTGTCTTCTGGCTTGCATTGTTTTTGACAAGAAGTCTGTCGTCACTCACCAATTTTCCTCTGTACATTGAAGTTAATCAGAGCTTCCCAATTCTCTTTTCATTTTGTAATAATTCTATTGCCTTTATGTGTTTCATTTTAGGTTGTTTATATTACTGTCCCTTGAAGTTCACTATTCTTTTCTTCTGAAATGTCAAATCTTATGTTAATCCCAACTTGGGCCTTTCAAATCTCAGATGCTGTGGTATTTATCTCTAGAAGTTTTCTTTGGACTTTGTTATATTCTCAATGTCTCTACTTAATCTGCTCAATCTATTTCTAGCTCCTTAAACATATGGAATATAGTTTTACTAACTGTTTTAATGTCCTTGTTTACTAAATTTTATTTTGTGTCATTTCTCAGTGGATTTTCATTGAGTGATATTTCATTTTAATATAGGTCATATTATCCTGCTGTTTTGCATGGTGGACCATTTTCTTTAATTGGATACAATATATTATGAATTTTACTATGTTGGGTGCTGGATATTTTTGCAACTCTAAAAACATTCTTAAACTTTGTTCTCATGCAGTAAAGGTTCTTGGAAACAATTTGATCCCTGCCTCTTTTGCTTTTTTAGGTAGGCATAAAATAGCATTTAGCCTGTTTTCCCCAGTACTGATGGAAAAATCCTCTGAGCACTCTGCCAATACTCATCTGAAATCATGGATGCCAAAAAGAAGTGAAATAAAACTTTTCAACTGCTGAAAGAAGTGTGGGATATTCTCAGAGGACAAAAAAATTAAAAGAATTTGTTATTTGTTGACAGCAGATCTACCCTCAAAAACTGACCAAAAGAAGTTCTTCAAAAAAAGCAAAAAGAAATAATGAAAGAAAGGACCTTGGAGCATGTAAAAGGAGGAAGGAACGCTGGAAGAACAGAAACATGGATACATACCATTGACTATCCTTTTCTTCAGAAGTTTTATAGTCATATTTCATGATTGAAACAAATATTTTAACACCACCTGATGCTAAAGACAATGATGTTTTAAATGGAAGATGAAAGGGCCTTGTATGGACGTAAGATTTCTACACTTTAAGTGGTAAGATGTTGATACCACTAGCCTATGCTAAGTCACATATGGGACTTCTACATATTTTAATACCCAGAGCAACCACAGTAAAAACTATACAAAGAGATACATTTTAAAACATGGTAAATACATCAAATCAGCTTTCTAAAAAGTATTTAAGTAACTCATAGGAAGTCAAGAAAAGAGAAACAGAGGAACAAGAACTAGAGAAAACAAATAAAAAAATGGCAGACTTCAACTCAAGCATACCAATAATTACCTTAATATATATAGACCTAATATACTAATCAAAATATAGAGATTGGCAGAGTGAATGCAGAATGTTATTCCAGCCTTGCTCAGCATTTGAAAATCAATCAAGGTATTGCACCCTATTACGAAGCTAGAGAAAAAAAATATGATCATGTTAATTGATGCAGAAAAGCTATTAATTTGGTAAAAAATCTAACAGCTTCATGATTTAAAAAATACTCTCATCAAGTTAGGAATAGAAGGAGATTACCTCAATTTGACACAAACATCTATAAAAAACCTACAGGTAACATCATAATTAATGGTGACCTAATGCCTTCTTCCCAAGATCACAAACAAAGCAAGAATGTTTGCTCTCACTACTCTCATTCAACAGAGTATTTGCAATTCTACCTACTGTAAAAAGGCAAGGAGAAAAAAAATAAAAAGCACACAGATTGATAAGGAGGAGATTAAAATGTCTCTATTTACAGATGACATGATTGTCTATGTAGAAAATCTCAAAGAATTTACACACACCATCCTCCCAAGCTTCTATAGTGAATAAGTGAGTTCAGCAGGTTTGCAGGATATAAGTTCAACTCATATTTCTATATACCAGCAATAAACAAATGGAAACCTAAATTAACAACACAGTACCATTTATTAATATAATTTCCCCCCCAAAAATGAAATGCTAGAGTATCCTTTTAACAAAATATGTACAGAATATGTATGCTCTAAGTTGAAAAATGCAGATGAAAGAAATCAAAGAAGATCTAAGCAAATGGAGAAACAAACCATGTTGATGGATTAGGGGTCTCAACATAATAATGATGTCAATTCTTCCCATATTGATCTATTGATTTACTACAACTCCTATCAAAATCTCAGCAAGGATTTTTTGTAAATATAGATAAATTTACTTTAAAATTTATGTGGAAAGGCACAGGCCCTAGAATAGTTAAAATAATAGTGACAAAAAAGAATTAAGTAGGAGGAACAACTCTATGTGATATCAAGTCTTGCTATATAGCTACATAATCTAGATAGCCTGGCATTGGTGGAAGGATAGACATATAGATCCATGGAACAGAATAGAAAATCCAGAAGTGAAACTTCACACATATGCTTAACTTATTTTTGAAAAAGATGAAAAGGGAATTTAATGGAGGAAGGATGGAGTTTTCAACAAATGGTGCTCGAACAAGTAGAAATGGGAGTGGGAGGAGAGAGAGTCAGTCCCACACCTTATACAAATTTGTCACAAAATTATGGGCTGAAATGAAATACATAAAATTATCTAGCTTTTAGAACAAACACTGGAGAAAATCTTTGGAAAGTAAGGATAGATAGAGTTCTTAGACTTGACACTAAATCCTGATTCATAAAAGAAAAAATGGACCTCATCAAAATTAAAAACTTTTGCTCTTCAAAATCTCATGTGAAGAAGATTAAAAAAAACAAACAGTAGATTGTTAGAAAATATTTGCAAATCGTATACCTAACAAAGGACTAGTACCTAGAATATATAAAGAACACTCAGAACTGAACAGTAAAATAGTAAATAATCCAATTAGAAAATGGACAAAAGATATGAACAGGTATTTCACTGAAGAGGACACAAATGGAAAATATGCGTATGAAAAGATGTTCAACATTCCTAGCCAACAGGTAAGTGCAGATGAGCTATTACTACAATGAGCTATTACTACATGCCTATTGGAAAGGCTAACATAAAGTAATAGTGGCAGTATCAACTGCTGGTAGGAATCGTTCATACATTGATAGTGGGAATGTATAATAAAATGATTCAGCCACTGTGGAAAAGAGTTTTGCACTTTTTTTTTAAAAATAAAGCTAAACATGCAATTACCACACAACCCAGCAATTGCTCTGTTGGGCAGTTATCCCAGAGAAATAAAAACATGTTCACAGAAAAACATGTACATGAATGTTAATAATCCTTTTTGTTTTTTTAACTAGCCCTGACTGGAAACAGCCCAAACATCCTTCAACAGGTATGTAGTTAAATAAACTGTGGCACACACATACCATGGAACACTACTCCTCAATAAAAGGAATAAACTATTGACATACCCAAGAACTTGGATAGATTTCCAGCTAATTACATTATATGAAAAAAAGCCAATTGACCTATAGAACATTTTCAAATGACAAAACTTTGGAAATGGATAACAGATTAGTGGTTTCTAGGTGTTAGAGATGGGGTGGGGGAGAAACAGGAGGGATCCTTGTCATAACAGAATGCTCAGTGTCTTGACTGTGTGGTAGAAACCTCCACGTGTGATAAAATTGTACAGAACCAAACACACACCGATGAATGCGGACAAGTAAAACTGCTCAGTTTGTGGTAATTTGCTATGGCAGCAATAGAAATGAACACTATACTGTATAAGTCCAACATGAAGCCGAGAACACGCAAGATGGTCTGACAGAAGTCAGCACAGTGACTGCCTGTGTGGGTGGGCAGGGACTGACCAGGAATGGGCATAAAAGAATGCTCTGGTGTGATGGAAATGTTTTATATCTTGGTAGATCCATGGGTTACTTAGACATGCATTTGTCAAAACCTATCAAACTATATACTTAAGTAAGATCTGTGCATTTCAGAAAATTTAAATTATCCCTCAGTTAAAAAAATGTGTCTGACTCTAATTTGAAAATTGGATTAAATGTTCTGAATATTTTGTAGCTAAATGAGGTCTGGTAGAATAATTTCTTTAACTCGTAATGGATATTGAAATCAAATTTAAATGCTTTTACTCACTTGTTAATATTTGTGCAATATTTTCATAGTACCAAACTATTTAAATATAAATGAGAAATAGATGGTGGTAAGGACCCAACCCTTCTTGCATTTGAATTAAGGTTCTTTGGCTTATTGGCTCTTGGTTTTCAGCACATGACTTTGCCTCAGTTTCTGCCTTGACCAAAGGGAATATTAGGGCTGGCTTTGCAAATTTATTTTGTGAGGATAAACGAGAACATCTATAAAGCACTTAGTACACAGTAGGTGTTCAATAAGACCACTGGCTCTTGCTATTTAAAATCACAAATATTTGCAATATTATTTATGTGGCGACTTACAAAATCAGTGTTAATACAATGGAAATCTAAAGGAAAACTACAGGTAAATAAAAACCTTTATTCTTAGGATTCTATTTGATGCCATCTAACAGTGGGGATGTCTCGGGACCACTAGATATTTCCACAGTCAGTGGGATTCCGACTCGACCCATGTGGGGGCTGCCAGTGGTGATGGAACTGAAGAGTCAGATGACTTGTAGAGGAAAAAATGGGGTAGTTGAAATAAACCAAGAAAATGCTGCCAGGGAACATGGCGTGTGCACTGGGACTGGACAGGAGGCTATTGAACAGCCACTGATGTTTTTAAGCGACCTGGTAGGAACAGTTGTGGTGATTGCAGCTGAAGCCTTTGTGTGAAAGAAGGGGCTGAATTTTGCTGCTTGAGACTCTGTGAGTCTCGCTTGGTGAGTGGCCATCGCACCATGGCCAGCCAGAGTGACCGCCCGGCAGCTCCACCCTGGAACTGTACCGCACGCATGGCAAAACCAGGCATCAATCAGGCAACCACGTCACCTGTCTCTCTGCCACTGCCCAGCAGCCATGTCACTATGTAGTCACCAAACAGGAATATGACTTACTAATTTTAGTCAATACTGTATACTTTATTCTAATGGTGTAGAAGGACAAACTCATGTCTAAACACCTACTTGGATGGGTTAGTCCCATCGCTCACGGAGGGCTGCTGCCTTCACGAAGGTCTTGAAGTTGGGTTTGCAAAGAGTCCCCCACTCTGACGGAGACACAGCTGTTCTAGACTGAACCTCGTTCGCAAACTCCCTGCTCTGCTGTGCCCATGTGGACATTTCATAAATAGGCAGAAATGGAGAATGAAAAGGATTGGGGTAGAGAATTTTTCTCCCCATGTGAAATTAGGACTATAAAAGAATAAACAATGGCCACTCCTAGTAATATTAATTGTCCACGGAACAGAGCACTGACGGCAGATGTGCCTGTGGTTTTGTCTCGGCGTTGGTTTCAAGACTTCAATCAGCATGTGACTCCCAGTCAGTGAAAGGAAATTGCTCGGGCTGTACAAGAGGAGCATAAATATTATGTGTCACTTGGTATCATAATTAACTGCATGCTTCAAATATTTCCTTCATGTCTGCCTTCACAATAGGTAATATAATTTACCGTTAATAGGATTAAAATGTCTTTTTTTAAATAAAAAGGTAAATACTTCAGTGGTTTAAACTGTTTCCTATTTGTTTTGTACTGATACATATTTTGCCACAGGCAATCTCTTTTTACCCTGAAGAAGAAAATAATGAGGAAAATTGGAGATAATTTATGCAGTCCAGAAGCAAAAGCTTTGCACGATTATTATTTTTGCTTTTGCTCAGTGATAGAGCAGCCTCTTTCATGCCACGCTGGGGGAGAAGCACCCGCCTTCCTGGCTGCTGTGTACAATTTTAAAGATCTGAGGTAGAGTAGGGAAAAAACCCATCACTACATGAAGACAGGAGTTTTACCCTGGAGAATTAATGCTGGGAGTTCAGGAACCTCCACACAGAAGAGTATCCATGTTCAGGCTACTTTTCAAAACTGATAATTGAGAGAAAAGGAGGCTTGCTTAGATTTTTTTTTTTTGTGTGTGTGTTCCATTTTGGATCTCCCATAGCACACTCAACACACTGTCATGCAGGCTGACACAAATCAACGCAGGTTAGAAAACTCATTACAACTCTGAACTT
This sequence comes from Varecia variegata, assembly GCA_028533085.1. NCBI lineage: Eukaryota > Metazoa > Chordata > Mammalia > Primates > Lemuridae > Varecia > Varecia variegata. Next base: position 2,464,700 of record CM052443.1, on the reverse strand, counting down.
GTGCAATGTTCGAACAGGTCAGAAATTAAAACCCATAACCTGTGGCATGGTATCTCCCAAGGAGCCAAGTTTTAATTTGAACTGTAAAGAATTAACCATTATTTAACTAGGCATGTGTCTGAATATAGGATGCCACGCATCACGATGTACGCAAACACCTGGTAACACCTGTGAAAGTTGGAGAACGGTGAGCTTGGCCAGGGGCAGTGGGGGAGGGTATTAAATTGTAGACCTAAAAAGAACATTAGGGACCAGCTGGACCAGCCTCCTCTTCTTGCAGAAGAGGAACGGAGTCCTAGAAATGTTAGGTGACTCGCTCAAGGTCACTCAGCTGCCAGGCGGCAGGGCCGGGCTTGGAATCCTGGCTTGCAGACATCCACTCTAGTGATTTTCCCATTACACGACGCTGCGTCCAAGCGTCTTTGTAAGTGATCTCCTCTCTCCAGTCGTTACAGCCAAGTGCAGTTTGGCACCTACTGTTGGCCGTGCTCACCGCACCACCAATCTATCTATCGACGTTCGTTAGGAGGCCATGTGCACTCGCCAAGGATGGATGAGTTCATTAGCACTGAGACTAATAAACTTTACAAAGTTAATAATGTGAATATGTTTGATTTGGAATTATGCACACAGGCATTAGGAGTCACAAAAAAAGGCTTTCTTCATATGCTCAGCTTTTTCTAGAATCTCGCTGGTGAGACAGACGTAGATCTTCTGAAAACTCAGAATAACATTCGTCCTGAAGAAACACACGTCACCCCGGGCCCCCCATTTTTGTGGCAGTTTCTCCAATTAGTGCACTTCAAAAACAACTAAAATTAACAGCAAAAGTAAATAAGAATAACAAAACAGTGAGTTTGTTCTCAGCTGTGGTTTCTGTTCTAAGTGGCTTCCACCCTCGCTCTGGTTATTGATGTATTTGGTGGGAGAACCGGGTGGTGCCAGCTGAGTCTTTATGGACGTGGTCCAGCAGGGTTTCCCACAGGTGGATGCTTTCTAATGCTGGCTTGGATTCACTAGGGTGGGTTTTTTGGGGCTGCGAGGGATCTCCAAGAATGTAGCATAGTTTTTCCTTCTCCAGTGAACTCTGCATGATTTTGCATGTGGACACGGCATTGGGTCAATGATGCTCATTAAATATTCAGGATCTTCTGCTCTTCGCTATAAATATCTGAGCGTGGGGAGCAGCCGATGAGGAATCTGGGTGAACCCCGTGACATTCGGTATAAGGAGAACAGAGGGGTTGAGATCATGGGACTGTCCCTTCCTCCCCCCACAGAGAGAACACGCTCTGTGCCTGCAAATAGAAACATTCCCTGCAACCAGTAATCTAACACAAGAAAGCATTGTTCTCCTAACATTGACCTCCCCATGTCAGATCGATTTCTAAATAAAAGACCAGTTCGTGTTTTCCTTCCAGAATGGTTCTCAGATACTGGGAAAGCTCATTTATCTGGAGGATATATAATATAATCCCTACAATGTTTTTTAAGAGTCACTTTTCTTAACTGACTCTCAGCTTCAACAGAACGTGGGCCTTGACTACCTAACTATTTGCCAAAAGAGGGGAAATTAAAGGGGGAGATTGAGGAGGAAGAGAGGACACTCAACAGGGAAACACAAGCCATGATGTTCCAGTGACGATGATGGTGAGGACAGGCTGCCGGAAAACCTGCGGAGCGACAAGAGGGAGCGACTCCGGCAGCCCAGGCAGGGCCTCCTGAGCCAGCGGTGGCCGTGCCCAGGGCTGGGAGTGTGGGCTCCCCTGTCAAGTTGAATTCGCGCTCTAGTGGTTCCCGACTACAGAACAGGTGAGTCTCTTACGTCTCAGCATCAGTTTGCCCATCTGTCTATCTCAGAGAGTGGAGCTGGGTGGATTAAGAGAGATAATTTATCTCATGCATATGCCACCCGGGGGTGGTCGGAAGGAGGTGGTCACTAGTCGTTATTACTGTGACTGTCACCATGACAATTACCAGGAGCCTCTGGGGGTTTCTGCGTCCAGACCCCTGGCCTTTAGTTCTTCCAACGCACTGTTGCTGAGCTAGTCTGTCGAGGACGCGACTGCTGTTCCCTCTGTCCCAGGATAAAGTCGAGACTCGCCCGGACTGATGTCACGTGTATGAAATATGCACAGCAAGTACTCCGCAAACATTCATTCATTCATTCATTCATTCACTGACCCTTCCACAGAGACTGGAAGCTGCTGTCCCTCTTCTATGTCCCCACCCTTGGGTCAGTGGACTCCTGTCGGAGCACACCGCCCTACTCCATAAAGAAACTGTGCCCAGAGCTCGGCTGATTCACTTAAGCAGCTGATGATCTCCCACCGCCACCTCCCCCAGCGCCTCCCCCAGCCCCTCCCTGCCATTTTCTCCCCTCCCCTCTTCCCTCCCCTGCTCCCTCTCTCCCTCCATGCCTGTCACTGGCTTTCTGGTCCCCTCAGAGGTGTGGAAGGAGAGGTGGGGGAGCAGAGATGCTGGTCCGCTGTTTTCCCTCCTCCCTCCTGGGTGCTGGCAAGGGGCTGCTCCTCCCACAGCCCCTACGCCACACCAGCTTGGGGCCCTGTCCCTGTCATTCCTCCAGACTTGGCAATAGCAGCGGCTCCAGCAGATCCCAGTCCAGAGTCTCACCACACCTGTTTGCTTTTGCCGCCCCCCCCACACCTATGCACCCCTATTCCAGCCAGACCTTGAATGTGCCGCTACCCCCCAGGGACCTCTTCCTGTTCTTTCTCTGACCAAGTTCTCTGCAGGGACCCAGGCTCGGGCCAAGTCCTGCCTCCCCCATGAAACATCCCTGTCCACGGACCCTCGCGCTCCTCGGAACTCAGAGCAGTCGCTTTCCGCCACTCACGCCTCTGGCCAGTGGAGACCCGCCATGCCTCACCCGCTCTGACCCTGCATCGCAGCGTCACTGCTGTGTTGCCAATATTCACACGGTCATGTCGTGGTGGTTGGTATCTGTGTCTTCCCATCAGTCACTTGTTCACTGATGTGCAATTATTGGGCGCCATCTGGTGATCCCTGCTCTGCCGGTCACTGGGACACAGCAGCACACAGGCCAGGGCAGTGCTGCCACGTGGGCTGTAGATCCTAGCAGAGGAGACGACATCGGACGCTGGTGACATGCAGCGAGGTGAAGGCTCTGATATGGGGGAAGAGCCCAAGAGGGGACCCTAACTTCACCTTAAGGAAGTCACATAGAAGGGACCCAGGGGACGAGGAGGAGGGAGCCTTCCCGGCCTGGCAGACACCCTGACACAGAAGAAGGCCAAGGTGAGCCGACAGGGACGTTTTTGAGGAACTGAGAACAGGACGGAGGCTGGAGCCAAGGGAAGCTGGCGAAGACAGAGGCCGATGGGAACCGGGAGTGCCAGCCCAGCGTGGGGAGGCGACAGGCAGCCCTGGGCGCTGTGCCGGGCCGGCAGTGCGGTGCTGGTGTTGGGGGCAGCTGGGCTGCGTTGTGGGCAGGGCTGGGGCAGGGACAGAGAGGCCCTGTGGTGTTTCTCGAGGCACAACTGAGACAGTCAAGGGTGGCTGGTGCTGGGAGTTGGGGAGACGTTTACAAGGAGAAGAAACAGGGCCGACTGCAGAGCCGGAGGCGTGGGCCGGGGGTCCGGGAGGTGGCGGTGTTGAACCATGGCATATGGGGCCCTGGAGAAGAGCGTGCGGGAAGCAATGGTGAGCGCAGCTTGTGGACATGTTGAAGTTGTGATGCCCCCGTGAGACTAACCGGGGAGAGCGGCCAGCAGGTGGGTGGGTGCGCAGTAGAGGGGCCGCACCGGGTCCATCAGCACAGACTAAATGACGCAGGGAATGTCGCTGTATGAACAGCTGTCCCCATAAGGCTCCTAAGAACGGCACTGGGTTTATTTAGAAAGAATCCCTTGATAGGCCCCCATGGGCTCCATGCTTGAGCTGGGCCCCAGGGGTCAGCCCTGCCCGGCACACAGGAGGGGGGCAGCGCCCTGGGGGATGGCCGTCGCCATGGAGATGGAGCCTGACAAGTTCTCCATCACTGAACACTTGGTCCTCCTGGGATTTTGAGAAGATGCTCAGGAAGGCAGTTGGGGCAGAACAGAGGGGTGAGAGGGACACGGGCAGAGAGAAGTCAGGGAAAAGGAGGATTTGCCGAAATTCTGATTCAGGGGGACTGGAGTGGAGCCTGAGAACATGCATTTCTGACAAGCTTGTGGGGCTTGTGGCTGCTGCCAGCCGGGGCCACATGTAGAGCTGCAGTGGTCTGGTGGGGGAACGGCCACGTCTGTCTTCCCTGCTGTCATATCCCCAGGGGCCTCCTAGTGCCTGGCTCGCACAGGAGCCCCACTGATTCTTCTGAAGAGACTAAAAAAGGACTTTGAACAGCAAGTTTGTGATATCAGTCAGGAAGCCTAGATCAGAGGAAGAAACAGCTATCACTTTAATTGTTTCTATTTCTTGGCTCTATTCTCTGCTTTATTGTGTGCATGCACATGTGTGTGCAGCTGTGTGCACGTGTGCATGTGTGTGCAAAGACTGGTAGAGTTGGCAGAGTCAGTAAGGCAGAAATTGGGTGTTGGCAACGTTAGCAATCATTAAATCACTGATTTTGCTGTTTTTCGCCTTCTATTTTTCAAGTCATTTGGGGGCTCTTACACAGTAAACACAGTTATAAGACTTCAAACCTCAGTGCCTGACATGTTAATTCATAATTTTCCATAATCAGCACTTTCCTAAGAATAATGTTTGCAGGCTTCATGCATGTAGTTGGGAGATAATTTGCATATTTAGTTTTTGCTGTTTAATAGACTTGGGTCCTGAAGGAATACTATAGGGCCTATCTCAAGGCAGGAAGGGGGGCACTGAGATGTGATGTGCACAAAACAGCACGGTAAATTGGCTTGAAGCCAGAAAATTTACTTGCCAGTGGGAAGGAGCTGGTTTCCTTTCAAAACAGCTTTGGATAAAATGTCTTTTCTAAACGTCTCATCTGGTTATAAAGTGAGACTACAGAGAAATCTATTTCCTTAAGCACCGTGTAGATTGTAAATGTAGCATTGCAAAGAATCTTGCAAATGGATTGGGGGGAACTTTGGGGGGAAAGTAAGGCCAATGGGTAGAGACACCCTAACGGTGTCCTTCTCCTCTGTCCTTCTCTGCAGCGTCAGACATGGCACAATCATTGCTGTGCATTTCTGCTTTTGTCAGAGTAGCAGTGGGATCCCTATTTTGGTGCTTCTTGTGTGGTGTGGGTATCTTGGCTGCTTACTGGATGTGTGTTGTGTTGTAAAGCACAAGTCCTGTCACAGCACAGCCAAGAACAGAAACAGTTTTCATGTACGTGGTTCGAGAGACTCCTTGGAGCGCTGACGCTAATCCCGCCACTGGTGACCCAAAGCCTCAGCGCGGGAGGCCGGCCGAGGGCAACCATTACTGCTCACTTTACCAATGGAGTCTCTTGGTCAGAGAGGTCCAGGAGCTGCCCAGGGTCAGCTGGGTCACGTCCACACTACAGGAGGATTTTCAACCTGCTGGAAGAGTTCGGTACAGTCGGCTGCTCCCTCCCACGACCCCCTCGTGGTGTGTTCGGAGCGTGTGCTGTGCTGTCGTGAAGGCTGGGCATGTACCAGGATGACGAACAGCTCAGCTTTCAACCGAAAAGACTTGGATTCGAACCTTTGCTCTTCTCCCTGCTGGCCGAGCAGTTTCCACACCCTGAACGAGACTGGTACTCTTCGTGTTGCGAGGACACTACTGCAGGTTAAGTGGGATTTATCATAAGGATTCTGATCTCACTCATGAAACCCACATGTAGGATGCCGCGGAGACTTGGGAGCTCGTGGCGGCAGGGCCTGGGACCTCGCTGAGGCTGCAGCTCTGCCTTCAGCCCTGCCCCTTTCGCCCGTCTTCCTCGTGCCCCGATCCTTACAGAGGGGCTTCTGCGCTCCTCTGGTCCACCCCCAGCAGACACGACAGCTGGCTGCCCCCCCAGCCTTGCACATTTCGGTCCACACGTCCAAAGAGAGACTGAGCTGACTCTCGCAGGGCCACGCCAAGCACGTTTCTGGGAGGGACTCAGTGGCCCAGGTTGGGTCAGGTTCTCACTTACACTGATCAGCCGTAGCTGGTGTCTGGCCATGTCGTAATGTGGCTACTTCCACAGCACATGTGCATGCATGTGTGCGTGAATGTGTGTGTGTGTGTGCACGTGTGTGTGTGTGTGCGCGTGAATGTGTGTGTGTGTGTGTGCACGTGTGTGTGTGTGTGTGTGTGTGGCCGGCGGTGCAGAGAGGCAACTCTTGCTCATGGGTTCTAGGCAAACTACGTCATAGGCACCATGCTGTGAACATTTGACGAGATTATAAATATAGTGCCCAGATGTTTAAAAACCCTCAATGAATTGTGTCCTACCAAGTAAGACCGGCTACTTGGTAGGATAAAGAGAAGAGATCAGTAACCACAAACAGAACCAAACCTCTGATTTTAAGCTCGCGGCATGCGTCTTTAATCTTTGACTTTCTCTTCCCTGCGTCTTTAGTCTTTAGGATTTTGACCTCTCTCACTTACAGAGGAATCACAGAGAGGTAGGTGTCGAGGTTAGCAGAAAATTAAACATTTTTCTGAGATTGCCCAATCCCATTGTTAATATATTTGCTGTCTGTGTCCATATGTAACAGTTTGTGGCTGAAATGTTCATTAATTAGACACCAGCCGGGGCAGGACTCGTAGATCCAACTCCATTCTTCCTAATCATCCTTCCTATTTTCTCTTCTCCTCTTCATCTACTGCCCCTGCCGGGCCGTGGACGGACCTATGAGAAGAGATCCATGGTTTAAGGTAGTCCAAGGACATCTAACTAGGAATAATGGGATGGAATTCAACAAGGGACAATTTATGCTGAATTATAAGAGAAATTTCCTCACAGCGAGATCTATTAGACTGGAGAATAGGCTCCCAAGGGAAGTACGTCCCATTGCCAGAGTCATTTAGACCCTGGCTCAAGTCCATAAGTAAAAATAAATTTGGTTGTCTCATTTTATTCCCCGCTCGCATGGACTCTGCCTCGCCACTGAGAAGTTAGGCAGGAAAGATGTCAAGTAATGGATTCAAGCGGGGTCTGGCCAACTGGGGAGCTATTTGGCCCTCATTTCCTGAAGTACTACTTTTTTCGTTGTTGTTGTCGTCTCCTTTTCAAAGTCCCAGCGACTGACGTTAGGCTGTGTCAGCAGGTGTTTCAGAATGCCTCAACCGGGGGCCATGCGGCTCCATCTTCCGAGACTGCACCACTTCCAGCAGCGTCTGAAGGTCAGATCGTAAGAGCTGACCCCCTGGGTGCAGTGGAGCCTCGGAAACAGAGGTCAGCTCCTGGGTCACACGTCCCACCAACAGCAGTGCCACTCGCAAGGACACGGTCTAGGAATTGTGCTGGTCTCACCGAAGGTCACCAAGACCTCTGCCTCCATCTCTTAAAAATTGGTGCAGACCTTGCACCCAGAATTTTGGTTTGGAAAACCTTGTCAAGAATTAACGTCCAAGTCATCATTTTTAACAAAGTGACACATACCACATCTTGAGGCATTTTAACATGGTGGAAAATATTTTCAGTCTTTGTACTTAGCAAAGCTCCTGGATAATTGGAGCTGGTCTAGTTTACCAGCTCACCAATAAAATAAAAGAATTTATCAGCACGAAGAAATGGAGACGATTCTACATTATTCAGGAATTGGAGGCCATGGCACAGATATTTGCAGCCTTCTAAACGTTTAACTATTTTTTGCCTAGCCAGGTAAAATATGCTCACAGAAGCATATTCTTACAGGTTGGAAAATTGCTTCCATAAATTTTTACCCTTTTGTTTCTTAGGATTCCTGGAAGTGTTAGACACATATAGGGAGAACGTAAAACAGCAGCTATCTTTCTCATTCCTTCACTGTTTTTAGTCCAGAATTCTACTCCTGCTAAGTGTTGTCACTGGTTAGCATGTGAGTTTGTACACACGGGGCAGACAGGCAAAAGAGCAGAGTGTTACACAAAACAGAAACGTATTGCTCTCACGTAACATTCTTTGTGGACGTGGTGGCTTTACAAGTCAAGTTATCAGGAGCAGCCTCTGTCTTGCCGCCCCATGGCCCCGAGAGTGGCCCAGTACACGTGATCCACCGTTTCTCGCTGCCACGTTGCATCCTGGTGGCTGGAAAGGGGAACAGCTAGAAAGTCGCATGCTTTACTTCTGTTCCTGTTCCCTGGGTCAGAACGATGTTTGCTCATCACCACACCTGGTTGAAAGGTGAGCCAGTAGTCTAATGTCTATTCTACATGATAATCATATGCCAGCTAGAAATTCAATTACTGTAAAATAAAGAGACACTTACAACGTAGAAAATATTTTCCACTGTGTTAAAATGCGTGAGATAAGTGTGTGCCATTGCATTAAAAAAAGACACTTCCACAGTACTGTGGGGACGCCACTTTGTTGTTTATGTCCCCAGGAGCTGGATGGAACCACACGCACAATATGTCTCATGTAACTTAGCGGGGAGTGGTGTCTTTCCTCAGTGAGTGCAAGAAGGTATTAAATCATTAATTGTCACGATTTCTAACATGGCATTAAGTGATTTTACACCAGAAAACTGGAATTCTTCATGCTCGTGAATTGCCAGACCAGTTCTTTCCGTGTTTTATAATTTTATTTCCAGATTAAAAATGTGTTATCCAGTTTCTTGGCCATTTGGATCCAGTTTTCCTTCTCTTATTTTATCACTTCTGTTTCGGGAGTGAGCACTGAGATGTCACCAAGTACAGATATAACAGGAAGTGTGAATCTGGCTCTCCAAGAGCGAGTCTGCAGCTGCCGGAACGGTAAATACATCTGTTTTCGTGCTGGTTGGAACAACAAAGTATCCATTATGATGATTTGACACAAATTCTAGCATCTCCTTCTGGAGATGGAAGATCATTTACAAAAACTCAGGTATCTGATGTTACCAATTTTGCGAGGCTCCCATTAAATAAAATGCTGTTGTTAAAATTTTCTTTTGTTTAAGCAAGTGTATAGAAGTCAACGATATCTTACTTATAGGGATAAAGGGTAGATGTATTGGTGACGTAGGTTATTGATGGAGTCACTGCAGAACACCCAGCCTTATTTTCCAATAATCACAGAGTCGCTGCCTGGAAACTCCATCAGGCACAAGGGTGGCTGTGGAGTGAGTCGCACTTGGGACCACGTGGGGATTGTGTGAGTCACTGCTCTGAAGTCTCCTCACAGAAGGACGCATCTCACAGCTTGCTGGGGACAGAGGAGCACACAGGAGGAAATGGTGGGCTAAACTCAAATTAGGAGTAGCCTCTGCAAAGTACGTGATGGCTCTCGTGAGCAAATACTGTGGTTTTTTTTTTGTTTTTTTTTTCATTTTGGAAAAATACAGGTTGATGGTTCTTCATGGAAAAGACTGGTTTCTAGAAGCCTGTCTTTAAGGATTATCATTCACCAGGGGCTCTAGCAACACGCTGGAGAGGAGAGCTCACGCACATGGACTCAGACAAGGGAGATTCAGAGCCCGACGCCCGCTCACCAGCTTGTGAGTGAATCCTTCGGGGCTTGGAACCTGGGGACACTAATTCCTGGCCTTGCTATTACGACTCAGCGGAATAACAGATGTGAGGTATCTGCCACATGACAATGATTTCATAATAATTTTTTCTCTAATTTCATCTGACTCAAATTGAATGATATGATTATCATAAAGGCTTTTCCAAAATCCTAGTGTCTCTCTCTCTCTCTCTCTCTCTATATATATATATATATATCTTTATAAAATTTTGGATGGGTTTAGAAGCAGTTTAGCTTTACATAGAGCCACATGGAATTGCTTAGATTTGTTCATTCGTTCATCCAACAAATATTCATTCTATTTCTAATACCTGCAAATGTATCCTATACCTCATTGGCCATTAGTCAATATTAAACAGTAGTATCTTTAATTCTTAGTGCCAGGACATTGTCCAAGGGTGTCACATAAGAATTGTCATGATTTTTCCTGATCAGACCTTAAGCATGAATTCATTCTTTCCTCCAAAAGGGGTTTGAAATGTTACTCCCAATACCGTAATCCACTGATTCTGGGAGGGGAAAAAAATCAGGGCATAGGAGGCAGAGCGAGGTGCTGAGGGGAAGAGCCGCTGGGCCAAGCCAATGGAGACAGGGTCGGCCGACGTGGTCCTTGCAGGGAACCTGGGACATCTGCAGGTGCAGAGGCCGGCAGGAGTCTGCACCTGACAAGAAGGAAGAAGCTCAGTCCCAGGCCAGGATTGGGCCTGGCGGTGACTAACGCTACAGGCTATGTGGGACCTTTAGCTGATTCTGGTTGGAATGAGGAAGGTCATCCAGGTCTCGGACATCTGGCTTAGGGCTTCAGGGGGAGGGTGACATTAGAATCCCACTGGGGGTTTTCAGTTGAGATATAATAAAGTCTCATGTGGTTCTAATTCTACAAAGGGAGTTCAGTTATTCCCAATAAATCGTTTTGTGATTTTTATGAAGCAAAAGTTGAAAAAGCCATTGAAGTGGGAGAACTAAGGAAGAGGGCCCTGTGGCATTTGCCTTTGCTGGGTGTGTGGCCGCCCTGATGTGCTCGGTGCCACGAGGGCCACTGGGAGAGCCACGGGGCTCCGGGCTGCGGAGGGAAGAGTTCTAATTCACCAAGTGGGAGGCGAGGACGCGCAGACGACGAGAGACGGGCAGTGAGGAGCAGGAGGGATGTGTGCTCGCCGTTGAGGCCCCGGGAGGAGGAGCGGTGTGAGCCCGGGCTCACTGGACGGCAGTGAACCAAGGGTGGGCCGGGGCCATGGGCTTGAGTGCCAGGGCTTCAGCGCCCATTTGGAGACAGCTGTGTCAGCAGGGTGGTCCGGGGGACAGAGGGAGAAATGCAGGAAGGGGAGAGAGCACAGCTCGACCCTCAGCCCTGGGAGGCTTGCAGGGTGCAGCGGGGCAGCGGGAGCGGATGGATGGGACAGGAGCCCGGGCAGCTGCAAGGTGAGCAGCAATTAGGAGGGGTGCGGAGCGTGGGTGCCGGCACAGAGGCACTCGAGGTGGAGAGAAGGTCCAGTGAACCAGTCAGCATCGGCACAGCCTTTCTCCTCTGTAGAGAAGGAGTCAAAACTACGTGAAACAGCTCACGGTGGGACTTCGGCTGCAGAACCCGCCTGCAATTCTGAGAAGGCACTGGAAGGACTGATGGGAGGGGTTGGGTCTTGCTGTCAGGACGCAGATCCCATCAAGGGTGGCCAGGGCAGGTTGTGTCCTCTGTGCCAGAACCACCCCATGGCTCTCGTCAGCAGGTCGCAGGTCCCCTGTGCTGGGAGGGGACAGCCCATGGGGCGGCCGCCTGGGGCCCAGCCTAGAGCCCAGAGGTCTCTGCCCAGGAGCAAAGTTTTCTCCAGCTCCCTGTCCGTGGTGTGAGTGGGATGAGGCCAAAAGAGTGTTGGAAAATAACATTATTTAATGTTTATGCCAAATAATGGGGTGATCTGTGTCCAGTGCTCTTTACTAATGTGGCTTGGCCCGTTTCCACCATTGTCTGCTGTTCGGAGGAGGCGTCGTTCCCTTTGCAGTTCTTGGTGCTGGTTTGTATGCGCCCGCCTGTCTGCGCCATCAATACGTGTTGATAATGTGCATTTTATAGGTCATTCAGCAATGTATTTTGGTTCTTTTGGTCTCCAAGGTAGTATACCTAAATGTAATATGTTAACTATGCAACTCAATTTTATTCCTATGGAAAACACGTTCGGTATACATTTCCTTGCAATTTAATGTTCTCAGAGCATATTTGTGACCCAGTGAGCTTCTTTATGTTGACATATTGTTCATCGCGTTTCATCAGTCAGGTGCTATGTCAGATCACATATGGAACATGAGGAAAAGTGACACTAATCACAATCTGGTGACATTCAGCACTATGCAACACATCAGGTTAAAAATAAAACAGGGGAAAAAAAGATCTTTCTTAGTTCCAGTAAGCTCTTTTCCTTTTTTCTTTCTTTTTATTTTTTTTTTCTCCTACTGGTGAAAGAAAGGCTCTCTGCCTGGTTCAGGCCTTAATTATTCCTGGCAAGGTTTTGTGGGAGCCAGCGATGCGGACACCAGCCCTCCCCCGCGTTTGCAGGTGGAAGAGAAGGGAGGGGAGGGCTTTCACTCAAGTGCTCATCACAGCTTAAGACTCCAGTAGTTCCAACCACTCGCTTCTAGCACTTTCTCCTGTGTCGGGGGTGTGGTGGGACCCAGCTTCCCGGGTGGATGCAGTGCAGAGGCTGGTCGGACTGGCCGGGAAACAGCTGAGAGGCAGGTGTGGCTTCCGGACAAGGTCACCGGCCGACAGAGCCAGGCCTGCCTTTAGCCTGTGGGCTGTGATCTATGGTCTCAAGGGAAGAAAACACACAGAGCCTTGGCACCTCCGGTGGGATCTCATGGTCCCCGGGACCTTAGGAGACCCAGAGTACCATCACAGCCCACCTGCTGGAGGGGTTCGGGTGCTGTATGGAGTCTTGACTCATCCTGTCACATGAATGGGTCCAAAACCCACCAGATGGTCCCTTTCCGGGCCCCCAAATGCATGGCAAGGGTTGACATCTTCAGCACACTGCTGCACCCTCACTGGTTCCTTGGTCTGAAGAATAACAGGTATCAGGATTGGGAAGGTTGAGCACAAGCACCTCAACTCTCCTTGGCCCCAGCCAAGATAGCAAAGGAGAAAAAAGGCTTCAACGTGGGTAGAATGGCAGATTATTGCCACTCTCAAAGACTTAAAAGACACAATGTGGGATTTGCCATTATATCTACACTGGGTTCGTCAATCTGGCCAGTACAAAAAGTGGGTTCTATAGAATAAAAGTGAACTAGCACAAACTCACCCACGTGGCAAGTCCAGCCTCAGAGACAGCGGCAGTGCGGTGTCCCCGTGGACTCTGGCGTGTGGGATGGCTATTGTGTCAGTGAGTACATCGTTTTCAATACCGTAGAAAAGGAAGATGGGAAGCAGTTTGTACCATACCTGCCGTGGACAGCACGGCCTTGCCTCATGGCCAGGTTGGCTCCCTCCTCTGCCACAGTAAAGTCGGAAGGGGCTGGGCCATCTGGTCATTCCAAAAGATCCTGTTGGTCCATTATACTCATGATGCGTTTAAGGGCATCACGAGCAGAAAGTGGCTGGTGCTCCAGATGTGCTTCAGAGGGTAGGAGATGAATTCCACAAAGTTGCTGATGTTTTAGGGATCCAGTGACCTGGGGTGGGCCAGGCCACTCACTCCAAGGTAAAAACCATGTTATGACACCTTGGACCTTCTGCCATTAATAAAGCCGCCAGCCTTGTAGGCTTCTTAGGGTTTTGAGGACAGCATGTACTATATTTGGAAATATTTTATGGGACCACTTATTAAATGCCTTGCCAGACTGATGATTTTGAGAAAGAGAGGCTCTGTAGCAGGTCCAAGCAGCAGTACCCACAGCCCTGCCACTTGGGCTATATGGCACGTCACCTCCCATGCTGCTAGAGGTACCTGCGGTAGATATAAATGCCACGTGTAGTCTCAGGCTGGTCCCGATGCAAGAGTTGCAGTACACATCCCTAGAGTTCTGGATCAAAGCCATGCCACCTGCAGCAGAGGACCAAGTAAAGAGCGTCTTTTGGCATGGTCCTGGGTCCTGGCAGAGGGAGACGGGGTATCTGGCTGTGGGGCATTACGTGACCACACAAACAGAGTTTTTCACCATGAGCTGGCTGTTGTCAGACTCACGAAATCATGAGATTGGGCAGGCATAGTGACAATTCTCATGGGAACAAAAAGAGATCCCCGGAGCACGGAGATGAAGAATGGAAGTCACAGCCTTGGCCCGACTGGAGCAGTGGGAGCTGTGCGGGTCATCCCACGAAACTTCTGCTTGGAAATTCCCTCCAGAAATGGTGGCTGACAACCCTCTTGAAGATGTCACGATCGTATAAAGTAAGTGTGAGTGGATCTGAGTGACGTGAGGGGTGGACTGCAGATGATACTGGCAGTGCCTCTCCCAGATACCCTAGAACTCCAGCCCCAGCACCTGGGGGCTTTCACCTTTAATGACCACTACCTGCAATGCTGCTTTGAAGGATGGCCCCGGGGCTACTAGAGCCACTGTGTCACATACGCAGAGCTGGAAGTACCTGGGAGTTTCTGCTCCCCTGAAAGAGACCTCAGCCAATGACTGAGAAGTTCAACAGTACAGATCCAGCTTCCCCACTCTTAGCTATACTTACACTTCAGAATTATCCTGAAGGGTCAGGGTGAAGCTACTTGCTTCAGGGTTTTGCCTGAAATTACATCTTTGCTTGGCCATTCCCTGTTCCCTGTCCTGCTTCCTTCTCTCACGAGTTTCTGCTGGGAGCACTTTCTCAATAAATAAATCATTGCACATGATGCCTTGTCTCAAGTTCTGCTTCTGGTAAAACTGATCTATGACATTGTTTGTCTTTCCTTCTTAACCAGAATGTAAGATCCTGGAGGACTGAGATGGTTTCTTATAACTGTTGAGCTTTCAGTCACTATGTTCAGCACAAGGCATAGATGTAGTAGATAGCCATTAGAGCATCACCAAGATTCTTCAATCACTTTAACAAACTTCAAATGATTATAGATTTATGTATAACTTACAGGAAATGAAGTATTTGCTTACTAAAATTGAGATGTGATTTGTCTCTCTTTTTTTTTTCAAAATGATGGGAAGCTAGTCTTTTTTGAAATCTTCATTTTATTTTGACATCTTCCAGCATGATTCAGATACTACTCATTACAAAGGGTCCATCACTTTCTCATCAAGGTGAGGAATGACACAAAAGAAATGCCTTATGGCAATAAAAATTTATTTTTAAAGTAAAGTTTGATTTTCAAAGATCTCACAGCATACAAATGAATTTCTCTTTCCACTTGGCTATCATAATATTCACAGAAAATTACAATAAGATGAATCATTCACATCAGTCAGAAATTCATGGTTTTAAGATCTCATACAAAGCCTCTGATAAGATAATGTATAAGGAAAGAACATAATTGAAGTAGCAGACAAGGCTCTCTCTTTGATAAAGATGACAAACCCTCCCATCAGAAACAGGGGACCCATCATTACCCATCCTCATCCCAAACGTGCTTAAAAGACGTATTCTTGACTGACTTCAGTTATATGATACATGTGTGTGATGGAAGAGAAGCTGACCTTCTGAGAAGTAATGGTTTCAGAAAGCAACACTGACAGCAAGCGGGGCAATGAACTGAATGTACTGGAAGAAAGGATGGCGCTACTAGGCGTACGCACAGCCGGATCTGGGCACACAGAACCGTAGACAAATAGTGAGAAACATTCATTGAATGAATATTCATTAGCACTGCCATGAAATGTTTCCCATCTTCTGTGAATACGGTAGGTTTCAACCGTAAGTCCTAGGCGATGAATTGTGAGCAGAATGCTGTGTGTCACCTCTGGATGGGAATGTTCAATGGCCGTGTGGAACGCTCCAGAGCTCGTCCCTTCTTCCATGTTCGAGGTGGTGGCTACTCTGTCAGCCCAGGGGCCACCGTGCAACCCGTGTAGAGCATTTCGTGGGGGCAAGAAAGACGTCCTGAGATGTTGGTCAAAGGGACAAAGTTCCACTTCGACAGGAGGAGCAAACATTAAGCACAGCATGGAGACCATCGTTAATACTAATTTGTTATGCATTTCAAAATTGCTAAAAGAGTAGATTTTAAACATTCTCACTCACCAGAGAAAAAAGGAAAAAGTAGTTGAGGCGATGGATATGTTAATTAGCTTTAGTTAATCTTTTGACAATGTATACGTTTATCAAAACATCATATTGCATCCATAAATTTATGCAATTATTATTTGTCAATTAGAAATAAAAATTTTAAAACAGAAAAATAAATTGTAATTGTAATGTTAAGCTATCGAGATAATGGGATTGTTTCTGCTGAATTCCAGCCCACTCTGCCTGCTGCGGAAGGCAGTGTGTATCTTCCCTGCTCCTTCCATAGCCCCCCGTGTGCCCCCCAGCCCTTCCAGTTAGTCCCCCAGGCTCTCCTGGGTTATGTACTTATTTAATTTGATCACTCTTTTTTAAAATAATTTATTGATACAGTTTTACAATTTGCATGGAAAACATTTCCCCAGTGGTTTACACTTTCAGATATAGAACTGCCCTTATCCAGTGAATTGAGGGTCCGTGTGATGTCACAGAGACTTACTAAAAATAAAGCAGAATTACTGTGCATTTTAAGGGTTTTTTTCCAAATTAAAGTATCGCTGAAATTTATTTTCAAAAGCAACAAATGAGCTTATTGTCCTCATTACTGAGGCTTCCCACATTCTAAAATGACTTCCCTTTTAGAAGAAAGGCTTTTTATATTCTCTCTCTCTCTCCTGTGTGTGTGTGTGTGTGTGTGTGTGTGTGTGTGTGTCTAGAATGTTGGCCAAACCACAGTTTAAATCCATAAGAGACTATTCTTTTATTATGACTTAATTCAGCACAGGCTTAACTAATCTAAAACTTTTGTTGTTGCTGTTTTTCAGAGTAATCCTAATAAATCTGCACCCACGCCAAAAGCTTCTCCTGTGTTGTAGCAGAACACAGTGGTCAGCAGTGGAGAAATCTCCCCGGTTGGACCGAGGCCTGCACAGCCCCACAGCCAGGCGACCTTCCCAACGCCGGGATGGCTGGTCTTTGGGTGACTTGTAAGGAAAGCCGACGGTCTCCCGGTCACGGCGTCTCGTGTGAGGCTGGACGGGGACCGGGCATCACTCCAGCAGTGTGTGATGGATGAGGAAAGTGTCCAGCCTCCTGAGGAAAGGAAAACTTGGGCCGTGTGTCTCCCGAAAGTCCCCGTGCCTGGAAGCAGAGAGCTTGCAGAAATGCCAAATGGATTCTTAGCATATTTTAAAGCAGTTTCAAAAAATGTTTTCCTTTTTCATTCCTGATCAATCTAAGTTTTCTTTAAATATAGTTTTCCTTTCTGCATACAGTCTTTCTGAAAGGGCTGAGAGATGAGAAGTCACAGGTAAGTTCTTTTTCCTGACTTTCCCTTTGGTTCCACGCGCTTGGAGAGCCCTTCAAACTCACAATTTGAATGGAAATAGAGGTTGGCAATTTGGGATTTTTCTATCGCCCACAAGAATCCCCAGACGAGTCTCTTCTCTGTGAGACCCTGTACATGGCCGTAACCTCGGTGTAAAGCAGCACACTCTGCAAGCCGCAGCTTCCGGGCTCGCTACGCCGGTGAACTTCAGAGGTTCGGTGGCCGGCAATACACCTCGCAGAAGGGTGTGGACACTCGGAAGCATCTCCCACCCCCATCACAAACAGAAAAGGCTAAAGGAATGTAAGATACAAAATTATCAAAATAATTTTCCTATTATTCCTCCGAGAAAATAGCGCCTTATGTTAAAAAAAAGTAAATTGCTGGTCAGTTTAATCCTAAAAAGGCAGGTGCGGCTGCCATATTGAGTCAGAAAAACAAACTTTCACTGCAACACAATTGTGGTTTTGCCAGCTCGTGGTTGGGGTAAGCCACGACTTTCAGTGGCGCTGGACAGAGACAACCACATTCCTCTCCCACCATCTTGCTCTGAATTCCTGATTCCCAGTTTACTTCCTCTTCATATGACTCGAGAAACACAACATTTTTTTTTTTTTTATAATTGCAAAAAGGTGGTAGGATTGTTTACTGGGGTGGGTGCAGGGTGGCAAAGGGCATTTGTGAGAGGAAGTGAGAGGAAAATTCTTTGTACACGTGGAGTTAAATTTGCAGACCTGAACATCAAATTAGGGCAGGTCTGACTTCACTAAATGCATTTGTTTCCTAGGGCTGCCATGACCATGGACCACAGCCTGTGGCTTAAAAACAACAGAAGTTTATTCTCTCACAGTTTTGGAGGCTGCAAGTCTGGAGTCAAAGAGTCAGCAGGGCGGTGGGTCCTCCTCTCACTCTGGAGGAGAACACGGGCCTCTTCCCAGCGCCTGGTGCCTCCCGGCAATCCCGGCATTCCTCGGCTTATGGCCACATCACGCCAATCTCTGTCTCTGTCATCTCGTGGCTGCCTTCCTTCTGCCTGTGTGTCTTTCTCTCACAGGGCCCACCCAAATCCGGTGCGACCTCCTCTTACCCTGATTTCATTTGCAAAGACCCTATTTCCACGTAGAATCACATTCATAGGTACGCGGGTTAGAGTTTCATGGTGTCTTTTGGAGGAGGGGGGAACAATTCTACCCACCAAAACTATTATATATTTATTTCTTTCATTGATAGAATCACTTCACATTTGTTTATTTTAATGGACAGCCTTTGTAGGTAGAATCTCCTCTCAAAAACTTGGCCTCACGTTTTGTTGCGGAGCTCGTGCTGTGTGTGCACAAGGGAAGTCTCGTCACCGGAAGCCCCGTGACCGATGCTTTGATAGGCCTTTTTGGTCAGGGGTGGTGTTTTTGTGTTTTCCATTTCCATCTCTCCAGATAGAGACTCTTAAAAGGAATGAAAGGTGTCTGTGCAGTGCATCCTACCCTACACCACACTCAGCAGGATGCTTCGTGCACCTGGGCTTTTATTATAAATTTTTAACACAATGATGATAAAAACTAGTTCCAACAAGGCATGTAATTATTTCTCTCTCGTCTTCACCCTGTGTTTTTTGCACTGTGAGTTACAGGCACGTTCCTTACGTGTCTGTTGATTGAAGCTTCCTTAGGCTTTCTGCGTCGTTCCCCGCCGGTCCTTACTTTCCCCTCCAAATCTGGTGATGTGTCACACCCGAATTTACATCATACAGCGGAAGCTGTATCTCATTCGCATGGAAGACCGTTCTCCTCCCTGGCAATTCTGTCGTGCACTTTATTTGGGTAAGGGGTTGGGAGATAAGTGCGAATTAGACTCCCAGCCTTGACTCCCCCACGGGGTGACCTGTGGCTTGAGCACAGAATGCAGGCGTTCTGCCACTTTCAGCCTGTGGCCACCGAGCTGCCTTACAACTCCCGTTGACTCTTTTGTCCGTTTGTGCGGAAGATAGCATGACAAATCATTTTTTACTCTACACACAGGGAGACGATCCACCACGGTTCTCTCCTCTTCTTTCTCAGCAAACAGTATTTTTGCTGTTTATTGCACGCATTTTTCACTGCATTCTGGTAAAGTGCGTTTTGACTTTTCACTGCCACTTCAGCAGAGATCTGCGCCTGGCTTTGGGAGTGGTATTCTCCTGCCTCTGTCTGCCACTTCCTCCCTCCTCCCTCCTCTCTCCTCCCTGTATGATTTCCCTTGCAAATGTTCACCGATATGCTAACTGCAGTGCAGCTCTGAAAAAGCATGAGGCTGTGCTGTGCTGATCCTGAGATGATCTAACAGCTTGCTTATGCATCTATTTGGCTTGGGTGGAAAATTAGAACAGCTTTAATCTGCTACCAGCATCAAGCAGGGAAGCACTCCCTGGAGTGAGGAGTTAGGAGCATCACAGCAGGCTCTGATGAAGGCTGCCCCCACCGCAGTGTCAACACAGGCAGCAGTGCTCCAGCCGCAAGGAGGGTGCTAGCTTGTTTTAAAGAAAGCGCGTTATATTCAAGGGGGGAATAATCTCCATGCTCAACTATCCCAGAGCTGAGTAGCTGCATAATGGAAAAATACGGGCAGGGAATTTTTTTTTTCTGGGTGCCCACCTCCGTTGGATAATTGAATTGAGGTCTTTAAAAATGGATACATAATGCAATTCGGTCAGATGAGCATTTTAGATTTTAGTAATTAGTAGTTAGGGGCTTGATGAAGTGTAGGAGGTAGGAGGGAGGCGAGTCTATTTTAGGAGATTAGAGTGATAAGGCCTTTGCATGTTTTTATCAGTTCATGTAGAATCTGACATATGGTAAACAGGAAAAGATAGTATTTAAAATCCCTGTAAATATACAGGGACGGAAAAAAATACCAAAGTAGAGAACAGAATGGCTGCCAGCACCACTCCCCTCGGCTTCAATAGTAGGGTAGCGTGAAAGGGCCACATGTCATTGTACAGAACCGGATCTAGCACGAGAGTCAGGACGTGAGGCTCCCGATGGCACGCTGATTAATCCCAGCCATTTGTGCCCAAATTCTCCAGGTTCCATTCTGCATGGCCTACTGGTCACTATATTTAGAATCATGAACTTCAATAATACGACCCACTCTAAGAGAAGCCAAATTGTAGGTTGACTTGATTTGGCACATGCCTCTGTTTTATGGCTTTCTGTCAAAAACCCCCAAATTAACGCAACGTTACGTCGACTGTTTTGTTTCTTAATGCAATGGAGCTGTCTTGAAACTACAGTTGGATCGAGCTTTTTAGAAATTTGCATTGACATCATAATCATATCATAATAAAACTCATGGAGCCATAGCTCTCTGTGGACATATCTATTGTCAAGGTAGGGTATTAGAAGCTTTTCATGTGATTTTTAATGTAATTTTTTGCTGAAATATTTTTTTAAAGTGTCAAGGCAAACATAGTCATCATAACAAACAACATTTGCTTCTGCAACTTAAAAAAAATCCTAGTAAGATATTTGGTTAGCCTAACTCTGAGGCTTATTGTGAGGCTCAAAAAGATATTTGATGAGAAAGTGCTTTGAAAAGTTAAAAGTATTCAGAAAATATTAAACCCAGAACAAAGTATTTTTGGTAAATGAGTAATAATGGCAGTGTAAAATAGTTCATTTTGACTGGAGCTAATTCAGTATTACAGGAAATTCTAACTATATATCTTCCAAGTAAAAGACAGGAAATTGTACCACAATGAAACATGAAAAAAAAAAGATTTTATTTTTAGTATAACCAAATCATGTTAAAGTACTGTACTAATATTCGACAATGTTTTCATCCATGTGTGTATATGAAAATAACTCTACTGAATAGAGAGTAAAAGGAAACATATTCACTATTTCTTTACCTAATACGATCACAGCAAACAGGATTTTCTTTTATTAGTTTCATTTTCCTTTTCCTAATCTGGAAGGAGTTAACTGCATTTTCTTTGGTGTTAGGGAAAAGAGCCTTCTGGTAAAGTCTTTGCAGTGTGTCTACTGTTTAGTTGCAAAGCACGAGCCGCCTGGCGATTTTCTCATCTGCGATCCCTTTGCACGGTGGTGGCTGATGAACGGCTAGTGATGTCTGTATCAGCGTGGACCTCTGCCCAGGGTGGACCACAAGCGTGGACCCAGCGTGGACCCAGCGTGGACCCACAAGCGTGGACCCAGCGTGGACCACAAGCCCAGGGTGGGTGCACTCTAGGCAATTCCGGGGGCGTCTCGTCCTGTGCACACGTCTCAGGTATGTACACAGCTGTGGCGCTTTTCCCAGCGAGTCCTATCCTGGGCAGATCTGTGTGGGTGGAACACGAGGCCTTCCTTTTCTAACCTCCAAATGTTTTATATCATTATAATTATGCAAGTTGTTCATCTTATGTGCGTTGGTCATCAACAGTTTGTAAGAGTTAGTTTTCTGTTTTCTTGAGATAAACAAGTGAGTTGGATCCTCAGTATGAAAAGGAATCCCAAACAGTCCTGTAGGCTGTGCAGACAGTGAAAGAAAGGAGGGAGGGAGAACGTTTCTGCCTTCATGAAAGCGAGAGACAGACATAGATAAACTTTCAGAAACTACTAGGATGTTACTGTGGAGAAAGTAGAAAGGGAGTCGAACTAGAACAAACCAGCTGCAGGGAGTAGGCGGGGCAGAGGCTACAGAGCAAGATTTGTACCCAGTGTCGAACACAGCCAGGTGTTCCTTGCTCACCTAGGTGGTGTGAACCCTCATGTGGTTTTATCAGGAACAAAGTATTGCTGTTCATAAAACAACTGGCTGGAGAGGGGGAAAATCAGCAGAGTTGTAACTACAGTAAACAACCTCAATCTTTGAATGATTTTGCTGACCTAAATACAAAAATATATATTTAAATGAGGAGAAGAGTTGCTTTAATTTTAGATGGACAATGTGTTTTCACCCTAAAATTAGATTAATTAATCAGCATTGATATCTAAAGTTATGAATTAAAATCTCAGGTTTTATCTACATGATACTAGGCAACTGGTTAATCCTACACATTCAAATTGATTTGATATCTATGAGAAATTAGTTTAACAATTTATTTTACTTGACTAGTTTGTCAGTTGTTTTTAAAAGCATAGTTTTTGTTTTTTAAAAATCAATTAATTAGTTTAAAGCACTTAAAGCAATTGTTATCTCCTCCCTCATGAGGAAATATGCATTTGCCAAAATTAATAACATTCAATTATTCACAATTCTGTAAGTTATACTACCAAGCAGAAATATTGGAGCATACATTAATTCAGTAAGCAATATTTATTGTGTATTTATTGTATGAGATACTAAGATAAGCCCTGGATAATTTTAAGGTATCTGTACTTATATGAACATTTCTAAAACTAATATTCACTTGACAACTATGCCAACCATCTTGTACTTCTAAACTTAATCCTGATGCATTGTCAAATAATATCACACACTTGGAAAAAATAGCATATCAAACCACACATAAAAATATATTAAAGTTGTAGCCAATAGAACTCTTTTTCCAAGGACCTATCTTGATTAATTATTTCATCAACAAGAATCAACAAAATTCACTGATTCACTGATCAATTTTTAAAGTTTTTGCATATTTGATTTTTTAAAATTATAAACATATTCAAACTTACTCAGAATAGAAAGAATCGTGCAAAGAAACTCCATGTGTGTCTATCACCCATCTTCAGCAATTATCAATTTGTGATCCATCTCATTTTATCCATTTTTCCTACCTACTTCCCTCCTCCAGATTTTTTAAACTTGTAAATGAATTGTAACATTCACTGTTTACTATTGTCTACAACTTTCTTGTGGTAAAATACACATAAAAAATTTCCTATTGGTGACATTTGCTGCATTCACAATGTTTTGCAACAATCCCTGCTATCTAGTTCCAGAAATTTTCATCTCTCCAAAATGAAGCCCTGTACCCATGAAGCAGTCACCTGCCATTCCTGCCTCCCCAGACCGCTGGGAAGCAAAATCTACTTTGTCTCTATGAATTTGCTGCCTCTGGATATTTCACATGAATGGCTCATACAGCATGGAGCCTTTTGAGTCTAACTTCTTTCGCTTAGCGTAATGTTTTCAAGGTTCATCCGTATTGCAGCATGTATCAGAACTTCATCCATTTTTATGGCTTAACAGTAGTCTATTGTATGTTTTGTCTGTTCACCAACTTGTGGGCATTTGGGTTGTTTCCACTTTTTGGATATTGTAATTAGTGTTGCTTTTACACTTAGTTTACAGTTTTGTAAAGATTTTTGTTTGAACAACTGTTTTCAATTCTTTTGGATATATAACCAAGAGTGAAATTATTGAGTCATATGGCAATTCTATGTTTAACTTACTGAGGAACTACTAAACTGTTTTCCACAGTGGCTACACCATTTTACATTCACACCAGCAATGTACAAGGGTTCCTATTTTTCCACATCCTCACCGATGCTGAGTTTGCATTCTTTTTTATTATTCTAGGCATCCTAGTGTGTGTAAAGTAGTATCCCATTGTGGTTTTGATTTACATTCCCTGATGTCTAATGATATTAAACCTCTTTTTATGTCTATTTTTATATTTTCTCTGTAGACCTGTCTTTTTATTGTTGGTTAAAAGAGGTCTTCATATATTCTGGATATTTGGCCTTTACTGAACATAGGATTTGCAAATATTTTCTCCCATTGTATCTGTTCTTTCATTTTCTTGGTGTGTCCTTTAAAACACAAAAGTTTTTAATTTTGATGAAGTCTCATTTATTTATTGTTTCTTAAGTTGCTTGTGCTTTTGGTATAATATGTAAGAAACAACTTTCTAATACAAGGTCATGAAGATTTATGCCTTTTGTCTTCTAAGAGTTGTAAGGTTTTAGCTCTTAAAATTAGGTCTTTGATTCATTTTGTGTTAATTTTTGTATATGCTATGAGACAGGAGTCCATATTCATTCTTTTGCATGTGACTATCCAGTTTTTCCAGCAACATTTGTTAAAAAGACTATTCTTTCTTGTTGGTATGGTCTTGTCATCATTGTTGAAAATCAATTGACTAAAGATGTATAGATTATTTTTGTAATATCAATTTTATTCCATTGATCTAATCTTTCCTGGTGAATATAGCTATAAATATGTATTTTCTTAAGCAAAATATATCATGAGCTCTTCTTAATACTTCTAATTCCAATTCAGGACTATAGGATTCTTACTCATCCTCATGGCTAGCATCTCTATCCTTTTATCCTGTGCTGACAATTATGGTTCTTAGTTATACCAACAGAATTACTTAAGTGGTTTATTTGACCTACACCCAAACAATAGCTTCAGAATAAAAATACCAAAACTACTACTAAGAATGTAATTACTGAAAATGTTTTCAAAATATATTTTCACTAAGTAACAAACTCCAGGTTGACACTTTTAACGTTCAGTATTTTGGAGATGAAACTCCATTGTCTTCTAGCTTTCATTGTTTCCAGTGAGAAATCTACTGTCTTCTTTATTTTTGTTCTTATTTATGTAATGTCACATTTTTTCTCTAATTTTAAAACTTTATCCTGGTTTTAAACAATTTTATTATGATGTGCCTTGATGTAGTTGCTTTCATGTTTCTTGTGCTTGGACTTGTTCAGCTTCTTGGATCTGTGAGTTTATAATTGGCATCAAATTTGGAAAATACTCATCCATTTATTTTTTCAAATGCTTTCCTTTACTTCTCAACACCTCTCTCTTTTGGGACCAGAAACACCATATATCTTAGGCCACTCCAGGTTGTCCCACAGCTAATAACACCTTTCTTGTTTTAATTGTTTTTTCTCTGTGTGTTTTATTTTGGATAGCTTTTATTTCTATGTCCCCAAGTTTGCTAATCATTTCTTCTTCATGTCTAACATGCTATTAATCTTGTACAGTGTATTTGTTGCCTCAGATGATATGTTTTTATATCTAAAAGTTTAATTCAGGTCTTTTTTATGTCTTCCATATTTCAACTTCAGATGTTTATTTTTTCCTAAAACATATTGAACACATGAAATAAAATTGTGATAATTGTTTTAATGTCCTTATCTACTGACTCTATCATCTGAATCATTTCTGGATCAGTTTTGATTGATTACTTTTCTTTTAACTATGGGATGTATTTTTCTTATTCTCTGCATACCTGGTAATTTTTAATTGGATGCCTTTCCTTGTGATGTTTCCATTTTTGGCTGCTGCGTATTTATTTGTTCTGAAAAATATTCTTGAGCTTTTTTCTGGGATGTGGGTAAGCTACTGAGAAATACTTTGATTCTTTTGAATTTTGCTTTTAAGTTTTGATCAGGAGGACTAGAGCAGTGTTTACTCCAAGGATAGTTTTGCCTACTACTGAGGTGAAACCTTTCTGTATAATCTCCCTGATGTCTATGAATTATGAGATTCCTATTCAGCCTAATGGGAGTGGGGACTACTCTCAGCTCTGTGTGAGCCCCTATTATTAATCCCTCTCATTCTACTGGCTCCTACCCCTCAGTTTAGACAGTTTTTGTATGTGCGTGCATGGATCAATACTTGGCTGAATACTCAAGGGGGAGCCTCTGCTGGGTACTTGAGGGGCCCATCTCCAGATGTACAGTGTTCTCATTCTGCAGCTCTGTTCTCTCTGCTCCTATCCCTGCAAAGTCTAGGTGCCTTGGATTTTGTGGTAGGGTCACTAATGGCCACATTCTCCCCTTCTATGCAAAGATGTCTACATCCTAAGCCATATAGCCTGTGAATATGTTACCTTAAATGGCAAAAAAAAGGCTTTGTAGATGTGATTGTTTCAACCATGGACTGATTACATTAAGAATCTTGAGGAGGGGAGATTATCCTGGATTTTCCAGGTGGATCCAATATAATCTCATGAGGCTGGAGGGTCTGAGACAGTGAAGGAGGGATTAGAAGATATTCGGTTGCTGCCTTATAAAATGGAGGAAGGGGCCAAGAGCCAAGGGATGCAGGCAGCCTCCAGAAGCTGAAAAATCAGGAAAACAGATGCTTCCCAAGAGCCCCCAGAAGGAAGACAGTCTTGCTGATACATTTTAGACTTCTGACTTCCCAGAATTGTAGATAATAAATTTGTTTTGTTTTAAGGCAGTGAATTTGTGTTAATTTGTTACCACAACATTAGGAAACTAATGCAGTCTCCTTGCACCCCCTGACCCATTGCCTCAGCTCAGGGGCACTGCTGGGCTCTACCTTTGCTCC
The DNA here is from genome assembly GCA_028533085.1 of Varecia variegata. Lineage (NCBI taxonomy): Eukaryota > Metazoa > Chordata > Mammalia > Primates > Lemuridae > Varecia > Varecia variegata. Next base: position 2,438,394 of record CM052443.1, on the reverse strand, counting down.
CCCTCCTTGCACAGTAGCCTGGAGACCCTCCCAAGGCAGCAAGCTGGGGAATCAGAGGGCCACTCTTTTCCCATCTCCCAGTGTCCTTTACTACCTTATGATGTGCAGTGTCTTCAGAACCATTGTTTTCTATATTGTGTCCAGTTGTTCAGAAGTTTCAGATGGGAGGAAAAATCCTGTGCCTGTTACTCTATCATGGCCAGAAGTGGGAAGCCACCTGCAGTGGCGTCTTTCTGTATGGCAATGCCTACAATCTGATGCACAATGAGATTCATTTTCTTTAAATTGCTTTTCAATGTTTGTGGTGCTTTTTCAAATTGGATTTGACTTTATAATGTTGTAAAATATTTTAAAATTTATTTTATTTGCTAGCTTAGATTTCCTTGTATGAGGTAAACTTTCTGAATGCAGGAAAGATATCTATTTTTTATCATATGCTTGAATACCTAGATCAAAGAAGAGTCCTTTTCTATTACTGAATAACACCGACTGCATAATATTGTGCTAAAACATGAACTTATGAACAGAGACCACCCCTTTACAAGAGGTTTGTCACCATTGGAGCTATAGAGAAATAATGTATTTCTGAAAATTTGGATTGTCCCATGGACAAAATATTTCTATATCACTAATAGCAGATTTTACTCTCTTTTGCAAAAATACCAATCTCAGAAATCTTTTTCTCCTGCCCTCTACCACCCCAGTGTTAGTTTTGTAAATATATTTTTCCTGTTTCTTTTCAGTCTGCGTTTATATGCCCAAGAATGCTTCAACCACTTTGATGGAATTATCCAGTATGTTCAATCACTTGGTCATGTCCCTTGAATGTGTCACTGAATGAAGCCACACACTCATGTCAGTTACAGCAATTTACCCCCTTGTGAAGGTGACCACAGTCCTCTTGCTGGAGGCATAGAATACCTGGCTATTTCTACATCACAATTCCAGCATTTATTAACTGTAACTGAATTGAGAAGGATGATGTTTAACTACAAATGGCAGAAAGCAGGGTGAGGAGGAAAAGGCCGATTTAGAAGCAAACACAAGCCCTAAGCTCTCTGTGATTTCAAAAGCTAGTTTGCTTCAGTCATAAATTCTCATTGGTATTCCTATTCCCCAGGTAGTTTTTTTTTACTTTTAAATTTGGAATATTTTCTGATAAAATACATGCCTGCCTATCTTTGATGTTCCGTCTTCTCACTTGTTTTGGAGACTGTACAGGACCATCTTCAAGGATGTGTATTTGGAATTGTGTGGAATGAGAGTAAAGAGCTAATGCCATCTTCAGTCACTAAAAATTTTAAAATGTCCTAAACAATGTTCAATTGCACATTCTAGAATTAAATGACAGAAAGCAGTAAAACATATTAATTACTGCAATTAATATAACTGAGAATTTTCTTGCTGTTCATTTAAACATATGGGCTTTTTATTTATACTCTAGGAAGAATTAAAGATGAACAATATTGTCTTTGGCAAAGAATAAAAAAAGGAAGCACCGCGTCTCCTCCAGACATGTTTACTTTTACATCTGTAAACCCCTGTGCAGCCAGTTTGCGGATCCCTCACACTACAATAAGTTTCATTTATAATTTTACAGAATCCTTAGAAATTAGCTGTTTTTGCTTCTATCTTATCATGTGGTTCATACTCTTGTCTTGTTTGAAAGTCAAAGGCAGACCTTCATGGCACTGAAACGAAACTTTGATCTATGCAGCTCTTAACTGATGCTGAGATGCATGATATTAATTTCTTTCTTGCATGTGTTTTAATGTTCCTGGAAATTTGTTTGACAAATTGTTCTAAGTCTAATTTTCAACCAGTAAGCTAAAGTCTTATGTAAGCTATTGGATCAGTCTACGTACTTTTCTTTTTTTTTTTTTGCAAGATCTCACTAAAATATTGGCAAATATTATTTTCAAATGTATGTCTAAAATATACACTTAACCTTTTGTACTCTTATTTGGAAAAGTACAAGAAGAGTACTTTTTATCCTCTTAAACATATGTTTAAAATTATCCATTACCCTCTTTATGTTTCTGTCTTCTGAGATGCATTGACTGTATTGCTTAACAAATTATTTTTATTGTTACATATGATAACTTCTTTTGCTTTCCAAAAACTTAAAAACGATTGTAACACTGTCGGGTTTTTTTCCACTGAAAATTTCTGCAAGCTATTTACATAATCTTCTACTCATATTACTTTGGCTATCAAAACAGCATTTAGTGTAAATTGTACCACATTTCTTTTCAGCATTAAACCACTCATTTTTATTAAAATTGTAGTCTTTTTGGAATTTCTGGATTCTCATTTTTGTATTATGATACTGAGCTTAGAGTTCTGTAAAAATGAGAAATTGGAGGATTCAGAGAACAATAACTATAATGGTCATTGATCAGGGCTCATGCAGACAGCTGAGCAGCAAAGCGGTACTTGGCATGGTACTTGGCACACTTACGACATTAAGACACCAAAGCAACTCCATTAGTGTGTAGCTCGCTGTCCTCTCGTGTGTCACGGCATACACACGTGATGTCAACAGGCTCCCCTCGTGCATGTCTGCAAATATGCACAGCCAGAGCCTGCTGTGGGTAGGATGCTGGTGTTTTTTGACAATCTACCTGTCATAATTTTGAGATCCTTCCTGCTAGCTTTTTTCCCTTCATGATTTCCTCGTATGCCCTTTTTGAGGAATAATTTTAATGACATAATGACTAGTTTTACAGTGTGTGTTAGTTCACTTTGCATTGCTATAAGGCAAATACCCGAGGCTGGGTAATTTATGAAGAAAAGCGGTTGATTTGGCTCATGATTCCCAGACTGTGCAAGGAGCATGGCATCAGCACCTACTTCTGGTTAGGGCTTCAGGGAGCTTCCAGTCAAGGTGGAAGGTGAACGGGAGCAGGTGAGAGCAGGAACAAGAGGGAGAGGGAGCAGGTGGTGCCAGGCTCTTGTAAACAACGGGCTCTGGCATGAACTAGCACAGTGAGAACTCTCTTGTCACGGCAGGTGGGGAGTGAACCAAGCCATTCAAGAGAGATCCGCCCTCTTGACCCAACCCTGGGTAGCAGTACAGGATAATTTCCACAGCTGTTCCACCTGCAACCTGCACAACTGTGCTGTGACTGCCCCGGGGTGGGGGGCGGGGATTTAGGACTCTACCAACTTTATCCGCTGGCAAGAGATAGGACTTCCCTGAAAAGAGAACGTTTTAAATAAACTAGTTCAATTATAAAAGATAGGAATTTACTCATTATTTAAGTAAATATTTATTAAGTGGGTCTGCTTTGGGCCAGGGAGGTTTAAAGCTCTGGAGAGAAAGAGGGGAACTAAAATAGAATCGGGGAAAATTTATGTTTTGGTGGAAAACTATGGATTGTATAGATGCTGGAGAAGTTCAGAGGCTTCTAGAGGGGAACTCTCTGAGTTACTATGTTTTGATTCTGAGGGAATTATTTTACAACTTTGCAAATTGTAAGTAGCTGATAGTAACATAAAATAATTCTTGTCTATAGATGTGCGATTCTGTCTGTAGATTCAATTGAATTCTCTCTTTTCCCTGTGGAAAACCCAGTTTTTTCCCACATTTATTTCTACATTCAATTATATCATAAAAATGTGTGCTTTTTGAACATCTCTTTTGAACTAGTTATGACATCTTGATTCTCTCATTGAGTTAAATTTAAAATATTTAATGTGTTCATTTTGTATCTATATGATAGGTATGACTTTACCTTTTTTGAAAATTGCTTTTAACATAGATTACAGCCTCAACTTTGTAGAACAGAAAACATGTAGAATAAAGAAAAGCAAAAAAAGAGAGAGAGAGAGAGAGAGAGAGAGAGAAAAGAAAAAGTAAAAACAGGTGTCACTTCTAACCCTACCACCAGAGGAAAGCACTGATAACAAATGAGGATTCTACCATATTTTAATGAGTATGGATTTTTTTTGTAAAATTGGACTTATTGTGCAATGCTTTGTGACATGCTTTATTTTTAGCAATATAGTGGGTAATACGCATTCTCGATATATCCGCGATCAGGTCCAGTTTATTTGAACTCCAGTTTGCTTTAGAAATCAGCAAAAATAATTATGACTCATCCTGGAACACTGAAATGATAACCTGTAAACCACAAATGCAGGGTGGGCGTTATGGCAGCAAAGTGGGACCTGGATATAGACTTAAAAGTATCTAACAGGATGCAGTGTCAATGCAAGGGTCTGTAGACGTGTGTGGTCTTAGCAAAAGACACCAATCCTAAAGCCAGTACTCAACTAGGCTTATTGCAAATACCTCATTTTCTATTTTTGTTTGTCAAGACTTGTTGATGAATCCACTTGGAAGATGGGCTCACACTCTCATTTTTCTTTTGGGATGAACTAAATGATTATACATATGTGTGTTATATATGCAGTATAAATATATGCATGGGCACAATTCAAAATTTTCAGTATTTAACATATTGATTTTTTTTTATTGTTCAAAACTGGACATCTTGCTTCCAATCTGACACCCACTTGCTTTCATGCCTGCTCTGGTAGCTCCCGGTGCAGCAGGGGCCGTGCCGTGAGGATCTGAGTGCTGTTAACCACAGGTTAGAGCCGTTTTCCGAGCATTTCCAACTGTCTTTCCAGAAACCAACAATAAGACATTGTGGGATACCACCCATGGTCTACCCAACCATGGGAATGCTATCTGCGAATGTCCAACTAAAGGGCATGATTAAATCTAATATGTCTTTGACTTCCTTAGAAAATTAATGTGGACCTGTTATTCTAAATAAATCTAAACCATTCTTGAAGTTGTTTGCAGCTTTTATCATTTTTGGGAGGCACTGTTCTACAAAGTTTACCTACTATATGAAGTAATATTCCTTTCTATCTTTCCAACCATTCTTTCAGATTCAAAAAATAGGTCTATGTTCCAGTGTCCTTGGATTTAGAGAGTAATCCACGTTTACTGGATCCATTTCTTTTATCATTTAAAAAAGTTACATAATACCCTCTTCTCATCCTTTATCTCTTATCCTCAGTCTTTCCTGTGTGTTACAGTGAATGGCTAACTTGCAGATCTTCCCCCGGATCCTGTGCTCCTAGAAGGCGTGGTCACTACTTAATCACCTGTAACCTTCTGCTAAACCTGGTGCACTGTGTGCATTTAACAGGTGCCCAGTAAAGGCTTAAACGAATTGGTGGATTGAGTCATTCAATAACTGATATTGAGAATCTGCCATTCTGCTTCCAGAATGAGAAGACTTTTCCTCAATTTTGCCTTGGGCCTCTGCCTGATTTCCCCTGGGGAGTTCACCTTGTCCCGACTCCAGCCATTCCTCACGCAGGGCAGTGG